>CM031952.1:22569724-23079724 GCA_018749465.1 Paracanthobrama guichenoti | reverse complement strand
AACTGCCATGTGATTGGTTGATTAGATAATTGCATTAATGAGAAATTGAACAGGTGTTCCTAATAATCCTTTAGGTGAGTGTATTTAATCTTTAAAAATAATACTAAAATTGTTACTATTAGCTACAATGTATACGTTTAAATACTATACTATTAAAAACACTATGTTAAATGGTATGCATTATATAATACATTTGTATAATCAATTGAGTAGCATTAATTGTATCATATAACAAATAAATACAGTTATTTCACATTTTAATCTAGTTTTGTGTACATTTCCTGGTTGATATCCTGGTTCTTTTGCTACACGGGAAGGTCAGGTTGAGCACATTGAATTGTGGGATATAGTACTCCATGCAGTTCAGTTTGGTTGTATACTTCACATTTTAGCAAATAAAATAAGTAATCATTTATATTTATTTTCAATATTTAAATTGTATTTGTAAGTGCAAACCATTTCAGAATATAAAAACAAGACAAAATAAAAGTGGAAGATTAAATAAAGGAAAATGGAAATGAATGTTTCTTAGAAATACCCAGATAATGTAGTCAAGGGTATACACATATTTTTCCCATGATGCCGTGTGCAGGTGAGAGAGCCAACTCACCTTGTTCCTAAGGAGAAATTTATTTCTGCAGATGAGAATCTCTCGCAGCCACTTCAGAATCTCAGTGCTGTTGATCAACTGATGCCCAAACAGCTTCCTACAGATGAAGTACAGCACCTGAGAACTGGATCAACAACAAATACACAATCAGACGGGCAGAGTTTCATTTCTGTCAGCACCAATTAACTGGAGTCCACTAAGGAGTTACCTGATGTCCCAGAAAGTTTCCATAGGAGCATCTGGGTTCCACAGCTCGATGCTTTCAGGCTGATGCAGAACCAAAAGAGCCTAATAGAGAGATAGATTATGACCGATAACTCACACAAAGGCACTCAAACTGGTGACACCTGATAAAGAAAGAGATACAATGATCTCACCTCCATGGCTTCCAGGGAAATATCTCCCATGTTAGCAAGAGGCACAAGCTGCACCAGGCCTGTGATGAGTTCTGCCGTGCTGCTGTGGACCTCCAGTCCCTGTTTACCTGGATTCTAATTCACAAACAAACAAAAGTGACATTAAATGTACAGCAGTGCATCTTTATAAGCAAAGCCAGAGAGAGGTAAACGTCCTCACTCACATGTAGCATCAATTTGGGATCTGCATGGATGAGTTTCACCAAAGCCAAGAGCAGATACTTGTGAATCCTGGTGTCTAGATCAGTGGTTTTCTCTTTAAACTTCAGACTGCTCATTTTCTCCTTAAATGTCAAACTCTGAGAGGACGACGGAGAGAAAGAAGTAGAAACACAAAAGTTTGGATCAGTACAATTGTTCTTTGTGGGGTTTTTTTTGGGGTTGTTTAAGAAATTGATACTTAATAAATGTTACAAAAGACATATTTCATTGTAATAATATTTCACAATATTCACAAAATTAATATGGTATTTATTTTACATAATTTAGCAATTATGACATAAATTACATTTATGTATGACATACACATACATATATGAAAACCTTTATTTATATACAAGTAATTCATAGTGGCGACCAGTCATCTCACAAATTCACAGCACTTCACTTTTTCCACATTTTGTTATGTTACATCCTTGTTCGAAATGGATTAAATTCATTATTTTCCTCAAAATTCTACAAATAATAACCCATAATGACAACATGAAAGAAGTTTGTTTAAAATATTTGCAAATTTATATTTAAAAAAAAAAAAAAAAAAAAAAAAAAAAAAAAAAAAAAATCACAAAAGTTAAATGAATAAAGGTGACTTGATTAATTATACAACTTAACTATTTTCAATTAAAACGTGATAAAAAAAAAACTAAACTTCTAAAATGAATCGTCACCACTCTGAAGTAATTATATATAAATAAAGGTGACGACTAAGTATACAACATACAGTAGTGATTATGTCATGGACTGTCTGGAACATTTATTATAGCATACTGTATGCTGTTTCACATACTGTCTAAAAATAGTTGGCTGTATAAAATAAACTGTGCAGTATGAAAGTATTCTATTCCAAACATCGGCCTAAGACATCTAGCAGGACACTAGAGGCCGCATATCTAAGAAGTTTTGCAGGCGTCTCACCGGGGTCATACGGAGGGGGGCGTGACTGCTGCAGCCCTGCACAACTCTCCCCAGAGTCTCAGCAAACATGAGCCGCAGCTCTCCCGAGTAACCGTACACGGTATCGATCTTCGGCCACCAGTCCAGCGGGGACTAGATCATGACAGAAGACACACAGAGGACATTTGGACACCCTGAGAGTGAATCAGACATCCTATCTCTCTGAGTTGAACTAAGGACACCAGGAGCACTTACATTAGTGATGATTCGGTGGAGAGAATTCACCAGCACAAAATGAAAGGTAGGAGGTGAGGACGGGGCCAGACACACCTTACAAAATAAGAAAGAGATTTGGTGCATTTTCTTGGGACAGTGTATAAATTTAACAAAAACCTTACAGCATTCATAATTCTCTTATAACAAATTAATTTGTAAATAAATAGCAAATTATATTACAACCACACTAAGTATATCATACTTTACCACAAAGCACTATATATATATATATATATATATAGGCTATATATATATTATATCCAACTTAATCCATTATACATAAACTACACTCATGTAAAGCAACATATACTACATAGAACATCAAAAAATTATTTCAGCACAAAATGTTATCTTTATCCATATACATGCAGTATTCCTGTGCAGGGCGATATATACTAAATAGCATATCTCTGCTTGATGGTTTATATAGTCTCAAAATGTAAACTATATTATCTCCCACCTCTAATCTGTTAACTATAAGGCAATATGGTTTTAAGGAATTATAATCATTAACACCATGATTTTTTGTAAGGCTGCTTTGAAACCATGTTATTGTGAAAAGTGCTGTATAAATTAATTTGAATTTGACCTGACATGTCCACACACCTTAAACTGCTGATTGTTGTGCGGGTTGATTCTGAAACAGGAGACAAAACAGTCAATCATTAAGTCCACGTCTGCACTCTGGCTCCCTGTGCCTCTGGAAAACGGCTTAGTTGGATTAAACAGCAACCCCTGGAGACAAAGAGACAACCATCAATGAAGGGGACAGCATCAACAAGAAACATTCAGACACACTTGAGCCGCTGCGAGTCACCACACTTGGGTACTGTTTTCTCTCCATCATAGCCTTCCACGGCAACCAAAATGTTGATGGCCCAAATCAATGCCGTTTCAAAGCTCTTTGAACGGCGTCAGAGGCTCTGCGCGATCCCAGACGAGGAATAGGGTCTTATCTAGTGAAAGATCGGTTATTTTTATAAAATAAAAATGAATATACTTTTTAACCTAAATTGCTCATCTTGCGCTGCTGTGCGACGTGCCAAGGATTGCGCAATCATGTTGGAAAGGTCACGCCAGACGTAGGCGGAAGTACTGCCCCTTGCTCAGTTTGGCCATCTGAATCTAATTAAGGTGTTTTTTTGTTTTCCTCCTTGAGTATGAGCTCCATATTCTCCTATTTCTTACTATATGGGCCATAAACGACTGATGTATCAAATACACATATGCAAATTTTTCTGACTTTATTTCATATGTCAAGCTTACAGAGTTAATCATTCCCTGACAATTCAAACTAGCCCAAAAAACTAAAATAAAAGTTGTAAACTCTGCCTGAGAGACATATTTGTCCATACCTTCAGATCCATGACAATGGACTGCACCAGCAGGAAGATGACAGAGTGATCCTCCCAGTTGATATAGGTGGACGCTTTGCACAGTTTAACACAGGCAATGGCTGCGCTCTCCGTCAGCTGTTTGCTTCCACTGTGACCAGTCAAGGCTTTCCGTAGATTCTCCAAAAACAATTTCTACAGGGAGAAAAACACCACCACATGAATACGCATATCTAAAGAAGAATCTAATCTAACTATTGTTAATAGTCTAATATTAATTTTACAAAAAGTATGGCCATCAAACTATTAACTATGTGATGTAGTTGTCTAGGTTGAGCATGTGTGTGAGGGAGTGTGTGTACATGTTTTTACAATATTAGTGAGGCTCAAATTCCTAATATGGGTTTTTTCAGTGGCTGATATAATGCCATATATAATATTCATAAATAAAAAAATAAATAAATTCATTTATTTCTATAGCATAAAATGAGCCATGGAAATAAACAAATAACAAAAACAAAATTTACTTAGGCAATTACATTTGAAATATTGTAATATTGTGTATTTAATCTTTGGCTATTTTAATTTAAGAACAATAAAAAATTTGAAGATCTTCACAAGTACATGCACAAGTTTGTTTATTCTTGCCTTGTTGTCTTTAGAGTCATCTGATGTGTCTCTGGACATGTCTTGTGTGATGTCAGGACAAAGGATGAGGAGGATGATCTGCAGAGGCCAAACGGCTGCCTTCCTCTTTGTACTCTCAGCAAAACTATCCACCAGATCAAACAGCTTCTCAGCACAGTCTAAAAGGCACACACATCGGATTCACATATCCTCTCCAAAGCATACTGATATGCTGATATAGTAGTTACAGTGAGGTTTTCAGTGGACGCACCAGCCATGTCCGCCTGAGGCCTCTGGTACAGCCTGGTGAATTCATCAGGATAATTCTCCACCCAGTTCCAGAACGCCTATAAATACAATTGCATTTTTTTTAAAAACACACACACTGCAGATGTTGCTACATTGAGACAACACTAGGTGGCAGCAGAGTGAATTTAATACAAAACCACAGAACATAAAAGTACGTTAAACAAAATCTTTAAAGGTGCAAAAAGTGATTTCTGAGAAACACTGTTCATATTTGAAATCAACCCAAAGAAATACACCACTCCCTTTATTGGCTTGCTCCAAACTTCATTTCGTTATACTGTACTTGTACATGTGTAATGACAAATAAACTTCAACTTCAACTTCAACTTCAACTTGATCCACGGAATGCAAGTGGTTCTGAAATCAGAACCACATACTCTGATTCAAAATGGCGCCGCCGTGTTCGGTCGCCGTTCAGGTCGCTCTGCGAAGACTGTGCTTTTATTTACTATTTTACTTTCTTTTACTCTCAATTTTTACAAACTTATCATCTGCATTGATCTACTATGACAGCAAAACTCTTTTGGACATTGGTTACCTCTACACTGGACTGTTTCAGGACACTTTCGCCGATACTCTGTGGCCATCTGAGATTCTTCGGAACGCTGAGTTGAACAATGGACAGACGGGTCAACGACGAAGAATCAAGAAACACCGTGGGAAACGCGCTGGAATTCGAAACAGACTGAGGAAAAGGGCATTCAGTCCTCCTCTCCCGAGCATTCTTCTAGCAAATGTCCAATCCTTGGAGAATAAGATGGACGATCTTAGAGCCAGGATAAGTTTTCAACGGGACATGAGGGACTGTAACATCTTTTGTTTGTCCGAAACATGGCTCACGCCCGCGGTCCCGAACACAGCTGTGACGCTTCTCTGTTTTTCGGATGGACAGAACAGCCGAGGCCGGTAAATCCAAAGGCGGTGGAGTATGCTTCATGGTCAACAAGAAATGGTGCGATCCCAGGAACATCACCATTCTCTCGCGGTCCTCCTCGCCTCATCTGGAACATTTAACAATCATTTGCCGCCCATTATATCTGCCGAGGGAGTTTTCTGCGATTGTCACGACTGCTGTTTACATCCCACCGCAGGCAGACACAGCGCTGGCTTTATCTGGCCTTCATGATGTTGCCAGCGGCATCATAAACAAACACCCCGATGCTGCTTTCACCGTCGCGGGCGATTTTAACAAAGCAAACCTAAAGAAAGTCCTGCCAAACTTTCACCAGCACATCTCCTGTCCTACACGAGGAGCAAACACGCTGGATCACTGCTACTCTCCATTGAAGAACGCCTATAAAGCGCGGTCACTTTCAGCGTTTGGCAAATCGGATCATGCCGCCATTTTCCTCACTCCCGAATACAAACAAAGGCTCGTTCAGGAACCCCCGGTGAGGCGGGAAGTTAAGCGATGGTCGCCCCACTCAGAGACCGTGCTTCAGGCAGCTCTGGATGATGTGGATTGGGACATGTTCCGGGCGAGTTCAGCCGACGTAAGCGAGTTCACAGAAGTGGCGCTTTGCTTCATCAACACGCTTACAGAGCAAGCCACGCAAACAATAACAATAACGTCCTTCTCAAATCAGAAACCGTGGGTGGACAATTCAATCCGCGCTGCAGTGAACACACGCACTGCCACTTACAACGCCGGTCTCCTTTCAGGGAATATGAATGAATACAGATCGTCCTGCTATGCTCTCAGACGAGCAGTTAAAGCCGCAAAACTCCATTACAAAGACAGAGTGGAGTCTCATTTCCAACTCGGCGCATGTGGCAAGGTCTGAGGTCCATCTGCTCGTTTGGATCTAAATCCTCTGCAGAGGGGAGCGCTGATCCGTCGCTCGTGAATGAGTTAAACTCTTTCTACGCGCGCTTTGACTGTAACCGCGGCAACGCGACTCCGCCAAGTGGCGCGTTAGAGGAAATTACTCAGAGCAGCAACAATCACGTGATCTCTGTCTCAGAGGATGAAGTTCGGAGAGCACTCAACCTGGACTGCTCACATTCAGACACAGGTGAAAAAAGCCAGGCAAAGACTGTACCACCTGCGCCAGCTGAGGAAATTCAGGGTTTCACCAGCTATCCTGAAAACTTTCTATTTAGGGGCGATGGAAAGTGTACTAACTCAGTGCATCACAGCGTGGTATGGGAACAGCACCAGTCATGACCGCAAAGCCCTGCAAAGAGTTGTGCGCTTATCCGAGCGTATCTCAGGGTCAGCTCTCCCGTCTCTGCAGGACGTCTACACCAAACGCTGCAAAGGTAGAGCTACTAAGATCATCAAGGACTCTAATCACCCTGCAAACCCTCATTTCACGCTGCTGCCATCTGGTAGCGCTTCCGTAGCCTGATGGCCAAAACTGAGAAACTCAGGAGGAGCTTCTTCCCCCAGGCCATCAGACTCCTGAACTCAGTCACTTAACATCACGTGACTTCACTTCAGGATAAACATCGATACACTGACATTGCACTGCACTTTCTGTTCTTGTTGTTACTGTGTAACAACCTGTTATAAACCTGTTTGCACATTATATTCTTTATACATTTGTTAACCACATATTTATAAGTCTACAGTTTACTCACTGCACCGTCTACTTCAATTATTTTATTCCACTTTATTCTTATTTTTTACTTTTTTTTTTCTTCTACTTGACTTGATTATTTATAATTCTATATATATATATATATATATATATATATATATATATATATATATATATATATATATATATATTATATATTCTATTCTATTCTATTATAATTTCCTCCTTGTGTTTTTAACTGTGAATTTGCACTGTCCATGGAGCGGACCGGTTTACATTTCACTGCCGGTTGTATATTCTGTATATAACTGTGTATGTGACAAATAAAACTCTTGAATCTTGAATCTGAATCTAGTATACTACTCTTACTACCTTTATCATATCTTTCTATGGCAAAAATATTAAGAGTAGTATGCTAGTATGCAGTTCCTAACTCAGCATGGGTGGCTCTTTATCATAGCTGAAGCGAAGCAAAGTAATGCTTTGAGAAAAATAAAGCGAAGATGATGGACAACCGACAAGGAAGAGCAAAAAATGAACATAGTACACAAAAGAATATATAAGCAAGAGTTGCCAGCAGCAGCACACAAGCTCCAGACAAACAATGCCACTCAAAACTGTCCTGTTATTATAGCTAACATTACAACAACAGCATATCTATGCTCTGTGAAACAGCAAAACCAATGTTGATCATGTATGGAGCAGAAACAACGCAACCTTGGTGTCCATTTTCAGCGCTGGAAAGCTTTTCTAATAGCTCATTTCCACTGAACGGTACGGTACAATACAGTACACAAAGAAGTTGTGACTGGTACCAAAATCCCAAACTGTACCACTATTTTGGGACCCTTCCATTGGGGTACCTAACACAGTAGTCCGGTACTAAAGGGTGGAGCTAGACTCACTGCAGAACGTTGATTGGCTGACCAAAAATCGACACTTGATTCGACACATCTGTGAGAAATATAACGACCCAAAGACAAAAGAACTGATTAAAAAGAGCTGTTATGTATGAGCAATAATCTTTCGGGCGGCGCTGTCATGTATGCCATAACTGTCCTGTGCACAAGAAAACCCGCGTTCATGTCTCAGCTCAAGGTTCAGGCTTATTTGTTCATTAGTGACATCATCAGCGACTAGTCGACGTCGACTTTAAAAAATCTGAAGTCGTTCAACCCCTATTTGCTACATATTACTGTTGGCGGTGAAAACGCAAGCCGGATCAGGGTTTACCGGCTGGAATCGTACTGTCCATAATATTAACACGGTTCCTAAAGCTCTTTCCTGATCATAACCATTCTTTGTCCAGTGATATTCCTCTGACCTTTTCTCTTTTGTAATGTCTCTTTCTATAGTCTTTATTCAAATCTCCCTCTTGCTCACTCTCTCTCCTCCCCCATCATGAATGGACACACTGATTGGCTACAAGTGTGTTGTGGCGCATGGTCCAATCCGCTTTCAATAGCGTTTCTCAGAAATCTCTTACTGTACCTTTAAATCTACAAGTGTGAGAAATGTATTCATGTATCAGGTGAGAAGTAGCATTTTGGACTATAATAATAATGCTGTATGAATTATAATAATACTCTTGTTTTAATATTTATAGTGTTATTAAGGGTGCTTTCACAGTAGATAAATAGATAAATAGTAAGTGTGACATTATCAATACAACATATTGTTTCCAAACTTAAATTGGCTATACTTAATATTGGATGTATAAACCTGAAGAAGAACATTTTCAATTAAACATTATTTGTATAAACAACATTCACAATAAATGTATTTGCGTTAAGAATAGTGCCTTACAACCCCAGTGAGCAAGATAAAGGAGACTATGGTGAGAAAAACTCACTAGAAAGATACAAAGCAAACATACACAATTCTGGAAAGTATACAGCAAGAATGGAGAGAAACATTTACAAATGAAACAGTTTGAATGTTCAGTAGACAATCCATTTTTGCTTTGTCTTTTTATTCCCTGATATTTTCTGGGGACCACTTAGAACCTTCTGGAGGACCCCTGGGGGTCCCCAGACCCCAGTTTGAAAACCCCTGGTTTAAACCACGTGTAAATTTTACTCCTGACAAATTGTTAAAAAATAAACGTATGAGAGCATGTTATAGATTATATATGACATGTTGTAGCCAGATACGACGACGCTACTGCAACATGCAAACAGCTGTAGTGAAACAAAAAATAGCCTAAGTCTCAGATGCTCAAAAACACAATCATCTTCAATAAAACGAATGAAACTCAATGATCTTACCAGTGCAGGTCGCTCTTTCTTCTATTGCGGTCTTTGATCTTGAAATGAGCTGATTAATAAAATGCAGCTCATATCTGTTGCTTTTGTTGACATGAACTCCATTACTGAATATTGATTTATATTCATTTTGTGGAGAGGTGTAAGGCAAGACAACCTCCATGTTTTTTTATTTAAATTTTTTTTATTTGTTTAGATTGTGTATCATGTTTCGTTTGTGAGCGTCGTTGCGAGCAGCATCAGCCTTCCTCAGCTTGTCAAAAATGCATTTTTACTGTGGTGGTGGTAGTAGGATAAACGTTTAAACTAAAATTGTGATGCTTGAAGTGTTTTATGTCTATGGATTTTATTATAAGCAAGACAAGTCATGTATTCAGGCTTATTTGTTCATTAGTGATGTCATCAGCGACTAGTCGACGTCGACTTTAAAAAATCTGAAGTCGTTCAACCCCTATTTGCTACATATTACTGTTGGCGGTGAAAACGCAAGCCGGATCAGGGTTTACCGGCTGGAATCGTACTGTCCATAATATTAACACGGTTCCTAAAGCTCTTTCCTGATCATAACCATTCTTTGTCCAGTGATATTCCTCTGACCTTTTCTCTTTTGTAATGTCTCTTTCTATAGTCTTTATTCAAATCTCCCTCTTGCTCACTCTCTCTCCTCCCCCATCATGAATGGACACACTGATTGGCTACAAGTGTGTTGTGGCGCATGGTCCAATCCGCTTTCAATAGCGTTTCTCAGAAATCTCTTACTGTACCTTTAAATCTACAAGTGTGAGAAATGTATTCATGTATCAGGTGAGAAGTAGCATTTTGGACTATAATAATAATGCTGTATGAATTATAATAATACTCTTGTTTTAATATTTATAGTGTTATTAAGAGTGCTTTCACAGTAGCACTTTTGGTGCGCACCCGGGTTCGATTGACATCAGAGTTTGGTTCGTTTGGATGATGTGAACGCTGTCTTCCTAACTCAGGTGCGCACTTGCGAACCGTACCAGAGTCCGCTTAAAAAGGTGGTCTGGGGTTCGGTTCATGTGAACTCCGGTACGGTTCGCTGCTGATGTGAATGCAATCGTACTAAATCGCGGAAGTGAACCGCTATTAATGACGCATGATTTGATAAAAATGTGTTTTGTGTGTGTGTTTCACTCATTTTCCTGACGAGCGTGACTGACATACTGCAAGCAGAGAGCTGTAGATCTCATTTCTGCTCATCTCCAGCATTCTGTAGAGCATTTGCAGTACATTCGCGGGCAGATAGACAAGTGCCATTACGTACTGAAGCTTTGGCAACAAAACCAATGGTTGAAAAAAATATATATATAAAAGTGAGGGGAGCAACGCTATTCCTTTTGCCACCTTCTCACTCGCCGTCGTTACCAAGCAACGGGGCAAACTGCTGCTGCTTTGATGATGCAAACGCATCCCGGTTCGAACCCAAATAATATAATATGAACAGGGGGAAGGGGGAGCAATCGATCTTGGGTTCGGTCCAGGCAATCGAACCAAGTGTGAAAGCACCCTAAGGCAATAAAACACAATTCTTTATAATGTAATAATAAAATAAGTGAAGTGACATGAAGGCCAAATACGGTAACCCATATATGCTCAAGGGCACCTCAGTCGTTTCCTGCAGGTATTGAGAATCGAACCCATGACCTTCAGGTTACAAGTCCGACTCTCTAACCATTAGGCTAGAGCCCTGCATTCATTTTCGCTGTTTAGAGTCCGCGCCAGCAGCAGCGCACGTTCCTTCAGCACAGCTGCAAGAGTTAAGGCCTTTTTACAACTGGTCCCTTCATTTGTTTTCTCTGACCAGATATCTATCCGATTGTGAAATGATCAGGAGTAGGCCTAAATGCCTTCCGAAATTCTTTCGAGACGGATTTAAATCTGATCAATTCAGAAGGTGGTCTGAAAGCATTTCAGACGAAACTGAACAAGTGTAAATTAATCTGGTTGTTTAAACCACGTGTAAATTTTACACCTGGCAAATTGTTCAAAAATAAACGTGTGAGAGCATGTTATAGGTTATATATGACATGTTGTAGCCAGATACGACGACGCTACTGCAACACGCATCGCCACAAATGACTAAAGCAAGCCAACACGCAAACGGCCGTAGTGAAACTAAAAATAGCCTAAGTCTCAGATGCTCAAAAACACAATCATCTTCAATAAAACGAATGAAACTCAATGATCTTACCAGTGCAGGTCGCTCTTTCTTCTATTGCGGTCTTTGATCTTGAAATGAGCTGATTAATAAAATGCAGCTCATATATGTTGCTTTTGTTGACATGAACTCCATTACTGAATATTGATTTATTTGTGGAGAGGTGTAAGGTAAGACAACCTGCATGTTTTTTTCATTTTTTAATTTGTTTAGATTGTGTATCATGTTTCATTTGCGAGTGCCGTTGCGAGCAGCATCAGCCTTCCTCAGCTTGTCAAAAATGCATTTTTACTGTGGTGGTGGTCAGAGGCGGATTTAGGTGGTCAGGGCCCCTAGGCTGCTCTTTGTGTAAGGCCCCCCTTAATCATTATGCCTTTCTGGAAAAATGTATTTAGTGCCATACATGGACCACACGCAAATATGGTGAACTGGCATAGGCTATACACACATTGAGACAACCAATACTACAGTGTTTCCTCTACATTCCTTCAAGTGGTGGACCACCACAGTACAAAAAAAATGCCACCACATCATGGGTAAAATGATAAATTTAACATTACAAACAAAACACCAATGCAATGAACAATAGCCGCTTTTCCACCGTTGGGCCGAACGGTTCTTAGAATGGTAAGGAACCGTTCCAGTTGAGTTTACACTTAAGCCTGGTACGGCACGGCACGATTACAAACCGTTCTCGGCACGGAATTCTTGGGGAGTTCTTAGCTAGAACCGTGCAGTGACGTCGCCACTCAGGATTTGTCACGTCTGTTACCTGGCTACCAGTTAAGCGCGCTATTTGAGCGACGTAAATGCATATTAATAATGAAATTAAAATAAATACCTGATCGCCCTGCATAATGTAAAACCAGCCTTAAAAAGCCGATGCTAGCTGGCAGCCCTCCTACTGTTGATTTCAACTGGATGAAGATTCAGCAGTCTTGAAGTATCCAGTCAATTTAAGGATTTTTTTCTGTATATTTTGGTTACATTGTTCTTTTTTACCTTGATTTTGTGCTCCACTATCGTACTTTCTTTTGGACATTTAGCCGTTTTGCTCGTCTAGCAATAGCAGTGATGTAAATGAAAATTATTGACATGATTTGACCAACTGATTGGACAGATGTGACTCAAGTCACATCTATCCAATCACCTGCCTTTTTTGTGTTTCTTATGGGCCAATGAGGGTTTTTTTTGTTTGCGCTGAAGTAAATAATATTAATAAAAAAAAATGTTTTAAAGTCTGACCAATCCGGGGCCCCTGCACACATGGGGCAAGCCTGTGCGTTAATCCTCGCCTGATGGTGGTGATAGTAGGATAAAGGTTTAAACTAAAATTGTGATGCTTGAAGTGTTTTATGTCTATGGATTTTATTAGAAGCAAGACAAGTCAAGTGTTGATTTGAGAGTTCATTTGGTTTAACTCACTGCCGGCCGCTGGCCGATTGGTCATCACTTTAAAAAATAAAAAAACTTTAAAAAACAAAAAAATGCTCCCAACATTTTTCTAAATTAACTTAATAAAGAAACATATATATATATATATATCACACACTAAACATAATATAACTACTTTGACATTAAAAACAAAACTATACTGAACTATTTTAATGGCAGCAACAACGTGTAACAGGGAGGATAAAAAATTTAAAAAAAAATTTTTTTAAAAACACACGGCCTCCAGTCGGACTCTTTTATAATTTTAATAAGCTGTCGGACACGGGCCGGGCTAGGGCCTCAGCATCTCGGGCCAGGGCTGGGCTAGGGCCTAGATTTGAGGCCCATGCAGGGCTCTACATTAGGCCACAACTGCCCCGTTATAATAGAATTTAAAATAATCATTATATTGTTATTAAAGAGTCACATAGCTGCAATGTGTTTTCATATGTTATTAATAATAATAATAATAATAATAACAATAATAGTAACAATAATTCCACCTACCTTCTCTAAATTATAAATGACACTCAACTGGGCTGGCTTCTTCAAGGTTTTAAATTTAAACCCAGTTTCTGCAAGGAGAAAAGATTTACTCTTTAACTCTTTGACATAAAAAGGGGGGGAAACAATATTTTTTTTTAAACTTTTTTTTCCCCGTTCCCTTTAACATTTTATAGTATTAGAGCTTGAGTTTGAGTCTATCAAACCTTGCAGTAGGCGTTTGAGTTTACTGCAGTCCACGTTGATGTACTGGATGAGCTCAATGTCATGCACGTCTACGTTATCTTCAGAGCAGACGGTCAGCTCCTGCAACCTGCAGAGAACCAGACAGAGCGAGTGAAATCAGAGAGATCAAATCCATTACAGATACATTCATTCCTTCGTCTAGTCACAAGTATGCACCTGGTGGAGATACGGCTGAAGACAGCATTGAAATTACTGCAGCTCAGAGAGAACAGAACCCCACAGGCTGAGTTCCTCAGCTCGGCTGCGTGCTGGTTTCCCTCACGGAGCGTGTGGATGAAATGACAAATCTCGGGTAACAACTGCTTCACGAGCATCGTCTCGTCCAGACGCATGCTGTCCTTTGGTTGCTGATAAAGAAAGAGAGATTATAGAACTCATTCATGGGATTTATCAACATCTAGATGTGCTTCTCAGAACTTCAAAATGAAGTTGAAAAAGCAGTAATGACACAACGGTGACAGCTCATAGAGATGAGACCCAGTGAAAGGTCTGCAGCCGACTCTCACCCCTGCCAGGCATTTCTCTAGTGTGTCCATGATGATAAGCTGGGACAGGTAAAGGTTCTTCTCCGCAGTATCCCCAAATATTCGCTGAAAGAGAGATGACAAACTGAACAAGAGAGAGATCCCAACATTCTCTGCCATAAAACTTCAGGTCACAGAACCATCTTCGACAGTCTAACAAATGCTCACAGTATCTCCGCTCAATATTTTTTCAATAAGTCAATATAAATATCTAGAAAACATGGAATAATGTTGTTGTATAGGATCAATAAAGATGCAAATAAAATAAAATAAAAATAAAAAATCTGAAACCCCGGTTTCCATCAAAATATTAAGCAGCACAACTCTTTACAACATTGATAATAATAAGATAATAATAATAATAAGAAGAAGAAGAAGAAGAAATGCTTCTCGAGCAGCAAATCAGCATATTACAATGATTTCTGAAGGATCATGTGACACTGAAGACTGGAGTAATGATGCTGAAAATTCAGCTTTAAAAGGCACAATATGTAATTAAAATATAAAAAAAAAAGCAGAAGCAGAAGCGGTCGTCTGCGGCATAATAAAAGCTCTGCGAAATCAAGGTGTCACCAGGCTACACTTTTGTTTTGAATAAGCGACCTCTAGCGGCGAAAAATTACATATTGTGGCTTTACCATCACAGCAATAAATTACATTTAAAATATATCAAAACAGTTCCTTTTAACTTATATTTTAATAATATTAATGTTTTACTGTATGTTTGACACCAAACTTTTGAACAGTAATGTACATGTTATAAAATATTATAAGTACACACTAAGTATGTTATTGTGTCTATGTACTCACCATGTTATTGACATTCTTCAGTATGTTGGTGAGTCCACTGATGACCAGAGAGAATTTGTACCTGGAGATGTTGATCAGACATTCCTTATTGTGTTCTGTGCTGATTTTAGTGTGTGTGTTCTGCAAGCCGACTTTCACAGGAAGCTAAAAACAAACAAACATGCACAGTTAGGCTGTGTTCAGGAACAAACACATGCATTCGAATTGAGTTCAGAAGCTCTGAACAGTGACTAATTTATGGTCTTTTAAATTACACAAACCTATCAAATGGCCAAAGAAAATTTGAAATACACTGCATGCGTCATATGAACCACTTTTAATGGTCGTCTTTTGTCATTTTGGATCTTGACAGTAGTACAGTCACCATTTATTACCATTATACACCGGCAGTCAAAAGTTTGGAATAATTAAGACTTTTTAATGTTTTTGAAAGAAGTCTTTTCTGCTCATCAAGTCTGCATTTATTTAATCAAAAATACAGTAAAAACAGTAATACTGTGAATTATCATTATAATTTTATTGTAATACATTTCAAAATGTAATTTATTCCTGTGAAGGCAAAATAGACATTAATACTTTTATTTAACAAGGATGCGTTCAATTGTTTCAAGTAAAAGTATAGACATTAATACTCTTACAAAAGACATACATTTCAAATAAATGCTGTTCTTTTGAACTTTCACACTAAAAATGCTTTTAAGCAAACATTTAACCCAACCACTGGGTTAAAACAACCCACTTGCTGGGTTAGTCCATTTTCAACCCAACTTGGGTTGTTTTTAACCAGCATTTTTAGAGTGTTCTATTCAAAGAACCCTGAAAATTTTCCACAAAATGATGTTAGTAAGACCCATTATTAATACCTGAGCAGCAATAATAATTGATAATAACTGATAATAGTTGAGCACTAAATCTGCATATTAGAATGATTTCTGAAGGATCATGTGACTAAAGACTGGCGTAATGATGCTGAAAATACAGCTTTGCCATCACAAGAATAAATTAAAGAATACATTTAACAAAATAATACAATTAAAGTATATTAAAATAGAAAACAGTTATTTTAAATAGCAATATTTCACAATGTTACTGTTAGAAATCGACCGATATATCGGTTTCCCAATATTTAATAATTTTCTCATAATCGGGTATCGGTTTTGTAATATCGGATTCACCGATAAACGGCGCCATCTTGTGGACGTTTTGAGAATTGCGTACAAGCCCGCCATTAAAGGACTGCATCTGAGGGGAGATGATCGAGTCAACAACGGTGTTCAAAGGTAAAATAACTTGCATCCCTTAATTAATAAACTTTACTTAACATAACAGCCAGTGCTGCACAAATGAGATGTTATGAGATGCTACTATGTAGTTGTGTAGAAAATAGAAACGAATTTACGGAGTCGGCTAATCCGTCATGTCACAATAAAGATGTAACTTTACATGAATTAAATAAAACAGCCATGAATAAGAGCATGTTGAAAATAAAAGCGCCGAATTTATTTCTCTCTCTCCGTTTATGCCCATCTCGTGAAGTCGCGTTCAGCTGTTCAACTCTAGCTAGTCACTGTATGTAACGTTTAACAAGACCCACTCGTTTAAAACTCCTTAAAGGATATTAACGTCTGCTATATAACATTTATATAATAAACATCAAAATAATTACAGCTCTGTGAAAATGAATTATTAGGCCTATCTCCGTGAGAGACGTTCTATGTAACAGGTATTTCATAATCTAGACCGACAAAAACATTAATTCTGATAACGTGCTTATATTTATGCTTATAGTTATGAGTAGTTGGCAGACTCACCTGTCATTTATGTTCTCCATTTGAAAACATTAGACTTTGTAAATGTATTTAGCCTGTTGTTGATATGCTGTAGTTATAAATAAAAAGATGCAACAGCATTAATGTTAAAAAAGACTTTGCACTGTATTCACTATTTATTGATGTAAGGGAGAGAAACTGCAAAAATTACAGTCTTTATTTTCAGTTCAGTTCAGTGCTGTTGCTATAATTATTAATACACAATAAATATTGGTTCTATATATCGGTTATCGGCACATAAACATGCAAATAATAGGTATCAGTTATAAAAATAAATTTAAAAAAAAAAAATCAATATCGGTCGATCACTAGTTACTGTTTTTCTCTGTATTTCTGTATTTTTAATCAAATGCAACCTTGGTGAGCAGAAGGAACTTCTTTTAAAACATAGTTATTCCGAACTTCTGACCTCTAGTCTGGTGTATGTAAAATAGTAGTCAGGATATTCTTCAAACATTCACATGAGAGTGAGCGATTGATGACAGAATCATTTAGAAGGTGAACTATTTCTTTAAACAACATGAAAAAACAGAAAACTTGCTTGCTGGGCCACAACAACGGTTAGAAACATCTCGATTTCAAAGAGCAAGTCGGAAAACTGCTAAAACCAATCAGTGGCACAGAATCTCATTTTGGGATTATCCAGAGTTAGCATCACAAAACACCCCTAATCTCCGCTGAACTTCAATCAAACTGCAATGATCCCAACACAGCCCACAAGCCACCCGTGACCCCTTCAACAAGACCCCTCCGCCTCCACCTGTTGGCTGGACGCCCTCTGAAACCCTCTGAACTGTGTCTATATACTGTACACCACTAAATCTGGTATTTAGCACCAATAGTAATAAGGCTAATTTGGCTAAAGACTAAGAATTTGGCGTTTGTTGTTGCAGTACCTTTAGCAACCATTGAGGGGCAGAAACAGCAGCTTGTACCTTCTAAACTGAAATATTCTTCATGTGTTGCCAGTTTAACCTGCTCAAAACATCATCATTCTCCTGATACTCACAGACTTATGCTCCCAAAGAGTCAGTTCACCCCAAAATGTAAATTCTGTCAACATTTCCCCACACGTTTTTGAAGTAAATCCTGTCAGAAACTCACCTTTTGTGATCTATATATGAAAGTAAGCCATATGGGTTTGGAACAACATGTTTCAAAGATGGCGTTCTGTTAATTCTGTCAATGTTTAGTTGGTGTCTGGTCGAATTTTAGTCAACACGTTTAACATGTTTCTGCAGTTAAAACATTGTACACACAGAGGCCAAACTACTCAAATAAGACCAAAAGAAAACAGACAGTTTAACCAATGACAGGCTTGTCTGTGGCAAACAATGGGTTATATTTCTATCTTATAACCTGTTTCATAAGTACAATTGCAGGTTTAAACCAGTAGAATCCACACTAAAGAGGGAGAGTCATCATTGCACAAGATACTTATCATACTGAACATCACACAACATACCTCACTGAAACCATCTGAAGTAACCCAATAACTCTGAAGAGATATTAAACTGATAATGCAGCTCTTAAATAAGAAAGTGAAGCTGTGTGGATCAATCAATTGTCAGCTATGGTACACACAAAATATGAAGTGTAAATAGTATGAACGCTAACCTTCATCTCACATGATCATGTTCCTGGAGCAACAAAACAGGGCATGTTCAAACCATCTCAGCCATGGCAATATTATTTCGACAAGACATCGGTTTCATACATGCATTTTTTTCTGGAAGATTTTGTAATGTTTGCGCAACATTAAATGGTCCCCGACTTATGAATAAACCTTATTCACATTAGTGAGTAGTATGCATGTGAATACACTGTTTTTAAGATGTTTGGACAAAAATATGTTTAAAACTGAATAATATTTTTAGGCTAAAAAGCTATCAAATGTTCAAAGATACCAAAGATAACTATTAGCCATCAAAATGTACCTCATGCTCTTTTTATGAAGCATTGTCTAAAATTAGAAGTAAGAATGGTTATCTTTAAGCAAGAATTGAATTTGTGTTTAGGTACAATCTCAATGTCTATTAATTAAAAAGCAATCAAAACATCTAGAAACTTCTTTTCTTTCTCTTCTTTAAATTCTTTTTATGGAATACTGCAGTATTCATGTATTCTCATAATCTTTAATCGAAATAACTTCCCCTCCCTTTTGCAGTGATATCTTTTTTCTGATGACGTGTTAACTGGCGGGAGGGCGGGGCAAGCTGTCACTCATATGACATCACAGCAATAGCAAACCACAATGATCCAATGATAAAATCACTTGCTTTCGCCATCGCAACTTCAGATTCATTCTGGCACATGGCACCATTTTCAACTAAAAGTAGAAAACGTATGCATTTTGGCCGTTCATTCACATGACAACGGCATTTTGGGGCCCAGAAAACGCGAACTTTCGAAAATCGGGATTTCAAAGTGCAAGTTTTTGAAAACGATACCGTTATTGTCTCCGTGCAAACTACAAAAATGTGAATTTGTGAAAACGGTGACGTCGTGCACTTGCGTATTACGTTTTCGGTCTACAGGCATTTAGAGTTTCTTTACAAAGTGACATTTCCAACTACTGGCCTGCATTGAATAATACAGCGTTTTAGTCATTTTCGTGAATCCATGTGAACGTTTGTCTATACACGAAAAACACAAAGGAAAAACTTTTCTTTGTTCTTTAGTACATTGTTGTCAGGTAAACGTACCCTTAGAGGCAGAGGTCCAAGGCTAGTGATTGGGCAATCAGAATGTTCTTCCAGTCATTGCTCTCTGATTTTTTTTTATACATATATAATAATTGGTTGACAAGCACACAACTCTAACCCTAAAATCAGTGATTGGTTGAAAGGAATGTTTTCCAAGATGAACCCTTGCCCTCTGATTTTAGGTTAGTAGGGGTTGTTTAGGTTTAGACAAGACTGTGGTTCCAGGTTTAGTAAAGGATGCTGAGCAACATGTCCAACTACATTAGTCCCGTCCCGTGCCTTTAACGTTGTTATGGGACAAAAACACGACAGCATCATAATGAGCTGCTGCACGGATGCGCTGCGGCGGCGGCGGCGGCGGCGGCGGCTGCGTAACTGCGCATCCGTGCAGACGAAGCGTTCAGAGATGTTTAGATGAGCTCTGACCTGCTCGTCGAATCGGGTGATGACGGCCTGGACCCACTCCACGGGCTTTTGCGCCGCCATGGCCGCTCACGCCTGCACCTCCGCCACTGATGAAGATGATGATGATGATGATGATGAAGTGGAGGAGGAGAGGACGACTTTTCCGCGGTGCGCGACCCCTGCGCTCCTCGATCCGTGCCGCGCTGAGGGCCGAACGAGGGGCGACTCGGTATTCGGTCTGGTCGGTGTCAGAAACAGCAGCATGCCGCCATGACAGTGCCGGAAGTTTGAATCCTCCGATCCAGCGAAGCAGCAGCAGCACAGCAGCGGTGCAGATGAGAGATGAGAACACGAGTGCGCATGCGCCAGCAGAGAGCGAGCGAGTGAGCGAGCGAGAGAGAGATTTTGTATTTATTTTTATATATATATATATATATATATATATATATATATATATATATATATATATATATATATATAGTTATATATAGTTATATCGTTATTTTTATCGTTTATTACTATTAATTAAAACTATACTAATTAATATTATACAGTATTATTCTTATTATAAACAGTATTCATGGTTTTGCCATGACTATTATAATATAAATAATATTGGACGTGAAATTAAGAGGAAAAAAAATACTATATATTTTTTTTAATTCATAGAGAGAGTGAGAGAGAGATTTGTTGCCTATTTGCATATTTGTTTGTTATATTTATGTTTAGTTTCAATTTTTTATTTCAATTTTATTTTGTATTTAAACTAAATTCTATACTGTTCATATAAAACTATATTCTATTAATATTATACAATATTATTGTTTAATGCTTTGCTAATGTTGAAAAAATAGTCATTCCAATAAAGCTTCTTCGACATGAAAAGAAAAATTGTTTTACATTAAATTCATTAAAACGTGAATTTGAGAAAAATTCAAACTTAAAATTTGAGAGAGAGGGAGAGAGAGTGTCACAAACCAGAACATGACTATTATTTTTAATGATTATTTAATACATATTCATTTCTTTTAACTTAAATGTGACAACACCTCGTGTCACACCTAACCCAACATATCCAAAATAAGTAAACAATAATAATGTAACTCATGAAGTTTTGAATTTCTTTTGATGTTAGCAATCAAGTAGGCCTAAATGTTAAATAAAATCATTTTATATGTCTAAACTAGGAAACTAAAAGATATTTTAGTTTGTGTAAAAACATATAATTCAAGTCTCTATTCTATAGCACTTTCCAGTCACATGCTGTAAAGGAAACAGATTCATGAATCTAGGGAAATGCTGAGAGAGAGAGAGAGAGAGAGAGAGAGAGAGAGAGAGAGAGAGAGAGAGAGAGAGAGAGAGAGAGAGAGCGCAGAAGAAAGAGCAGCTTGTTGCAGGCAGTGCGAGGCGCTGTGTGAGTAAAACTCAAAGAGATGCCGGAAACAGCATGGTCGATGCAGAACAGTGAACGCTCTCAGACACAGAGAAATTAGAAGCTGCCTCGAGACACAAAGCGAACCTTTGTGAAGAGCCCTGGAGCTCAAGCCTCCACAGTGGAAACAGTGAATGGACAGTTTCTCAAGAGTCTCCAGACCTAGTCATGGTATTCACAAGAATATGGACAGCTGACTGCAAGCTGCTGGGTTCACAGTGTTTTTAACAGTTCATTTACTCACTGACAGTTGAATGCCCTGATATTACCATGCAAATTTCACTGTTCATTATTGATAGGCCATATTAATTATTGAATAAAAACAAAATGGTCTTTTATTTATTAATCAGTATATAAAACGGCAGGGTTATATCTTTCATCGACACTGAGGGAGTTCCGTCACTCCAGTATTCAGATATTAATGGCAGAACTGTCTTAAACAATTCACACAAACTCTGAATATATGCTTAGTTACAGTCTTGAATAATGTTTTTTTTTTTTTTTTTTTTTTAAGAATTATCTAAGCACCTTTTTAAAGAATATGTGCTATAAGGGCTTCACTGTGCTAGTTCAGTTGTGTGAACCTGTGCTTTTCCAGTTATGGGATGGACTCCCTGAAGTGAGACAGTGTAACACTGACCCCTAGAGGTCATTACTGACATAAACACTTAGAGAAACGGAATGATCAACTCGTGGTTTTCCTCCGCAAATAAAGTCTTAAATCTCCAAAGACACGAGTTATTTTCATCATTATAAATGTATACAAAACGCAACTGTGCTCCATGAGAAGGATTTTTGTCCTAATTATGTGCTTATGTGCTTACAATGACACTGACAGTCTGTGAGGCAATTGTTATTTGTCCATCATTCCCCGCTGAAAAGTTCAGATTAGTGGTTGACTAATACAGGTTTTTGAATTATTATTTGGTTACACACCACCTTCAACCAGGAATATTCATTTCACGTAAGATGTTGAAAGGCACGTCTGATTCGCCATCTTTGTGGGGACTCTCCGTAGGCGTAAAGATTTTTACTGTACAAAGTGTATTTTCTATTCCCTACAGCACACGTAGGCAGCCTAGCCTACCGTCGCAAGGGCTGTGCCAAGTGTGCAACCGCACAGGGCCTCGCCTCACCAGGGCCTCGCGCAAAGTAAAGTGACAGCTGACTTGATGATGTAAAGCCAATAGGCAGGGCAAGACAAGGCAAGGCAAGTTTATTTAGGCTATATAGCACATTTCATACACTGTGGTAATTCAAAGTGCTTTACACACTGAACTGGACCAACGCCATGGGTGGAGCGCAGAGTTGAATTGGTTCAAATGTATTATGCAGTAACTTTCAATATTTCTCTGTGCACGTACATGTCAGTCAGCGGGCATCGCACGACAAGTTCGTAGAGCTTTATTCACAGTCCATTCAAATTGTGAGTTCGGTCGCCTCTGAAACGGGTCAAACCATGGATATTACCTAAGAAGTTCAAGTAAATACGCTAGAAATCCGCGCTCATTCAAGGATGTGCATTTATTGCATGGACGGAGAAAGCATGGACGCCTGCATTTCATCTGACGTATAAAGTTAAATAAGCATAGCCTATTATTGCACCTCTCGAAGCATCAGTGAGAGCAGCGGTGCCGCAGAACGAGTAGCCTAAAGCCGAGCTATCTCTAAACGTTTTAAAATCTAAAAACAGCAAAAACGAAACTTTCAGACATCCATTTAGCTAATGTTCAGAGGGGGGAAAAAGTGAAAAAACAGCGTTGGTTCTCTCAATACTGTGTGTTTATTTTTCTGACTGAAAAATCGCTTCAGGTGATTCGGTGAGAGAGCAGTCCACAACTAATTCATGTGGATTCAGGCCGTTTTGCAAACGCGTTTGACCCATTCATAATTTAGAACATAATTAAGCGTCAAAATGTGCAGTTCAGTTTAGGCCCCGATCAGACAACGCGTTTGTGCAGTGAGAGGCGTCTTTTTTGAATAGTTTTCTGTTGGGTGTGAGCGTTATGCGCGTTGTTTGTCTCGCCACGCGTTTTTGAAGGAGCGCTCGCCTCTGTTGAAAAAAAACAAAACATCAACTCTGAGCAGAAAAGCGCCCGACGTCATCGTGTTTTCCCCCCATTGTCCAATCGAATGAATGGAGAGGCGGGCCTTCCGTTGTGGTGACGGTTATCTTGATTAGACTGACAGCGCAGCTGATTCGGGGGTTGCCTAGACACATCAAAGAAAACCGCAGCGCACTGCTATTCTCTAAATTAAAAAAACGTCAACCAAAAAAGGCCTCGCGTTTTCAAGCCTGAAAAACGCGTTCTGTATGATCGACACGGTTTAACTTCTTGAACCTAATGCTGTTAAACTGGATACAATTTTTTTTCTTAAATGGGCCTATCCGCATAAACAACGAATTGTTCGTCACTATAGCAACAGTAGACCCCCATTAATATCATAGATATGTATAGGTTCGCACAGGGCCTCACCCCCTTGGCCTGCACGTAGGCCCACAGCTCGGAGACGTCTATTTGATGTGCGTGGATGACGTCTTTTCTAAAGTGTTTGCTCATCTGCAATAGGCTACATTTATAGGACGTTTCCTGTCAGATGTCAAACAGACGTTTAGAAAATGTCTTTAAGATGTTTATGATTTAGAATGTATGTAAAACTGACATCTTAAAGTCGTCTATTAGATGTTTGCAAACAGCAGATGCTTTCCAGACTAAGTGATCTTTAACAGACTTGCAGATGTATACCCAGCCCTAAACCTCCCCATCACAAACTTTTCTGCATTTTTTAAATTGTTTAAAAACATAATTTAGTATGTTTATTAATGTAGGTGATTTCAGGTTTTACTATCCTTGTGTGGACATTTGGTCCCCACAGTGTAATATAAACCTACACACACACACACACACACACACACACACACACACACACACACACACAGCCTACTTCAGGTTTAAGCATATTCTGTGTCTATTGCGATATGAGAAACAATTTAGACTTTTCATGTTTCTTCCCCTCTGCAACACTTCACAAGTCTCTGCAAATGCCCGGGATCTTTAAAAAAAAGTTTCCAACGTGTATAGATCTGAACACAGTCACGTGACAAGCTTGATTTTATTGTCTTTCAAGGATGAGAACAGACACTGTGTACAGTAGCCACATGCAATACAAAAATATGACTGTACATGACATGTATCGACCCATTCTAAAAAAAGTTTTCCATGTTTTTTGTTTTTGTTTTGTTTTTTTTACATGAAAAAATATAAAGAATATTTACATCTGGGATAGCACAGCAGTACCTATTCAAAATGTCATGATGTACAGTATATATATATATATATATATATATATATATATATATATATATATATATTATATTATATATATATTATATATATTTATTTATTTATTTATTTATTATTTATTTATTTATTTTAATAAAATGTCCATATAAATATTAAAAGAATTCTGTTCATTGACTGTACAATAAATAAACCATATTTATACATAAATATTTTACATTGTCATTGATATTTCCAAACCACAAAATCCAGTCTTTCACAAAACAAAACACACACCCTTCCACATACACAACGTTACAAACACGCACGTTACACACAAACACACATGAGAGTTCATGTTTACACAACTTATGGAACACTGTTCTGCTGGGTTCATCGAAATCTCACTTTAATGCAAGCGTTCAGCATCTTTACTGTGGAAAATCAGGACCTATAGTCAGGTGAGAAGATGCACATGCTTCTCTTTGGCTCATTTTTGCAATCTGTTGCAATAATCCACACCACAGCTCAATAACTTTCCATCAAGAACATTATCATTTGCGAAAACAAAATGTCTACTATCGGACACCATGGAGGAAGAGTGACAACTAAAGGTGTGTTAGCATGAACCAGACGAGCCAATCAGAGACTGAATCAGCGCATGTCACACAGGACTAAGAGGCACCAAGACCATGAGAGAGGGAGGGAGGAGAGAAAGAGAGAGAGAGAGAGAGAGAGAGAGAGAGAGAGAACATCTTCATTGCAGTGTTATGAAATCCTGCGAATCCAACAGGGAATGTGTCACGTGATGTCACAAACCGGAGCAGGAGGGGAAGAGAGAACCAGTCGTACACTCCGAAAATAATAGTAGGAATCAGAATTTAAAAAAGGCAAAGCGTTTCATTTTACGCATCGCCACAGCAGTCCCCCATCCCACCACCCACAGAACCAAAGAGAGATAGAGACGGAACAGCAGGCGATGTTAGTTTGTAAGTCCAGAAGAGGTCAGGCTTTCAGCAGGCATGCAAGGCAGGGCCAGGATTTGTGTTTTGCATTGCTCATGTTTCAGGCACGCGGCTACAACCTACAACAACAAGAAATAAATGATAGACAAAAAAGAAAGAGAAGCAGATCAGAGAGACAAAGCGATAGAGTTTACTTGAATTTACAGTAGGAGAGGAAATTAGCAGTAAAACAGAATTTGATAAAGGTGCACTAAGTATGCTGGTCGGTACCAGAGGGGGATTTACAAAAATAAACTACATTGTATTTGGCAAGTCATCTGCTTTCAAGATGGCAGCTACATTGACGGACCACCTTTATATACAGAACAGATTCTCCATATCAAGCGAGCTTCATTTTAAGTGGAAATAAATTACTTAATGCACCTTTAGGATTAATAAGGAACATACTGAAAGGTTGGAAAGACTGCAAACATCTTCATAAACTTGACCAAACTGAAGAAATAATTCTATATGTAGTATGCAGGGCTGCCAACTTTTGAGTTCAGCTTGGAGTGAAAATGGATTGGGGGCAGTGGTGTGGTATTGACACAAATTTCACGATTGGATTAATAAGCTTTGCAATTTGATTTCGATCACGATTCAATATTGATTCATTTGTATATATACACATGGATGTATAGTAGGCTACATGTTAATTTTTCTCAGAGAAAAACTTATGTTGTAAATTATGCAGGACACCCTATCAACTTGTATTGTTAATGGTTAATTGATAGCTGATTTGTATACAGTTGTGTAACAGACGTAGGCCAGTAAGAGTTGTGCGTTTAAACCTCACTTCCCTGGCCTCAAGAGACGCACTAACAACTGGCGCTAACTGCTAATGCTAACGGCTGCGGTCTTTAACGTCCTTGTTAGCATGCCCGCCTCCCACGCCGGAGACTCCGGTTCGAATCCCAGCAAGTCGAGTAGGACTGGTTACAATTGCATCAAAGGCTGTTATAATAATAACTTTTTAATAGTTGGCTATTAAAGTAACAAGTTTTTTTTCAAGATTTTTCTCCTTTCCAGAGTACATTTTTCTCGCTAACTAGTTTACAGACATTTAATTGCTTTTCTGAGGTAAATGTAACGTTATATATTGTTTACAAGCCGTTTTATCCGCTGTTTAAAACACTGTTTGAGCGATTACATGAGACATGATACATTTCTGTAAGTTCAACATACCCTCTGATGTTCATTTATGATTATTTTGTGCTGTAACTAGTAAAAAGGAAGAGATGATCAGTTCCTGTGTGCTCGTTCACTTGTTCCGTCAGTTTGCTTGAACTAAGGCACTACAGCAATGTCACGCCACATTAAGAGCGCCAAAACGATATTTCGCATAAAAAATAACCTACTCTGTCTTGTCTGTCAGCACATTGTCCATGTCCTCCGTAATGTTTTCTCACCGTGTGTGCGTGAGAGTATGGACGTGTGGCATGAGAGTGTGAGAATGGCGTCAACTGTGTGAATCTCAGGCTGAATGCATGAGAGCTGGCAGTATGTAGCTTTTGAAATAACAGAAATGGATCATTATTAGCAAAGACTACTAGCAAAAAAAACCCATGAATAATAATAATTATAACAATAATAAGTATTAATAATAATAATAATAATAATATTATTATTATTGACTGGCCATCTGTCCAGGGTGTTCTAATGCTTTCGGCCCGATAGGTTTCAGTATCTCTACGACACTACATAGGACAAGCAGGACGGATGGATAGATGGATTAATATTATTGTTGCATAATAATATTATTATGAATAATAATAATAATAATAATAATAATAATAATTCGTATTGTTATTAAATAATTAAATAATAATACAATTTTATTAGACATCCCACCCTGGAAAAACTAATTTCCGAGAGATGGCACAACATCCCCGTTCCCCCTTAATATATATATATATATTATAAGCTATTATATGAATTTGCATAAGCCATCTAACACAGGTTTGTTCATTCAATAGTAGGATATTTGTGCGCCGAAAGTGCAAGTGATGTAGTTGATGAAAAAATAGGCGAGGGTTTCCACAAAATCCGAACGCAAGTGATCACAGAAGATGCATTTGAAACGTGTGATAGGTGTAGCGGTAACGCGTCTCGGCTGACCACTTCAGTGACCGCTGGTTCACTGAAAACGCATCTTAATACCAGGTGGAAACAGGCTTTCTCTCTCGCTCGCTCCATTTCCGGGATATTGTATATAATTTGCGGGTGTCAGGGAGCCGTTATCAATTTGTGGGAAATTCCTGGACCCTCCGGGAGAGGTGGGATGTCTGTTTTATGATTATGGATAGATTTTTCAGATTTCACAGAGATTTTACAGTGTGCCACATTCTAGGATACATACTCTGCAGACTTCCAGAAGTGCCCAGGGTGAGAAAGACGGCGGTTGAGTTTGGGCAGTTTCTCCAGCATGTCGGCCAGCTGTGTGAATGTGGGCCGATTACGGGGGTCATATGACCAGCAGGCAGACAGAATCTCCTGTGGGACAGAAAGGAATCCAGCAGTCAGCACTAACATCTGAAGTTTGGTTGTTTTTTACAAGGATACCTCATTTTGTATCCTTTGTGGCTCACAGAGCGCTGATGTAACATGAAATTAAATTAAAATAATTTATGAAACAGAACTATTTTCACAAGGGCTAGCAAGAAACAAGATTATGAATGTTAAACTAAATTCTGTTTTGTTTCAGTGTTATTTCTGATGCAATTTACTAATCGCTGTCAGAATAAGATAGTCAGTTCACATTGGGAGGACTGAAGGGTGATATGTAAAATATTATAGATTATTTATATAAACCTAACATAATGTCAAATAAATGTTATCCTTCATTAAAAGAAACTATGAAAGTGTGATAAATTAAATTAATATATTAAATACATTTTGCATTGACTGACACATTCAGTAAAAAAGTGTTAATTGGATTAATTGTATTAATCTGACCAAGTTTCCTAGAGCTGTGGAAAGACACCAATTAAATAACTACATAAATAAATCAAATAAATTATAAAAAATAATAACGAATATTTTTTTAATAATAATACAACTATTTTATTATATAATATTATTATAAAACAATGTAATTATTAATTACTGTCATTTATTATTTGTTACTTATAATTATCTATTATTTTATTTATTTATTTAATGCCATATCATCAGCAATGGCTATATTCATGGCAGTATTTCATTTGATTTTTAATAATTATGATTACAATCACTTCAATACATTTACAATAATTTAACAATTTTGTCTTAAAAACAATCAATATACAAAATCAGACATATATCCCAATAACAACAACAGCAGTAATAATAACAATTACATAGAATCTTTCAATTTAACATTTAGTAGAAATTATTTAGTTAGAAACCTTTTTAAAAATGTCCATTAATATATTTATTGTCTAATATCATTTAAAAAAGGACATTCTATTAAAATATAAGTTGTACACTCATGAAATTCTTACACAAATCACAAACTGTTTTTTCTTCATCTATTATAATATATTAATAATTATAATTATTATGATATATTATTATTATTATTATTAGTCCCATATGGTCTAGCTGTTATGTTACCTTATTTTCACCCAGGCAGCCTGGGTTCGAGTCTTGGCGTGGGAAGTGGAGTGGAGTAGTGTAATTTCGCTGCTGTCTCATTGAGCATGTGTCAGATAATAAATAAACTTAAAATGTGGCACTCACCGTGACCTCTTTTCCTAAGTTGATCTCTGCCAGGACCCTCCTGATGCCCTCTCCGCTGCCCACCTGCCAGATGGTGGCCTCTACGGGCTGACAGGTGATGGGCCAGTCTCTCGCCTGCAGCTCGTACCAGATGGTGCTGAAAGAGTGCAGATAAAGGCATCATGTCAACGCTGCTCTATTTGGGAGCTATTTATGTCTAAAGTCAAGAATATTTTCTCACCCAAAGGCATAAACATCAGCAGCATTAGAAAAAGGAAGTCTGTCCTCGTTGTTCCCGGGGCTCATTTTACGCACGATCTCCGGAGCCAAGTAACAGATCCACCCGTGAGGAAGCTTCAACTCGTTTTCACGTCTAAGAACACAACAGATCCGTTATTCAACTGATTTATGTAACAATCCATGTGATCATGAGGAAAGGTGCAGCCACATTAGCATGCAATGAGCAATGAGCATAGCTCACACAGAAGTCACTTTCAAACCAAGCAGATTTCTGTTAGTCAGTGTGGCACATTTGCGTGACCAACATCAGTGAAATCTACATGGTGAATTTTTTCACCCTCACATGAAACTCCGGAACACCGGGTTCCTCTGAAATTACTATTTCACCTGTGAAACTTCACTAAGCAACAGTAAATGTGAATGCATCTTTAACACGGTGACTTACCGGCCCTCCTGAACCACTCCAGAGATCCCAAAAAGGCCAAAGTCAGTAATGACAACTTTATTTGTGTCATGAAAGACATTTTTCGATTTAAGGTCTTTGTGAACGATGCCCTTAGCATGAAGGTAGCCCATCCCCTAAAATGCAGGAAACACAAGCAAGACTTTAATCGTACGAAGCCATACAGATATACAACACATCCACCAATAAACACACAAACGCCACCTTCACAATCTCCTGCGCAATCTGTCGAGTTTTATTGATGTCCAGTGTGTTTTTCGTGTCCCTCACGACGGAATACAACGTCCGGCCTTTGCAGAAGCTGTAGGGAAATTAAAGATGCTCGTCAGAAATCATTTGTACATTTGCACAAATCATGCTCAAACAATAAGAGCGTGGCGCTAGCAAAGCCAAGGTCATGGGTTCGCTTCCCAGGGAAAGCAAGAATTGACAAAATGTAAAAATGTGTACCTTGAATGCAATGTAAGTCGCTTTGGATAAAAGCGTCTGTCAAATACATAAAATGTAAATGTGTCGACCGGTTTGTCACCTGTATGGAATGAGACTAGGGCTGTGTAATTAATCAAATAGATGCTACACCTCGTTTTTATAACATCAAATAACTAACTAAAACCAAACTCATTGGACAAATTAACACTTGAACATACTTCTGCGTGATGAGAACTACCTAAAATGACAGAAATGATCTTTGAGAAAAAATAATTTGAAGTGGATTTTTTAGTTCGGCTCACATCCCATTCGATTATATGGAGAGGGCGGGGTTTATGACCTTTACTGCAGCCAACCACCAGGGGGCGATCGAAATGCGTCACTTTTCAGGAATTTTGAGATATATCCAGTTGCAGCCCTGCAGCACCGCAGCTTCAGAACCGCAGCCACAGAACCAGAACTTAGGGGCGGGGCTTAAACTGTCTGTGACAGTATGCGCTGCCCAAACACGTGATTTTCTTTTGTTAAATATAAGCTGTTTTCACATGGATTTTGTCATATAATCATATAATATGCATATCATGTAGCCTTGAAATCTAGACGCACCCTAGCGGCAGCAAATCTAATTTGCCATGAGTGTAGTCTAGCAACTCTCTGTAGAACTGCGAGCTGGAGAAACCAAACTCTGGTCAGGCCAATCACATCGTGTATAGAGTCGGTGGGCGGGCTTAACATAATGACGGCAGAGTTGCCGAGGTTCCGCGTGCTACTTGAAAACAAAGAAGCTGGTGAACAGCGGCCTTTCGAATCGGCTTTGGCCGCGACTCTGGAAGATGAAGCCTTTCTTTGAGAAAAGAACAAAGAACGGCACTGAAGTCATTCTTAAGAAAGGAAGATGTGTTCGGAGTTTTGCGGACCGGATATGGTGAAAGTTTAATCTATCAGTTAGCTCAGCTTCACCTTCTTCGTTGCTCTGGTTGGTTGTAGCGCTATCCTATTGCGTGCAGAGGGAATTTGAAAGACTACCGTTTATCCCACCCCTCGGATTGAGCCCTGCCAATGGTGAGTTCCCAGACCCAACATCTTGATGTGGGTCTGGCTTGTCAGGCTACATATCATGATGTACAATGATAAAAATTTTAAAACCATAGCCTATTGATCATGCTTAATATCAGTGAATGGATACAAACACAGTAGTTTATACTTCATGGATACAGGCTACAACTATACATATGAATAAATAAAAATATGAATAAATGTGTAACATTGTAAAGTGTTTCCAATTTGACTGTACAGATATACACTACTGGTCAAAAGTTTTAGAACGGTAAGAATTTCTAATGTTTTTAAAGAAGTCTCTTCTGCTCACCAAGGCTGCATTTATTTTATTAAAATACACAAAAAAAAAACAGTAGTATTGTGAAATATTAGCAAAATATAAAATATCTGTTTTCTATTTGAATATATTTTAAAATGTAATTTATTCCTGTGATCAAAGTTAAATTTATCATCATTACTCACATCATTCCATAACAAACATTTATGATTATTATCATCAATGATGAAAACAGTTATTTATTTTTTCAAAATACTTCAAAAGAACAGTATTTATCTGAAATAGAAAGCTTTTGTAACATTATACTACCGTTCAAAAGTTTTGGGTTGGTAAGGTTTTTTTTTTTTTGGGGGAAAGAACTTAAAGAAATGAATAGGGTACAACGGGGCTAAAGGCTCCATGGGGTAAAAGGCTCCTTTGATTTTATTTTCCTCTAAACCACTAGATGGCACAAAAACTTGCCTCAGCACTTTCCAAAACATCCACTTTTCAAGATGCACGTGGAAATTTGTCTGATCTTTGACGCGATCACGGGCAGCAGCGCAAAGTAGTTTCTGCGCTCATGATAATATTTTATGTTTTTAAAAATGTTGTCGATTTAAGTAGCAAATAAGAATCGCTAAAATGATTGAATATATTTTTAAACAAAGGTCTTGTTAATGTTTGTCAGTTTTGTTCAAGGTAATTAAAGCAACAGTTTTACAATAACGGAAGAATATGTAAAAGTATGGTATTTGAGGTAAAAGGCCCCCCTGCTTTTGGGGCAAAAGGCACCATATTTAACATGATCATAAACAGCCGCTGACTTTAACATTTGTTGAGATGACATGATTAGATTCAGATTGTAAGTATCATATATGAAGTTGTGCGTCTACTTTAGAGATAATCACCATATTTATAATGAAACCATCAGATTTAAAAATGTGATATTAATTATATCATATAATAAAATATCATTTATTGTTACTACTGTAAATCTATATTAAATTATTATGGGATCTCCTTCAATGCTTTCAGAATCTTTACTTTTTAAATTATTTTGTTTCTATATTTTTCAGATCTATTTCTATATTAACATATTTTAATGACAGCATATTTACTGATCAAAAATAACAGAAAATAGTTCAAACTTTGCTAAAGTGATTGTTTGGAACAAGTATTAACTTGGACATTATTAAAAACATTATTTTAGCTGAAGTATTTGTATCAATACTGTGTGCCTTTTGCCCCGTGCTGGTGAGCCTTTTACCTCATGTGTGGGGTAAAAGGCCCCCCTCGACACCCCATACATTTTTAAGATTTTTAAATAAAAGAAATGAAACCACTTTTATGATTTATATTCACACAAAATCTGTTGCTCCATAAATGTTAAATACAAACATATATATGTTTCTGTATATCATACATTATAGGAGTAGTGAAAAGCACATTTTTCTTTAGCCCCGTTGTACCCTACATGTATTCATCAAGGATGCATTAAATTGATCAAGTGACAGTATATACATTTATAATGTTGCAAAAGCTTTTTTTGAACTTTCTATTCATTAAATAATCCTGAAAAATCTTGAGCATCAAATCCTCATATTACAATGATTTCTGAAGGATCATGCAACACTGACGACTGGAAGTACGACTTAATGATGATAAATTCAGCTTTGATCACCGAAATAAATTGCATATATTCAAATAGAAAACGGTTACTTTAAATTGTAAATAGTTTTTGCTGTATTTTGGATCAAATAAATGCAGCCTTGGTGAGCTTCTTTAAAAACATCTTACTGGCTGAAACTTTTGACCGGTAGTGTAGCCTATGTTAGTATTATTTCCTTCACATTCATGTTAAAAATAATACTGATGCGGATGCGGTTCTGAAACTGCGGTGCTGCGGGGCTATTGGGAATTTTGGGCACACTTGATCACTAAATTACTTATATTAGGTTTTGGTCATATCATCCATTCATAGGGACAGATTTACTAAATACTTGCGCCAGTGCACATGATATTTAAAAACCACTGTCAGTATTTACTAAAGACGCATAGTGGAAAGATAGCGATGAAAAGGCGTGGACGGCTATTTCTGCTTAACGTGCTTTTCATTTTTGGGTGAACTATCCCTTTAACTTGTGCTTAACATGGCTGCATCTGGCCTTTAATTCCAATAACATCAGTCTGCAGAGCCGCAGAGCCACCGTTTTACCCCAGCAGCAGTTTCACCCCAGCAGTTTTGCCCGCGCATGCGCAGTTTCACTACAGTAATTTTGCCCGTGCTGTCACATTTCATTTTTAAATCTTGGCGACTGTTCTGTCCTAAAACTATCTAATGGTTATGGTTGCTCCTGCTGTTATTTATCTGTTTAAGGGTAGGTTTAGGGTAGGGGTAGGTATGGATGTAAAAAAAAAAAAAGCACATGAATCAAACCACATGAATTTTTCGCTGCTGAATTGTGCTACCTACTGTTTTAATGGGAGGTAGCAAAATCTGACAAAATGTCGACAAATCGTCAGAACACCGTAACATGCATCTCGACGACATAAAACTCTCACAATGAAATGTGCATGCGCAGGCAAAACTGCTGTGGGGTAAAACTGTGGCTCTGCAGTCAGACCCTTCTCTATAATTAGCACATTGTGAGCAGATCACCCACAGAACTTTCCACTCCCGTCGGCGCTTTTATAGGATTGCAGTCTCACGCTAATTTGCCATTTTGTAAATCTGACCCATAATCGTGTTAAATAATCATGATTACAATATTGATCAAAATAATAGTGATTATGATTTGATCATGATCTAGCAGCCCCAAATGAGACGTTACCTGGTAATGATGGCAAGATGAGGTGGGGCCATGCAAGCTCCCATAAAGAGGACGACATTCTCGTGGCGCGTCTGTCTGTAGTTCATCACCTCCTTTTTGAAGAGCTTCAGGTGGTCCTGGTTGTTTCCGTCAATCTCCAGGAGTCGGATGGCCACCTCTCCGTGCCAGCGGCCGCGATGAACCCTACCCCAGCGGCCCTTCCCGATGAGCTCGCCGAGATCCAGCTGCTCGAAGGGAATGTCCCACTCCTGCAGGTAGACGCTGGTCTGGCTGGCCTTACGGGAGATGGGACCCTTCCAGTGGGTTCCTCCTCGCGTGCTGGGCAAGTCGTCCAACTCGTCTCCTTCATAATCTCCTTCTGAGCCTGGGTTCAGCTCTTCCATATCCTCCTCCTCTTCATCCTCGAGCTCTTCCTCTTCATCTTCCTCTTCCACCGCTACATCATCTTCCTCCTCTGCTTCTATTTCCTCTTCCTCCAGTTCCTAGACAAGAGGAACCAACCACTATGAGTTTTCTCAGCAGTGATGGGAGCATTACCATATCAGTACCACACGCATCTCACCTCTCTGTCATCTTCCTCGTCTTGTTCCGCATGCATCTCCTCCACTGACGGATCGATTTCATTACTGTGCACAAAATTAAACACTATGACTGAATGCAGAACACGCAGCAGTATATTTAAGCTTCTGAGCAGGACGTTTCAGTTGCTTACACTGTGTCTGGGAGTCCATCTGAATGAAGGATGCTGGAATTGCACACGTCTGTGAAAATCATGAAAATATTGATAAACTGAAAGAATATATCTCTATGTATGTATACACTGTCACTGTAAACAAATTATTTCTATTTGAATGGATACAGAATTACTGATATTATTATTGCTCAATGTAACAGTAATGTAATGTGTAGTGCCATAAATCACCAGCAGGGTGCAGCTCATCTCACAAGCGCAAACTACTCTTGAGCAAAAACCAAATCAAACCCCAGCATGCAAAACATGCAAAACACATTACTTTAGACCCTGCTCAGATTTGTAAAAGTCAGTTCAGTGCAGACTAGATGAAAAGACTCTGCTAGCCATTTTGGAGCTGAAAATCTGCTAAAAATTCTTTGTTTCTCATGGGGAATTCACACATTTCTGGAATAAGTATGAGGTACTTCATTTAGGCCTTATACCCACAAATGTGGTGTTAATGGATCACCAGTAACTTTTCAGAATAATTTTAGCAGCATGTAGTGTTCAGCTTTTAAGTATTATTTATATAATATTATAGTATTTATTCATATTTTGAATTGGCTTTTATTTTTATAATTTCAGTTTTCATTGAATGTTAAAGTTTTAGTAATTTTCTTCTAGATGCTAATTTATTTGAGTTTTTCATCTAATACACATTTTATTTTATTTCAGCTTCATTTCAATTAACAAAAATAACTAATAGTTTTAGCCAACAATAACACTATTACTTTAAAATTGTAGCCAATTAATTTGAACAATATTGGGCAAAATATTTATTTATTGTCCTTTTTGTATAATTGTATTTATTTAATGTTATTAGAATATGCTTTTACTAATAGACACTATTTAAAATAAAAAGAAAAGACATTCGAAATTCACCAAGGATACATTGTATCCTCTGATAGCAAAATTACACTGCAAGAATGGAAATATACGATACTTGATAGGTGCAAGACTGGATATTATAATGCTTGATATACACCAATCAGGCATAAAATTATGACCACTGACAGGTGAAGTCTGACACTGATTATCTCTTCATCACGGCACCTGTTAGTGGGTGAGATATATTAGGGAGCAAGTGAACATTTTGCCCTCAAAGTTGATGTGTTAGAAGCAGGAAAAATGGGCAAGCGTAAGGATTTGAGCGAGTTTGACAAGGGCCAAATTGTGATGGCTAGACGACTGGGTCAGAGCATCTCCAAAACTGCAGCTCTTGTGGGGTGTTCCCGGTCTGCAGTGGTCAGTATCTATCAGAAGTGCTCCAAGGAAGGAACAGTGGTGAACCGGCGACAGGGTCATGGGCGGCCAAGGCTCATTGATGCATGTGGGGAGTGAAGGCTGGCCAGTGTGGTCCGATCAAACAGACGAGCTACTGTAGCTCAAATTGCTCAAGAAGTTAATGCTGGTTCTGATGGAAAGGTGTCAGAATACACAGTGCATCGCAGTTTGTTGAGTATGGGGCTGCATAGCCGCAGACCAGTCAGGGTGCCCATGCTGACCCCTGTCCACCGCTGAAAGTGCCAACAGTGGGCACGTGACCATGAGAACTGGACCACGGAGCAATGGAAGAATGTGGTCTGGTCTGATGAATCACATTTTCTTTTACATCACGTGGATGGTTCTGCTGGGAAACCTTGGGTCCTGCCATCCATGTGGATGTTACTTTGACGCGTACCACCTACCTAAGCATTGTTGCAGACCATGTACACCCTTTCATGGAAACGCTATTCCCTGGTTGCTGTGGCCTCTTTCAGCAGAATAATGTGCCCTGCCACGAAGCAAAACTGGTTCAGGAATGGTCTGAGGAGCACAACAATGAGTTTGAGGTGTTGACTTGGCCTCCAAATTCCCCAGATCTCAGTCCAATCGAGTATCTGTGGGATGTGCTGAACAAACAAGTCTGAGCCATGGAGGCCCCACCTCGCAACTTACAGGACTTAAAGGATCTGCTGCTAACATATTGGTGCCAGATACCACAGCACATCTTCAAGGGTCTAGCGGAGTCCATGCCTCGACAGGTCAGGGCTGTTTTGACAGCAAAAATGGGACCAACACAATATTAGGTCATAATGTTATTTCTGATCAGTGTATGATACTAAATAACGATGCATTTATATATTATGATAAGGCGATCATTGATCACCATTTAAAGGGTAACTGCGCTAAAATATTTAACAACTGTTTATTGAATTTGCACCACCGAATCCTGGATGTCATTATGAGTGCAGAAGAATTTTACAGACTTTGTGTTTGTTAACTCACCAGGGAAGATAAACTGCTGTCGGTGCTGAAAATAACAGGCAGCTTTGCCACAGAGAAGGAAGAGAGCAAGACAGGCAGGAAGCAGACAGAGAGACAGTCTGAGGTTAGAGTTGAAGTCCTATTATGCTTTATGTTGAGTTAGAATGTTACATGCAGATACAGAGTCCTGAATATCAGCTTTCTTTTACCTTGAATTAATGCAGATGTCTATTATGTATTAATCAATGTAGTATTTGTTAATGTATTAGTTTATTGCAGTTTCAGTGTTTACAGCTGCTTACCTGGAAAGTGGAAGCGGTTGTCACGGTGACCCTTTGGGGAAGGGTTTGGGGGCGGGGTTACACTGGGAGGGTTGCTCTGCTGGAAGGGGGCGGGAGAGGAAGGCGTAGAGGAAGTGGTGGAGGACGGATTACTGCTGGAGTCCAGTTGATTCAGCACCGGCGGTTGATCCTGCCAGAAAGAAACCAACTGCTTTTAATGCTCATTTACAAGAATAACTGATGAAGACTCTGGCTAAGTTCAGTATGGAGTACTAGCGTACTGCACACTGTGGAGTTTACAGTATACTGCATGCTATTTAAAAGAATTATGTGATGTTGTTTGCTGGTACGTCATTCTGTCACACAGGAATCAGTACCTTCTTTGTTATTGCCTTCGGTAGGGTCCCGAACTGTGGAGCTTCGGGTGGACGGTCCACAGGGTTGTTGATGTCTGAGGGTACAGACTCAGTCCTACGAATTTTTGTGACTGAGAGACGCACATGAAATTGTTAGAAAAACATGATTGATAGACATTCTTATATCTGAGCATCAAATAAGACAGACTTACTGGGCAGGAAAGAGATTCTGCAGGATGGAGCTTCTTTAGTGCATTTGTTGTGACACTTTAACCTACAAGTAGAAAAGATGACACATGAGTGTGTGATATTTACATTTACATTCGATTCATGAGTGTTTCCTTGGGTGAATCACAAAACTTGTCAAGCACATATCTGGGTTCTTTCTTTCTTTCTTTCTTTCTTTCTTTCTTTCTTTCTTTCTTTCTTTCTTTCTTTCTTTCTTTCTTTCTTTCTTTCTTTCTTTCTTTCTTTCTTTCTTTCTTTCTTTCTTTCTTTCTATCTATCTATCCAATCAGTTTCCAATGGGCAGAGTAAAGTCCCACCCCAACATTTTTTGTTGTTTGAAAAGCCGTTTTGCTTTAATATACATCACAATAAGAAAGAAAAGACTATTGCTTCATGGCGACGTAAAAAACAAAACAAAACAAAACAATGGTACTTAAATTACGCTTTATTTTTAATGCAAAGTAAAGTAGTTCCTTTTTCTTTTGAAATATGAAATATAACATACTTGTTTTTACTCACCTGCAGTGTTTACATTTCACCCCAAAGATCATGTTTTTCTGGCACACTTGACATGTCTGGGAGAGCCAAGACTTTGTAGAGAACCTATAAACATTAAAACAAACATCTTTATGTCTCCAGGACATAATTCTACAATAATTTCCATTCTGAGAGTTTTTGATTGGTGAAGTAAGCCCACAGGGGCGTGGTTACCTGTGAGTGACAGCCAGACCGATGTCTCTCCGCAGGGCCTGAGGTGAATTGCGGTGGACGGTAACATTATCTAGAGAGAAACAGAACAGACAGAGACAGTTTGAAGCATTTCTAAACAATATGGTTTAAGGGCCTGTTTACACCTGGTATTAAGATGCGTTTTGGGAGATCAGATCACAAGTGGACGAGGGAGACACATACCCGTTTACATCTGGTGTTTTAATTTGTCTCTTTTGTCCACTTTCAAACACTTCTGTCCTGATTTCTTTAAGAGGAGGGTCTATGGGTGGGTAAATGTATGGGTGTTTTCAGATCTTTCGAGCTAATGGACAAAATAAGCTCCTGCTATTTACATATGAACGTGTCCGGAGACAACGGAAAAACAGAGAGCATCAGCTTTCGTTTCTGCTCTGACAGCCGCAAGACCATGCCAAACGCTGGGAGTGTGTGTTAGAAATCAGGAATGTTGGAGAGAGAACATTGTGTTTGGTAAATTTTTTGTCATCCAACCAAACTTGGGTCTCCAGCCAACAAAGTCTAAATCCTGTCTGACTAATGCGTTTCCCATAATGTTAGGCGGAGAGTCTTTTGCAGCTGTTTGAACACATTCAACAACATGAGCATTTACACTACAAAAGCAATCCAGTTGAATGCGGTATAGAGTACCTCAGGAAGCGGACAAGCTCAAAACATTTTAGCCCCCATTCACACCTGTATTTAGTGTCGTCCACTTGTGATCCGTTCGACCAAAACGCATCTTAATACCAGATGTAAACAGGGCTTTAGACATAACAGAACCGCCAGATACACTAGACCTCAAACACAACAAACACTCATCTAGACACAGCAGCAAACGCTCAGTAAACAGCTGTGCTTTTACAAAGTGCTGCTGGTGAATCATTTACTCCGCTCCCTGAAAACCGCCAGTGATCGCAGGAGTATTTGAGTGTGTAGAGCAGGTGAGAGCTTCCTCTTCACTCTGAGAGGTTGAACTGTGACCTCAGTCTGATCAGCATTCAGCAGGCACTTCACTGCAGTCTGGTCTATTTGAATTGAAGATCTTCTCTTCAGTCAAGAACTATGCATGGTGTCTGAAAAGCTGTAATTGTGCTGTTGAACTCACTCCTCAGACCGCTGTGCTCTTCCTGTAGTGTGGGAGTACCAGGCAAGGTGTACGGGGCCGTGGCGGGTGCCGTCCCAGGGGTCCGTACAGAGAGAGTGGGAGAGCGTGATGGAGAGTCCTCACAACTGTTTCCATTAATTTGGACATTCAGAAACAGCTTGTTCTTCTTCATACACCTAAGAACAACAAAAGTCAGTGTGACAGTGACCGAGCAATATATTGCCCAGACCAATTAATCTGCTGATATCTGGCAATTTTGGGATGTATAAATGTATGTAATATATATATATATATATATATATATATATATATATATATATATATATATATATATATATATATATATATATATATATATATATATATATATATATATATATATATAAATATATCTCTCTATATTTGTAAATAATTATATTATATTATATTATATTATATTAACATATGCAGTTAATAAACATAGAAATTGTTTCCGTGTATGCTGGACACTTTCTGGATGATTTACATTACTAAGGGTAACACTTTATTTTACAGTGTCCTTGTTACATATGTTACATGTACTTACCATAGTAATAACAGTAAATTATTCATAATTACATGTAGGTGACTCTTAACCAAACCCTAATCCTACCCTAACCCTATAGTAAGTACATGTTATTAATTAATATTACTCAGTACTTAAATATATAATTATACTAACAATGACACCGTAAAATAAAGTGTAACCCTATGTAGTAACACAACCATTTATTAAAATTTGCATAATAAATAATTAATTATATTAATATAAGCTAGCCTAGAAATCTAGACGCACCCTAGTGGCAGCAAATCTAATTTGCAGCCAGGGCGTCTAGCAACTCTCTGTTGGCTTGTGAGCTAGAAAAACCAAACTCTGGTCAGGCCAATCACATCGTGTATAGAGTCGGTGGGCGGGCTTAACATAATGATGGCAGAGTAGTGACGGTACCACGTGCTACTTAAAAACAAAGAACCTGGCGAACAGCGGTCTTTTAAATAGAAGACTCTAGAAGACTTGGAGTTAAGCTTTTCTTTGAAAAAAGATTAAAAAAACGGCAAACGACTTTGCTGACCGGATACGGTAAAAGTTTAATCTATCACCTAGCTCTGCTTCAGCTTCTTCGTTGCTCTGGTTGGTTGTATTGCGTGCAGAGGGACTTTGAAAGACAACTGTTTATCCTGCCCCTCGGATTGAGCCCTGCCAATGGTGAGTTCCCAGACCCAACATCTCAAGTGATGTGGGTCTGGCTTGTCAGGCTAAATATAAAACCACATTATTATAAAAAAAATCATTAATGTAATAGTTTATAAAGAAATTCATATGTAAGCATATTTTAATTCATTTAAATTTAAATTGGTCTAATACTAATTACATTTTTCCAGCTTTTAGCATAAGCATTCCGATCAAAAGGTTTTTAAGATAATTTCAGACATTTTAGTCAAGTGTTTCCAAAATGTTGACTAATATATTGAACTCTAAATTTCAGAATCAGCTGTTGAAACACCCATATTGGGCAAACACTAACAAAAATGAGTGAAACATTTGTGAAAAAGATTTTTTATAAAGTCTTTATTCTATGGTCATATTGTTGGCGCAAATGGTCAAGACATCATCACAGATTGCTATTAGTCACTGCACAGAAACATGCATGACTCATGAAAAATAATAACAACAGTAAAATAATTCTAGTGATTTAACCCTGTAAAGTCTGACATGAAATAATAGCCTGAAAAATCAATTTCTTTTTTTGTTAAGTATCATATTTGATAAAAACATTTTTGTGGCTCGTACAGTAGGAATATATGGAGCTCAATTTTATCCAGAGGCCCAAATAGATGCAAAAATATGCAATTTGGTACAGTTGATGATATTTATATGGCCAAAAATATGAACTTCTGATAGCTTGTAATGTAAACCAGTGAGATCTTTATAACAGTATAGGAGACTACTTACATAAAATGCATATAAATATAAGTACTCACTCTATATCTCCCAATAATATGTCTTAGGAAGATGATATTTAAATCTGTAGTTTTATGATCAAAGCTCTGTAGTTTTTATTGTGGGGGCAAAACTTTTAGGCAGCGGCTAAGTGCTAATAGCAACTAGATTCTATTTACACTAAGTGAAAATAACATTCTTAGAGATAGATGATATTTACACTAAGTGCAAATAGCTGCAGATGCGGTTTACTAAGTGAAAATAGTGATATATTCTATTTACACCATGTAAAAGTAGTTCTTTGCAATATGTCTAAATAGTAATTACATGCAATTTATACTTTATTTTGACAGATACATACTATTTGCACCTCAGTACTGTTGTACATTAACAGGATGCAATAATAACAGTGTAAATGATTATATTTATTAAAATTATTAAATGGATGCCGCCTTAATGGGACAATAAAAGCCCTCCCTACACCTACCCTCACCCTACCCAATAAATGCTTTTATTATTATTAAACATTTAGTTAGGCACTTTATTTCTATTTTTAGAACATTTTCTTATTTTTTATTGAAAGTAAATGCCTTTCCGATGTGATATGTGATGGGAAAAGAGAGAAGAGCGAGCTCTGCAAAAGGCGGATTTGAACCCAGGTCGATCGCGTCAAAACCAAGATCCTTAAGCCTCACGCATTACTTATTGCACCACTGAAGATGTTGAACTATGTGCATTTTTTTTTAAATGTTGTTTGGCCCAACCAGGCATTGTGAGGTGGAACTAGTGCAAATAGCACTTGCCAACAAGGCACGCTATTTACACTTGGTGTGAATAGACACTCTGAAACTTTGAATGCAATGCAATTCTATTATGATGATTGAGAGATGTACAAACAAACATTCCTTAAAAGGAATGACATTTTAACATGATTTTTCCCAAAAGTTTAGATCATGTTGATATTTTAAAGGCCTTAGAAATGTGAGCATCAAATATATGGTAAGTATTTGTAAAATACTTTTACAAAGTCCATTTGATGTCCCTATTTGTAGTATGTCAGTGTTTGTACTCTGTGGTTCATTTTCTCATGACCTACTTGTTTGTGGGCGTGTCTTCAATGCGGTGGCCGAGCTGACTCTCGTGGCTCTTGCTGCGGGTCATCGAGATGTTGGGGAGGAGGTGCAAAACTTTGCGAGAGGGAGGAGGAGGGGTGCAAGGAGGCTTGAGGCGGTGTCTCCTCCGTGAGGGGGGAGTTATGGGTGGGGTCGAGGTGTGTCCGGTGAGTCTGACGGGCCGGGAGGTGTAATACGGGCTGGGATCGGTCAGACTCTCCGCGTAACCGTGGTAGATGTGAGCCTCGCCGGCTGACAGGATGTAGCGGGGGTATGGGCAGGTGGTGAGGGGCGTGGAGGGTGTGTTCGGGGGTCGGGCCAGAGGGGAAGGGCTGTGGGGTCGCAGGGAACCTCCTAGTAATGGAATCTGGTCTGCTGTAGTCAAGCCGCCACTGTCCCGCCTCATGGGCTCGGAGAACCAACAGCCGCTGTCCTCTTTAAACTCCCCTAAAGGTAATAAAATTACAAATCAATTCAAAGGAAACTTATTATTGAGATTAGAGCTGCACGATATGTCGAAATAAAATCAATATTTCGACATGGCTTACAGCATTTTTGAAATCATGTGTATGAAATATGAAATAGGCGTAACCGATTCATCGACACACATACAGCCCATGATACAGTGCCAGAACACAAGCTTTCACTCTGAAACTGTGCATGCATCCAGTGACAAAAAAAATAAAATAATTTCCAGCATTTTAAATTATTTTTATTGTGCACTCCCCAACAAAACCATTGTTGGGGAGAGATTAATTCTTTCCAAATATAGCTATTCAAGTAATTTGATAAACATTCCTGTATTTTTAATATTTTAGCATTTATTATATTAATATATAGTATATAGAATATACAGTATTTATTAAAAATTATTGATCTATTATCGATTATTTAAAATCATCTGCCCTCATAATCTTCCCCTCCCTCTTGCAGCTCATCTCTTCTCTTTTCTGATGACGCGTTTACTGGCATGAGGGCGTGACAACCTGTCACTCACATGAGATCGACCAATAGCAAACCACAACCATCCAATCAATTCCCGATGGACAAAATCAAGTCCTGCCGTACATTTTTTCTTGTTCGAGAAGACGTTTCACTCGGATAAATGTCACAATAGGTATAGGCAGAGTTGGGGGGGCGGAGCCAATTATTTTGTCTGAGCTATCAATAAATAAAATAATAAATAATAATAGAATTCATATTTTCTGATTTTATTAGTCTCATCTTATCATTTTAGTGTACAATGAGAAAAGCTGTTTGTTGGTAGAATAACAAAAAGTTTTAAAAGCAAAATTTTAGGCTGTTCTGCCTCAGCGGTCTAAATGTGCTTAGTCAATGTCAAAATGATTGAGGTGGCCAATCAAATCAAAGAAGGTGGATCTTACTGTCATGGTCACAACACAACAAGAGTTTGTGGAAAGATGTAAGAAGACAGAAATAGGCAACTGTTTTACGATAGAAATGTTCAGCAACCAATAGTAATAGCCTATGATGTAAACCACTTGTCCTTTTTATTACATTTTGCCATTTTGAATAGAAAATATGCTATCATGATTCATGTAATTCATAACTGAATGTGATGAGACAAGAAACGTGTGCATTTTCGACATATTAGACATACAAATGAATAAGAGTGTGCACATTTTAAAATAAAATTTTAATAAAAGTTTTAATTGATTACTTCATTAGACCTAGAACGTCTTTTAACATTCTTACTCATATATTCCCTTAAAGGGACAGTTCACCCAAAAATGAAAATTCTCTCATCATTTACTCACCCTCAAGTTGTTCCAAACCTGTATGAGTTTCTTTGTTCTGTTGAACACAAAAGACGATATTTTGAAGAATGTTTGTAACAAAGCAGATAGAGCAACCATTGACTACCATAGTATTTTCCCCTACTATGGTAGTCAATGGTTGCTCTATCTGCTTAATTACATTCTTCAAAATATTGTCTTTTAATTTAATTCCATTATTATTTAATAATAACCCCCCTGTAACTGATGCAACGCATCACTAGAACGTAGCGTAAGTATTTTGAACTGCGAGAAGAGTTACACTTTCTGCGCAAGTTGAATACGGAAGGTGGTCTGGCGGAAACTAGATATTTTTCTTTATAAAGTTATAAATATGGGTATTTTTATTACAAAACCCCACTGATTCACTTCAGAAGACCTTTATTAACCCCCCGGAGCCATGTGGAGTATGTTTATGATAGATGGATGTGCTTTTTTGAGGTCCAAACTCAATGGACCCTGTCACTGCCATTATAAAGTTTGGAAGCGTCAGCATATTTATTAATATAACTCAGATTGTGTTCATCAGAAAAAAGAAAGTCACATACACCTAGCATGGCTTGAGGGTGAGTAAATCATGGCGTAATTTTCATTTTAAAGTGAACTAATCCTTTAAGTGCGTGAATCTCTGGGAAAGAGCACCCACCTGACTCAGAGGCACTCTTTAAACAGTTGAGGGCCGCACACAGCCTGGTGCACTCCTCTGAACTGGAGCCCAGCCGTCTCATGGTTTCCTTCACCTGACTGCTGGGCATCTGCAGCAGAGCATCCAATGACAGCTTCACGTTCACTGCCTGAAGAGAGCGTGAGGGAGAGAATGACAGTGAGTCCTGTCTGCAATGTGAAGAAAAACACTCTTAAAGCAATCAGCAAGATGCTGATCCTAATAGACAGATGGTTATTCAACAGGTGATTCAGGGTCACATACACCACGCACTCGCAGTTTATTCTCTTGTGAATAAAGCTCTCCACCTCTTCAAACTCCCAGGACACATGACCGCTTAGACTAATTAATCTGAGTGCCTAATTACAAACCTGTGTGATTGATTTGAAGTCAGAGACTCCTGAGACTTGACTGATATTAATATCATATTAGCCCAGAATTACTCACACAATCATACTGTAAATGTGTGATGAATCTCACAAACTATTTTTGGGAGGGGGCCATATTTTTGCCATGTTTAATGTCATTCATAATGGAGTGAGCACAGGATATGATGTTGTGGAGAAGAATCAGAAGGGTGATTATGAAAAGACACAAACCAGAATGCAATAATGTGTCAGATTATGTATGCTTTTTTGTTTTGTTTTTGTTTATTATGATGAGAAAAAAAACAAGAAAATTGTCTAGGATCTGGCCTGTTGATATGCATGTGGCATACAATATCATACTGCACATATGCAGCTGATCTCGATGAGCAGGAAAAAAAATTAGGAAAAGAGTTTGCTGTTGTCCGTGCGACTGGATGTAAGTGGAGAGGGAGAGGGAGAGGGAGAGGGAGAGGGAGAGGGGGAGGGAGGGAGAGGAGAGAGAGAGAGGAGAGAGAGGGGAGAGGAGAGAGAGAGAGAGGAGAGAGAGAGAGAGAGAGAGAGAGAGAGAGAGAGAGAGAGAGAGAGAGAGAGAGAGAGAGAGAGAGAGAGAGAGAGAGAGAGAGAGAGAGAGAGAGAGAGAGAGAGGCTGACTCAGCACATTGGGTAATTAGAGTTGGTGTATCTTGGGTCTGCTGGGAAAGTGGCTGTGGCCAAACTGCCAAAACACAGCAGATTTTCAAATTCCTCAACTTTACTCAAAGATATTGAACTACAAAGCATTAAAAAAACACACACACACACACACACACACACACACACACACACACACACACACACACACACACACACACACACACAAATGTTGGTGCACCTATCACTATGAGGACCCTCCATAGACGTAATGGTTTTTATACTGTACAGACCGTACATTCTATCCCCCTATACTGCCCCTACCCCTAAACCTACCAATCACAGGAAACATTATGCATTTTTACATTTTTAATAAAACATTGTTTAGTATGTTTTTAAAGCTATTTGAAATATGACGACATATGAAATGTCCTCATAAACCACGTTTACGTTGTAATACCAGTGTAATACCCATGTCATTATACAAATGTGTCCTCATAAATCACAAACAAACACACACACACACACACACACACACACACACACACACACACACAAAAATGTCCTCGCTCACATATTCATAATCAGTGCCCCGATTAAGTTTAAGTCGCTTATTCAAAACAAAAGCGTAGCTTGATGGCGCCTTGATTTCGCAGAACTTTTATTGTGCCACAGACGACCGCTTCTGCTTCTCCCGGTCATGTGTATGTGGGGTAACGCAGCGCTGTTTTATCATATTAGATACATTATTTGAGTGTGTTGAAAGTTATGTTATAATGCTACTCTGTGCTTTTCTATGTTGCACACTGCAGTGAGCAAGATTGATATTAGGCATGGTAAAACATGGTACAGTAAATCAAGAAAACGAGATTTAAACAATAAGACTAACTGTGTTGAGCTATATAACAATATATTTTTCTGTCGATGAATGTATCCAAACAGTTGCTCACCTGTCTAATAAAACACATAATATATTAAAGCGTCTTTGGTGTTTCCACTTTCCGGAAATCGAGGGTAAAGCGAGTATGATGTCATTGATAGGTGACACACGGACCGTTAAATTTGCTTATTTCTCTGGATTTAAACATTGTTGGAAACATTTGGGATAATGTAAGTACACAAGTCAACAAAATATATAACATAGTTCTCGTGGTTTTTGGATATTTTAATCCAAAAATCTTACATATTGTGCCTTTAATGAATATATAACTTTATACAGTCATAAAACATATAAACTGCTTTCTTTTTACATCAAAATGTATTATTTGATTTTGGTGTAAAATATGATCCAGTCAAATATGACCACTGATTGGCTTTGTTAGAGTCATCTTATTACATTCATAATTTGAATTTCTGGTAATAAAGAAACATGCATGATAGGTCACATATAAACACACAATATACATTATCAAAGCACCTTATATGGATTTAGCTTTTTTTCAGGAACACTTTATAATAAGGTATCATTTGTTAACATTAGTTAATGCATCAACTAACAATGAGCAATACATTTGTTACAGTATTTATTAATCTTTGTTAATGTTAGTTACAGTAGTCCATTGTTTGTTCATGTTAGTTCACAGTGCATTAACTAATATATTTTAATAATGTATTAGTAAATGTTGAAATTAACATTAACTAAGATTAATAAATGCTGTAGAGGTATTGTTCATTCTTAGTTCATATTAGCTAAATTAGTTGCCTAATGTTAACTAAAGGAAACCTTATTGTAAAGCTTTTTTCTTTATTCATTATATATATTTTGTAAAAAATGTTATTCAGTTTTGGTGTGAAATATTATCCGGACAAATATGACCATTGATTGGCTTTGTGAGAGTCACCTTGTTACATTCTTAAATTGTATTTTTAAGTGTCACATTACCAAAGTCCTGAATATTTACAGGCAAACCATTAAAAACACCCGTTATGAATTTAGCTGAAAAGATAAATAATTATTCTGTCCTCTTCAAAACAAACACACACACACACACACACACACACAAACAAGTTACCTCTATGAGCTCAGCTCTGACGTTGATGGTGCGTAACCAGTCCTCCAGCCGTGGGTAGCTGTTCAGGGCCGGCGGCCTTTCTGTGTCTGGCACCTTCTGCTTACACTGCAGCTGTTTACAGATGTACTTCATGAGCTTGACCTGCGGGAGGCAGCAGAGCACAAAGCAGATGAGGGAGGGGCCGTCAGAGTAGGGGCGGAGCCTAAAGAGGCCTTTATTGCCTCTGCGGGTTTCACATTCAACCAAAGGACAATTTCACATACAGCTGTGTGAACTCAGATTTTTGAAGACAGACAGATGTTACATGAGTATGATGGACATCGCATAGGACACCAAGACATGCAATCAAATCAATTTAAATGTAATGACAGGCCCTAATGACGTGGGTGTGAAATCTCAAAGAATGCGTGTTCTGTCAGGATGGAAGGTACGTCAATTAATCAAGTTCACAGATAAGTCGAAATCAGCACTAATCCACAGCTTTGCATCACTGCAGTGTCTCTCATCAGCCAGATTTCTGCATCAGTCCCACCTGCAAGTCTGATAAATAACACGGCATCAGAGTGCATGCAGTTTGAAATCTGACTGGATTTTCTCTCCCTCTCTCTTTTTTGTGCTCCCCTTCAGCAAACAGGGCTGTCAGCTATAAATAACTGTTATTATATGGAAGGGAGCTGCAGCCCTCCTCATGGGGGCGACTGCACTGCTGGCATGGCAACCGAGTGTCATCGGAACACTGCGCTGACGGTGAGAGCGTTCTGACATCACAGCTCCACGAGACGCAGAGTTCACACGGAGGCTAAGACGGCAGTCCGTCTCGTCGAACGTGGCCGTCGCCGTCTGCTCCCAGTTGCACATGCCGCAGAACGCACCAGTATAGGGCTGCAGGATTTTTCCCCATTCCAGCCTGTAAGGATTATAGGGATGTGTGAGACTAGTCAGCTAAACGATACTGCTGCTACTAGTCGACATTGGAAATACTAGTCATTTATATTTCTTTCTCTTTTTTGTACTTTTATGTTTTGCTTTATATTTTTACAAAGGCTATGTTCAAATTACCCTCAGGTCCTACTTGCCCCACTCTACGTGGGACTCTGTGCAGTCAAGGCCAGTCAAGTTCCTCCACACCAAACTCGGTCATCCATGTCTTTATGGACCTTGCTTTGTGCACTGGTGTTCAGTCATGTTAGAACAGGAAGGGGCCATCCCCAAACTGTTCCCACAAAGTTAGGAGCATGAAATTGTCCAAAATGTCTTGGTGTGCTGAAGCATTAAGAGTTCCTTTCACTGGAACTAAGCAGCCAAGCCCAACCCCTGAAAAACAACTCCACACCATAATCCCCCCTCCACCAAACATTACACTTGGCACAATGCAGTTAGGCAAGTACCGTTCTCCTGGCAACCGGCAAACCCAGCCTCGTCCATCAGATTGCCAGACAGAGAAGCATGATTCATCACTCCAGAGAACACGTCTCCACTGCTCTAGAGTCCAGTGGCGGCGTGCTTTACACCACTGCATCCGATGCTTCGCATTGCACTTGGTGATTGTAAGGCTTGGATGCAGCTGCTCAGCCATGGAAACCCATTCCATGAAGCTCTCTGCGCTCTGTTCTTGAACTAATCTGAAGGCCACACAAAGTTTAGAGGTCTGTAGCTACTGATTCTGCAGAAAGTTGGGGACTTCTGCGCACTGTGTGCCTCAGAATGCCCTTCTACTTTGTTATAATACCACTAACAGTTGACCGTAGAATATTTAGTAGTGAAGAAATTTCACGAATGGACTTAATGCACATCATGGTACCATGCTTGAATTCACTGAGCTCCTGAGAGCGACCCATTCTTTCACAAATGTTTGTAGAAGCAGTCTGAATGCCTAGATGCTTGATTTTATACACCTGTGGCCATGGAAGTGATTGGAACACCTGAATTCAATAATTTGGAGGGGTGTCCCAATACTTTTAACAATATAGTGTACATTTATATATCATCTAACATAAAAGTTTGTGTTTACATTGTGTATATATATTACATACATACATACATACATACATACATACATACATGCATACACACACACACACACACACACATATACATACATATATACATATACGCACACACAAATACGTGTGTATACATATCACAATTCATTGATTTGCCAGCAGTAATTAAAGTACAAAATCAAGTCCCACCCTAAATTTTCTCCTTTTTGAGAAGCCAATTCACTCTGATAGACGTCACAATAGAGAAGAAAAAAGATCATGCAAGGCAAGAACAATGCATATGCATATATATATATGTATATATATATATATATTATGCATTGTTCTTGCCTTGCATGATCTTTTCTTCTCTAACACAAACCCGATTCCAAAAAAGTTGGGACATTGTACAAATTGTGAATAAAAAAGGAATGTAATAATTTACAAATCTCATAAAATTATATTTTATTCACAATAGAATATAGATAACATATCAAATGTTGAAAGTGAGACATTTTGAAATGTCATGCCAAATATTGGCTCATTTTGGATTTCATGAGAGCTACACATTCCAAAAACGTTGGGACAGTTAAATGTACATATAAGGAACAGCTGGAGGACCAATTTGCAACTTATTAGGTCAATTGGCAACATGATTGGGTATAAAAAGAGCCTCTCAGAGTGGCAGTGTCTCTCAGAAGTCAAGATGGGCAGAGGATCACCAGTTCCCCCAATGCTGCGGCCAAAAATACTGGAGCAATATCAGAAAGGAGTTTCTCAGAGAAAAATTGCAAAAAGTTTGAAGTTATCATCATCTACAGTGCATAATATCATCCAAAGATTCAGAGAATCTGGAACAATCTCTGTATGTAAGGGTCAAGGCTGGAAAACCATACTGGATGCCCGTGATCTTCGGGCCCTTAGACGGCACTGTATCACATACAGGAATGCTACTGTAATGGAAATCACAACATGGGCTCAGGAATACTTCCAGGAAACATTGTCGGTGAACACAATCCACCGTGCCATTCGCCGTTGACGGCTAAAACTCTACAGGTCAAAAAAGAAGCCACATCTAAACATGATCCAGAAGAGCAGGTGTTTTCTCTGGGCCAAGGCTCATTTAAAATGGACTTTGGCAAAGTGGAAAACTGTTCTGTGGTCAGACGAATCAAAATTTTAAGTTCTTTTTGGAAAACTGGGATGCCATGTCATCCGGACTAAAGAGGACAAGGACAACCCAAGTTATTATCAGCGCTCAGTTCAGAAGCCTGCATCTCTGATGGTATGGGGTTGCATGAGTGCGTGTGGCATGGGCAGCTTACACATCTGGAAAGGCACCATCAATGCTGAAAGGGATATCCAAGTACATCCAGACATTGTCTCTTTCAGGGAAGACGTTGCATTTTCCAACATGACAATGCCAGACCACATACTGCATCAATTACAACATCATGGCTGCGTAGAAGAAGGATCCGGGTACTGAAATGGCCAGCCTGCAGTCTAGATCTTTCACCCATAGAAAACATTTGGCGCATCATAAAGAGGAAGGTGCGACAAAGAAGACCTAAGACAGTTGAGCAACTAGAAGCCTGTATTAGACAAGAATGGGACAACATTCCTATTCCTAAACTTGAGCAACTTGTCTCCTCAGTCCCCAGACGTTTGCAGACTGTTAGAAAAAGAAGAGGGGATGCCACACAGTGGGAAACATGGCCTTGTCCCAACTTTTTTGAGATGTGTTGATGCCATGAAATTTAAAAATCAACTTATTTTTCCCTTAAAATTATAGATTTTATCAGTTTAAACATTTGATATGTCATCTATGTTGTATTCTGAATAAAATATTGAAATTTGAAACTTCCACATCATTGCATTCTGTTTTTATTCACAATTTGTACAGTGTCCCAACTTTTTTGTATTTCAGAAGCATTCAGAGTGGGATTTGACTATTTGATTCATAGATTAAGTAGACTATTTCATATGGATTGCTTATACAGACAGACATTTTTTACTTCTTCTGGGGATTTCTTAGACTAGTCAGTTACAAAATGTCTGTTTAAGCGTTATGGAAATTTGTCTTGGTGCATGTTCCTAGTAAGGATCGTTCTGGATAATAAACGCAGTGGGGAACGTTCACAAATCTTGCACAAACAAACTGCACTGGCTAACACAGGAGGAATTTTCCAGCTTGGTGCAGAATGCTGACCCACCTCAAATTCACCGATGCACTCAAAAAAAAAAACACACCTATTCCCTCAATCTGCCTGTATACAGCTTCCTGGATGGGCCGCACAGACACCTCAGCAGAACAGAAGCGCTGGTGACGCAGTGAGACAGAAAGAAGGGAAGGGGGGAAAATAGTGGGAGACTGAGAGAGAGAGGGAGAGAGAGAGAGAGAGAGAGAGAGAGAGAGAGAGAGAGAGAGAGAGAGAGAGAGAGAGAGAGAGAGAGAGAGAGAGAGAGAATGAGAATGAGAGGGTAGGGTGAGATGAGGGCTCACCTGCTGTGACAGTTCAGGTCAGTGGCTCACTGACGCACAGAGGCCCGTTACCATGAGGCCGACGGCCATAAAACGAGTCATCCTTTCACACTTCCCCCTCCACCGCCCCCCATCCCACTGCTGCCGCCTGCAATCACTGCTTTAATGAGAACAGCACGCTTATGCATGCATTAAACAGACACACTTAATCCCTCTATAATCATTACCAGATACACCAACAAATGCATATAGAATATATAAATTGATCCCTGCATAAATCAAACTGATTACTTGCCTATATGTTCAAACTGACCTCTGCATACTAATATACTCCACTGATCCCAAAATCACATTCAAATTAAATGTTATACATTTAATTTGCTCCCTCACACACTATATATGCAAACTGATCCACACATACCGAAACTCACCTTTATATTATACTTAAAATGATTCCCACTGATCCCTGCATACTAAAACTTATCCTTTGACTTAATTACTATATACTCAAACTGATCCTTATATGTGAACCTGGACCACAAAACCAGTCATAGGGGTATTTATTTTTATTTTTTTTTTTGAGAGAGAGAATTTTTTATGAATAAATAAGCTTTCCATGTATGGTTTGTTAGGATAGGACAATATTTGGCCGAAATGCAACTATTTGAAAAACTGGAATCTGAGGGTGCAAAAAATCTAAATATTGAGAAAATTGCCTTTAAAGTTGTCCAAATGAAGTCCTTAGCAATGCATATTACTACCAATAATACACTTTTGATATATTTACAGTAGGAAACTAACAAACTTCATGGAACATGATCTTTACTTAATATCCTAATGATTTTTGGCATAAAAGAAAAATTGATAATTTTGATCCATGCAATGGATGGCTATTGCCACAAATATATCCGTGCGACTTATGACTGGCTTTGTGGTCCAGGGTCACATCACATATACTTAAAATGATGCCCACATACTTAAATGGATCCCTGCATACTCATGGATCACTATACAGGGGCCAGCTGTTTAAAAGTAATCCGATCGGATATCGGCTATCGGATCAGATCAAATCTTTAAAACGGGTTGTTCGAAAAAAAAAAAAAAAAACAAAGGATTCTGAAATCAAATTAGAAAACTAAAGCCAATCTTGGTTTTGATTTGGAACAAATCATTAGCTTGTGTTGTTCAAAACCAGAAAATCCCAGCAAAAGTGTGGATTTCAGTAACAAAAATGTAATAAAACCTATATATGTATGTGTGTGTGTGTGGGTGTGTGTGTGTGTGTGTGTGTGTATTATATGATAATTTTTTTTTAACCAATTTTAAAGTTTTATTACACACAAACCCGATTCCAAAAAAGTTGTGAATAAACAAATTGTGAATAAAAACAGAATGCAATGATGTGGAAGTTTCAAATTTCAATATTTTATTTGGAATGCAACATAGATGACATATCAAATGTTTAAACTGAGAAAATGTATTATTTTAAGGGAAAAATAAGTTGATTTTAAATTTCATGGCATCAACACATCTCAAAAAAGTTGGGACAAGGCCATGTTTCCCACTGTGTGGCATCCCCTCTTCTTTTTATAACAGTCTGCAAACGTCTGGGGACTGAGGAGACAAGTTGCTCAAGTTTAGGAATAGGAATGTTGTCCCATTCTTGTCTAATACAGGCTTCTAGTTGCTCAACTGTCTTAGGTCTTCTTTGTCGCATCTTCCTCTTTATGATGCGCCAAATGTTTTCTATGGGTGAAAGATCTGGACTGCAGGCTGGCCATTTCAGTACCTGGATCCTTCTTCTACGCAGCCATGATGTTGTAATTGATGCAGTATGTGGTCTGGCATTGTCATGTTGGAAAATGCAAGGTCTTCCCTGAAAGAGACAATGTCTGGATGGGAGCATATGTTGTTCTAGAACTTGGATATACCTTTCAGCATTGATGGTGCCTTTCCAGATGTGTAAGCTGCCCATGCCACACGCACTCATGCAACCCCATACCATCAGAGATGCAGGCTTCTGAACTGAGCGCTGAGAACAACTTGGGTTGTCCTTGTCCTCTTTAGTCCGGATGACATGGCATCCCAGTTTTCCAAAAAGAACTTAAAATTTTGATTGGTCTGACCACAGAACAGTTTTCCACTTTGCCACAGTCCATTTTAAATGAGCCTTGGCCCAGAGAAAACACCTGTGCTTCTGGATCATGTTTAGATATGGCTTCTTTTTTGACCTATAGAGTTTTAGCCGGCAACAACGGCGAATGGCACGGTGGATTGTGTTCACCGACAATGTTTTCTGGAAGTATTCCTGAGCCCATGTTGTGATTTCCATTACAGTAGCATTCCTGTATGTGATACAGTGCCGTCTAAGGGCCCGAAGATCACGGGCATCCAGCATGGTCTTCCGGCCTTGACCCTTACATACAGAGATTGTTCCAGATTCTCTGAATCTTTGGATGATATTATGCACTGTAGATGATGATAACGTCAAACTCTTTGAAACTCATTTCTGATATCGCTCCAGTATTTTTGGCCGCAGCATTGGGGGAATTAGTGATCCTCTGCCCATCTTGACTTCTGAGAGACACTGCCACTCTGAGAGGCTCTTTTTATACCCAATCATGTTGCCAATTGACCTAATAAGTTGCAGATTGGTCCTCCAGCTGTTCCTTATATGTACATTTAACTTTTCCGGCCTCTTATTGCTACCTGTCCCAACTTTTTTGGAATGTGTAGCTCTCATGAAATCCAAAATGAGCCAATATTTGGCATGACATTTCAAAATGTCTCACTTTCAACATTTGATATGTCATCTATATTCTATTGTGAATAAAATATAAGTTTATGAGATTTGTAATTATTGCATTCCTTGCTTACTCACAATTTGTACAGTGTCCCAACTTTTTGGAATCGGGTTTATATATATATATATATATATATATATATATATATATATATATATATATATATATATATATATATATATATATATATATATATATATATATATATATATATATATATATATACACACACACATACACACACACACACACACACACACACACACACACACACACACACACACATATTTTGAAAACCTTTGAAAAACCGGAACAAAATTAAGATGGATTACCTAATCCTGGAAAGCTAAACATGGGATTTCCAAATCCAGATCCTTATGATCCAGATTAAACTTTTTGAACAACTGGCCCTACACACTCAAATTGATCCTCATATACTTAAAGTCAGCATTAAGCAGAAGTTGTGATAGTCTTTTCTTCCCTTTTGTGATGTATACCTAAACGAAACAGCTTCTCGAACAAGAAAGAAAATGGGGGAAAATGATCCCTACATTCTCAAACTGTTCCTTATATAACCGCTCTTTTGAAGCCTTTTGCATTATGATCAGATCTTTGTACTGGGGAATTTCTGGCTGAAAGTTCTTGGTCTTTATCTCCATTACACACCCGCACACTCGTCCCTGAGAGAAACCAGTACCTCAACAGGTGAATCAAAGCTTCAATGACAACCTCTCAAGAGCAACAGTCTCTCTTTTGTACAAATACTCGCACACACACTTCAGCAAAAAAGGAAAAGACCTTGAGTGCTGTCGCGGCTGAAGCCAACAAAAGGCCTGCACTGCAGGCGAGCATCTCGTAGCAGACGGCAGAACAAACACTAGTCGGGGTCAGGGGTCAGACGCGTAGGAGGACAGGGAACCGAAAGCACCTTGTGGGAGGTCAGAAGTGATAAACAAGCAATTAAAGCTCTATTGCTAACAGCTAAATGCTAATTACACCGAGGAGAGTGAGCACTCCACTCAATAAAGCTCAACTGCCATTCAAAAGCTTTTAGCCATTGCAGTCAATATGAAAATTTGTGTCAAGTGCTTGAGGTCTGAGAGTTTTCCACAGCGCTCAGATTTCAGCACAAATAAAAAGGCACACAACGCAACTGTTTAAAAGCACAAGGTCTCATCCGATGCTCACATACAGCACACTTCACACAGGAAGAACTTGAACCATTTCACTAAGCTAAATAGCTCTATTTTATAGCCATTATTAAGGTGCAATGCAGTTTCTGAATATGATATTGAGCCTACTAGCACTGTTCTGGTTTTCCTTTTCTTCCTACAGATAAGTAAGCTGTTGAATCTATGGTATTTTGATTTTATTTCTCATATAAAACATAAAACGTTCCCCTAACTTTTGCACAAGGGTTCCTGTTTGGTTATTTTTGGAAAACAACATTCTGACAACCAAATAAGAACTGATACAGAACATTATATAATGGTTATTTTAAAGTTCGAGTTCTTTTTTTAACCAAAGAAGCAAAGGTAATTCTTTTTTTTTTTTTAATTCTACTTTTATTCAACAAGGATGCCTTAAATTGATAATTTATAAAGCCCAATTTATACTTCTGCGTCGAGTGTACGGCATAGCTACGTCGTAGGCTGTGTGTTGCACGCGTAGCCTATGAAGTACCCTTACGCGCACCTCTCCAAAAATTTAACAACGCGTCGATTCTACGCAGACTGCAAGCACTGTGATTGGTCTGCCAGAACCTCTCCCTCAGGGGTACACATGCTCCCTCTGCATGTGTAACTGCATGTCAACGCGGACAAGGACGCAGAAGTATAAATGAAAATCGACGTATAGCCCACAGCGTAGAGGCTACGGCGCAGGTCCGACGCAGAAGTATAAATCAGCCTTAATGCTACAAAAGATTTCCATTCCAAATAAATGCTGCTCTTTTGAACTTTCTATTAATCAAAGAATCCTGAAAAATGCACCACAGATTCCACAATAAAGCAGCACAACTGTTTTCGACATTGATAATAATAAGAAATGTTTCTTGAGCAGCAAATCAGCATATTAGAATGATTTATGTGACTCAAGACTTGAGTAACGGCTGCTGAAAATACAGCTTTGCCATCATGGAAATAAATTATATTTTAAAATAATTATACATTTTAAATAATTTATAATAGAATACAGTTATTTTAAACAGTAATATTTCACAATTGTTTTTTTTTTACTGTATTTTTGATCAAATAAATGCAGCCTTGGTGAGCATAAGTGACAAACTGACCCCAAACCTTGGTTTTGAACAGTAGTATAGTATATGGAAAGTGATGAATATATTACATATTTAGCCTCTTTTTTCTATTACAAATACCATAGATTGCTGCTTAATAGAAATCATTGTTATATCGATCTAACAATGGTAATGATAATCCACCTACTAGAATATTCAGGTCAAACCAGCTTCTGACAGTTTTCGCGTGGTCTCTAGCTGGCCACCTTGGTTAAGGTGGTTAGAATTGGTAAATCACAGCAACAAAACAACCCCCACATCCTACAAAACCACCTGATCACCTTAAGCTGCAATTACTTAGTTTGTCCAGCAGTGTTACCTGTCACTAAACTATAGTTAAAAGGGTAATCAGGTACAATAAGAGAAGGCTATGACCATTTTCTGATAAGATCTTCAAAATACTGGGACTAATCGTGGTGTCCACCATAACGGCCACAGGACTGGCATGATTCCTGGTTTTCTAGTCTCACAGCTCTGAGGAAAGCAGAGAAACACCCACTTTCATGTTCTTTTGTTAGTTTGTCTCTGTGAACATTGATTTTGGGGCTCGGCCAAAGCTAGACGGAGATGAACAGGACAGTTCTCTGCTGTTGGTGTGAAAGTTAAGGCCGCAGTGGTTTAAAGCCTGCAGAGACATACCAACAGCCCATTTTTCTCAGACCAAACAACAAAGCCCACCATCTCAACTGCTCTCAGCTTAACACAGTAGATCATAACAATGCTAAACTTCATTGTTGCAGGTTGTGCAAATGTCTGATAGCAGATTTGAAATTGTGTACTGCACTTACAGTACAACTTTAACCTACTCGACATGCTCAGAGCGGGATTCGAACTGAGGTCGTGGGAGGGGGACTCAGGGGAGGTTTACACACGCAGCTCTTACTGGCCTTCCTTAACCCCTAAAACTCACTACCATCCAGGTCACGGCACCAAATGTAACCAGTCTTACTCGACTCACTCCAAGCGGGATTCAAACTGGGGTCTCTGGCATGGGAGGCGGGCGCGCTAACAAGGACGCTAAAGACCGCAGCCTCTAGCGTCAGTCGCTAGCACGCCTCTTGAGATCAGGGAAGTGAGACGCACAGCTCTTACTGGCCTACGTTACACTCACCCCCCCCAAACCTCACTCCCATCTGGGTCACAGCACCAAACATAACCGGTCCTACTCGACTCACTCCGGGTGGGATTCGAACTAGGGTCTCTGGCATGGGAGGCGGGCACGCTAACGAGGACGCTAAAGACCGCAGCCTCTAGCGTCAGTCGCTAGCACGCCTCTTGAAGCCAGTGGAGTGAGGTTTACACAGCTCTTACTGGCCTACGTCCGTTACACAACTGCCATTGAGATGAGTGGGAATGCTAACGGCTAGCTTTCTCCAGGTATTAAAGAGCTCCTTGGAGTCACTACAATTAAGGTCCAAATGTCTTTGTTCTAGATCTTCTTTACTACAATTGTCTAGCAAGATAAAATCTCTCTACAGTCTCTTCAATTTAATTTCTCAGATTCATAGCACATGCGTGCAGATTGAACATATTGGTTCTGTGTGAAGACTGGACCAGGTCCTGTGCTGTCTCTGCGCACACACAAACACACATCACTGACAACAATACACTGGTGAAAGTGTGACGTCATGTTTCCTAGCAACTACACTCCTGGGTCGTCAGTAACGTTTTTTTTCAGAGTGGGATTTTCCCATAGACAGAAAACATGGTGAAAGCTAGACATCTTTACACAGCATGGTCATCTGTCTGTAGTCATAATCTACAAATCTGTGTTCACAACATTCTGAGACATTTGTTGCATCATCACATATAAACTGATAATATTTTTTAGCTTATTGAAGAATAAGCAACCTGTTCATTCTTTTTGGACATCCCTGAAGAAAATGTTCTTCAGATGTTGCACTTTCATGGTTTAGGATACTTAAAGGGCGAGTAATTAAATTTGTTGTTGAAATATCCCTTTATATCATATCAAACCTGTATGACTTTTGAAGAACTGTTTTTGTCCATATAATGAAAGTCAATAGAGTCCAAAACAACACTGAACCTCATTGACATTCATTGTATGACAAAACAAAAAACTTTGACATTTTTCAAAACATCTATATTAGTGTATCAATTTTCTATAAGAAAAAGTATAGATATAGGTAACTAAGTATCAAAGATATTCTAGATATTCTCAGATATTTTACAATTACTTTGTAGGAAAAAAAAAAGATCCAATATAATATACCAATATAATTCAAATATAGTTCTATTTTTTAAAATACCTTGGTATCATGTGAATATATTAATGTAAATTAAATTACTAGTAGTAATAATTTCAAAGTACCGTGGTAATACTTATAGCATCTGCACCATGATACCAGACTTTTTACTGGATAGTTACTAAAAATATTAGGTTTTTTAATCTTACTGAGGAATATCTGGGGCAACCTGTTCTCAGACAGCAACACAACATTAGGGAAAAACTAAAATGGAGCCATACGTGAATGTGTAATTCACATGTAAAATAAACCAAATCATTATAAATTGAATGATTTAACTGTTATGGTAAGCAACACTGGTGGTATTTGGGGGTGGCGTCACACTTGCTTGACTGCAGATGAGGGTAAACACAGGGACGAGGCTGCCATGACAACAGCTCAGTGAGGTCAGCAGGTGTGATTGACAGCCAAAGGGCAGGAACACGCCCAGCTGCTCAGAGAACACAGACAGATCTGCAGAAAAACGTCAAACAATGTATCCACAGATACGAGCTGTGAGGTAACCACCTGATCCACATTGATTAGCATGTCTCTATGCAATTTCACCTGGCACCCTGGTGTAATGTGCTTAACGCCAATCCCTTCATCTCTGCTTACGAGATGCCCACCGGCCTTCAACTACCTGCAGGACACAAAGGAGTTTAATGCCGACCTCAGACAATCCCCAACACTACATATACGAGAGATTTACTAAAACCTACAGCTAATCCCAGCATTGCTTCACAGACGTTTACTCATGTAAAGTGTCATGTCACGTGTAGGTCATGTGTCTGTACATGCTGACACTGCCTGACCGATAATCTCACTTGATAAAGCAGCATTAATGAGAGTGTATGAGGGATTCATTCTAGAAGATATAAACATAAATGGATCACCCATTCCCAGCTTCTAAATAAATATGAATAATAATAATGACTATAAATACATAGAATTATAAAACACACACACATACATATTATATATATATATATATATATATATATATATATATATATATATATATATATATATATATATCACACTCACCTAAAGGATTATTAGGAACACCTGTTCAATTTCTCATTAATAAAATGATCTAATCAACCAATCACATGGCAGTTGCTTCAATGCATTTAGGGGTGTGGTCCTGGTCAAGACAATCTCCTGAACTCCAAACTGAATGTCAGAATGGGAAAGAAAGGTGATTTAAGCAATTTTGAGCGTGGCATGGTTGTTGGTGTTAGACGGGCCGGTCTGAGTATTTCACAATCTGCTCAGTTACTGGGATTTTCACGCACAACCATTTCTAGGGTTTACAAAGAATGGTGTGAAAAGGGAAAAACATCCTGTATGCGGCAGTCCTGTGGGCGAAAATGCCTTGTTGATGCTAGAGGTCAGAGGAGAATGGGCCGAATGATTCAAGCTGATAGAAGAGCAACTTTGACTGAAATAACCACTCGTTACAACCGAGGTATGCAGCAAAGCATTTGTGAAGCCACAACACGCACAACCTTGAGGCGGATGGGCTACAGCAGCAGAAGACCCTACTGGGTACCACTCATCTCCACTACAAATAGGAAAAAGAGGCTACAATTTGCACAAGCTCACCAAAATTGGACAGTTGAAGATTGGAAAAATGTTGCCTGGTCTGATGAGTCTCGATTTCTGTTGAGACATTCAGATGGTAGAGTTAGAATTTGGCGTAAACAGAATGAGAACATGGATCCATCATGCCTTGTTACCACTGTGCAGGCTGGTGGTGGTGGTGTAATGGTGTGGGGGATGTTTTCTTGGCACACTTTAGGCCCCTTAGTGCCAATTGGGCATCGTTTAAATGCCACGGCCTACCTGAGCATTATTCCTGGATGTGTATCCCACAAATCTCCATCAACTGCAAGATGCTATCCTATCAATATGGGCCAACATTTCTAAAGAATGCTTTCAGCACCTTGTTGAATCAATGCCACGTAGAATTAAGGCAGTTCTGAATAAAGGGGTCAAACACAGTATTAGTATGGTGTTCCTAATAATCCTTTAGGTGAGTGTGTATATATATATATATATATATATATATATATATATATATATATATATATATATATATATATATATATATATATATATATATATATATATATATATATATATATATATATATATATATATATATATATATATATTAAACTTGCAATCAACACAATGTTGATTGCGATACTCCCAAGACATAAATGTAACAAAATGTACTGTTGATTAAAATGCTAAATGTGGTATAACACTGGGGGTGGAAATTAATAGGCTTGGACTCGGTGCTGGTAACCCAATGCACAGGACAATGGTGACACCAGGTTAAAAATACTCATGATCCTGAAGCTGAAAATACAGAATTATTTTAGACGAATATGCTTGGACTCTGTCACTGACTGGATATATTTAAAATAATGTAGGCCAGTTTTTACTGGTGACATAAGACATTTGGCATTATCAGGACCCACAAATATCTCCCCATTGCATTATTATACACTGTATTCAACATTATATATTGTAGTTTAATGTAGTACTGACACTAAAACTCTGTAAACTTGAATTTTTCCTCACACAGTAATTTTGATTTTGGGTGAACTATACAAAATACAGATTGTCACTATCCACTATATATATTGTTGCATTTTTTTGTATAGCAATATATTGTGACATAATATATTGTTACACCCCTAACACACACACACACACACACACACACACACACACACACACACACACACACACACACACACACACACACACACACACACATTTGTTTTTGTGAATTGTGGGGACATTCCATAGGCGTAATGGTTTTTAAACCGTACAAACCATATTCTCTATCCCCCTACACTACCCCTAAACCTACCCATCACAGGAAACTACACATTTTTACTTTCTCCCAAAAAAACTCATTCTGTATGATTTATAAGCCTTTTGAAAAATGGGGACATAGGCATTACAAGGAGAGGGTGACTTATGAGGACATTACCTTATGTCATACCCATGTCATTATACACATTTGTGTCCTGATATGTCACAAAAACACACACACACACACACACACACGTTAGGTACACCTGTTCAACACCTCATTAACGCAAATATCTAATCAGCCAATGACAGCAACTCAATGCATTTAGGCATGTAGAAATGGGCTGTGTCCGAAATTGCCCCCAAACCCTTAAATAGGGCACTATTTAAGCCATTTGTAGTGGTGTCCAAAACCATAGTGGACGTTATCGAGTGCACTCATTCCATCCCAAGATGCACCACAATAATGAGTGTACAACCGATGTACCGCGGCTGAATCATCCATCCATCCGTTTTCCAAACTGCGCTCTCGTTTTCATTCACTCCTTCAAGCGGGCTATATTAGTGGAGTGATGTAAGGAAGTGAATGAGGGTATAGGGGGTGATTTTGAACACAGCCATGGTTGAGATAATCTGCTGAAGTTTAAACTGATGCTGGGATGGGAAGAAAGGTGATTTAAGTGACTTTGAACGTGGCATGGTTGTTGGTGCCAGACAGGCTGGTCTGGGTATTTCAGAAACTGCTGATCTACTGGGATTTTCACACAACCATCTCTAGGGTTTAAAAGAGAATGGTCCAATATCCAGTGAGCAGCAGTTCTGTAAGCGAAAATGCCTTGTTTAAAGCCAGAGGTCAGAGGAGAAGGGCCAGACTGGTTTGTGCTGATAGAAAAGCAACAGTAACTCAAATAACCACACTTTACAACCGAAGTATGAAGTAGAGCATCTCTGAACGCAAAACACATTGAACCTGCAGATGGGCTACAGCAGATGGGCTACAGCAGCAGAAGACATACCAGGTGCCACTCCTGTCATCTAAGAACAGGAAACTGAGGCTACAATTCACATGGGCTCACCAAAATTGGACAATAGAAGATTGGAAAAGCATTGCCTGGTCTGATGAGTCTCGATTTCTACTGCAACATTGAGATGGTACAGTCAGAATTTGACAAACACCATGAAAGCATGGATCCATCCTGCCTTGTATCAACGGTTCAGGCTGGAGGTGGTAGTATAATGGTGTGGGGGTATTTTCTTGCCACACTTTGGGTCTCTTAGTACCACTTGAGCATCGTTTAAACGCCACAGCCTACCTGAGTATTGTTGCTGACCATGTACATCACTTTATGGCCACAGTCTTCTGATGGCTACTTCCAGCAGGATAACACACCAAGCTCAAATCATCTCAATCTGGTTTCTTGAACATAACAGCGAGTTCAGTATACTAAAATGGCCTCCACAGTCACCAGATCTCAATCCAATAGAGCACATTCGGGATGTGGTGGAACGGGAGATTCGCATCGTGGATGTGCAGCCAACAAATCTGCAGCAACTGCGTGATGCTACCATGTCAATATGGACCAAAATAAGGAATGTTTCCAGCACCTTGTTAAATCTTTGCATGAAGAATTAATGCAAAAGGGAGTCCAACCCAGTACAAGCAAAGTGCATCCAATATAGTGGCTGGTGAACGTATGTAGCCCCATTTCCACTGAAATTACCCGGAAGAATTTGTCCCAGGAACTTTTTTCCCTCAGATCTGTTGCTGTTTGTGTTTCCATCACGGTCTAAAGTACCGTGAAGATTAGTCCGGTGACGTAGGACTGTGCGCGGCTTTCCAGTTCCCGGTAGATTTTGTCCTCTGCATATAAGCTTAATAAAACCTGAACCTCGTCATCAGTCCATTGGCTGTATTTTTAAACTTCATTGTTGATTCGAATAGCAAACAACTCTTACTGCACGCACCACAACACATTTTTAGGTTGAAATAAAAAGGTGCGTGAACTCAACCAATCAGCATGTTCAGCGCCCAAGTCCCAAGTTCCTGAACTTTGAAAAAGTACTACTTCGCGAGCAGGGCCATTTTGAGGGACAAATATTTACCTTCATTTAGACCCTGGTTCCTGCGGTAGAAACACACCGAGTACCACCCCCAAGTTCCTAGTTCCTGGGGAAAGTTCCTGTGGTGGAAACGCACGCGGCGTATGATAGAGTTGACTAGAGTTCATGACTTGTCTTGATTTGTCGAACAGACACTCATGCAGCAGCTCGGATCTGCACATCTGACCCTTTCAAACTTAGAGGAAATGAGGATGTTTTTTTTTTTTTTTTTTTTGTAAATGTGCCTCAGTAAATATATCTTTATAATTGAAAAAAATTGTGATCTGACAATCTGGCCATAAAAGAACGTTATTTAGACTAAACAATCTTATCATCAACATCATATTACGTGATTGCTGCCAGCCACGATGACAGCTCCTCATCAGGCCTTAGTGACGCAGCTTGGATAATATCTAGGGAAGAGCTCAGCAATGAGACAGCCACGAGTAATGATGGAACATCTCTTACCTGCTCTGCTTGGCTGAATCTGTCACCCCCCTCCCCATTCCCAGTCTATTGGGAGCCCTCAAACAGGCGCAAGCTGATTGGCTGGCACTCTCCCTTCCCCACCCCCCCACCCCCCCACGTCATTATTTTCTTATTTAACAACCAACCCTGAAAACGCGTAGGGAGGAAGACATCTAAATATAGCCACAGCCACGACAGCAAACGACACGAATGCACTGCAAAACTCTGAAACATCACTGCGGGGGGGAGCCCAGACTGATTAGGGCTTCAACAGCTGACCGCTTGAGTCCACAGAACAGAAACCCTCTGGAGCAAAGCTAGCTCTCCTTTTTTACCACCAACAAATGTGTTTATCCACAGAAAGATTGAAGATCTCTGCATATAAGTAGGTCACTGCTTTCCTGAGACGGCATCTCATGTTGTCGGAATCAAACATCACAGTTCATCAAAATCTGCACAATGAGAAGATGTGAGGAGACATACGAAGCTCACTCTGGAGGACACGCGCAGTCCCACAGCAGCTGGGGAAACAACTGGTGCAGGAGTAACATTCCCAAGTCCCAAAAAAAAAAAAAAGACATGGGGTGCGAGCTGATTTAGTTTGATTAGTAAAGATGATTTTAACGATTTAGCAAATTTTGCATATTTCTAAGAATGGAACACAATTAGTATCAACCAAGCGCCCTGAAATTAAACCGTTAACTAAAAGTATTATAAACATTTTGGTTAATTGAAATAAAATATGTAAATATTACACACTGTAAACCCTAATGCTCAAAATAATTGCCGGGTACACACTGTGCAAATTTTTTTAATAGTCCTTTACAACTGTTTCTTGTCAGACTGTACGAACATGATCCCCTCTGTAAGCCATGTCACACTGTAAGATCTAAGTTGTCATTAAATGTCAAACTGTACGATAGTTGAGGCGCGCTAAAACAGACGCACGCAAGAAAACTCGTCCAGTGTTTTATATCATCAGTGAATGACTGACATGACAGTAAGCTGCATTACACACGGGATTGAGATGGTGGCTACAAAGAAATCTCTAGCGCTCATTTTGGTCATAGTTTGTCTTGAACAAAGATAATTTGACGGTTGTCGTAGGAGAAGTCACACTGCAGGACTGTGCACCAAATCTTCTGACACTGCCAGAATTTCATCTGAGGTCAAATTTGATCGCATCAGTCATTAATTGGCTGCGGTGAACATGTCAATCTAACGATCAAAGACTTCAGATTTTAGCCTAAGATCAGAAGAATCTTTTAGGATTAGCAAAATTGCCAAATCTTCGCCAAAATCGCACAGTGTACCTGGCTTTAAAGTAAACAAAGTAGTTCAAATTAACTTTTATGAATATTTAGAACTTTCTTTATGAGTTCACAAAACTGACATGTTAAGTATCCTAAATTGTTTCATTGTTTTGAGTTTTATGAACTTGTTTCTTTTAATTTAGACAAACTTAAATTTAACTGAAACTGGGCTGGGATTTTTATTTCCCAGCATGCTTTGCCATGACACTCGAAAGGGAGAGTAAATGCTAAAATTAAGTGTTACATAATGTTTTTTTGTGCAAGATTAATGTTAAGTGGTAGATCATTTCTGTCATGTGGGTTTTTGGAGGGTTACCATCATGTTGACGAGTGGAGCATGAGCTTAGTTTGAGAACAGATACATGTTAAAGTGTATTATATTGTCTTACTCATTCAGCAATTGCTATGCTATTCTAGCCTAGAAATCTAGACACACCCTAGCGGCAGCAAATGTAATTTGCAGCCAGGGTCATCTAGCATCTCTCCGTTGGCTTGCGAGCATGAAAAACAAAACTCTAGTCAGGTCAATCATGTCGAGTCGGTGGGCAGGCTTAACATAATGACGGCAGAGTTGCGACGGTTCCACGGGAATTTCCGGCTTCTTCCATGCTAACAAAGAACGCCACTGAAGTCATTCTTAAAAAATGAAGATGTGTTCGGAGTTTTGCCGACTGGATATGGCAAAAGTTTCATCTATCAACTAGCTCCACTGGTGGGAAAACACATGGGACTCAGTTGTCTCACCACTGATAGCTCTCTGGTTGGTTGTAGCACTATTGTGTGCAGAGGGAATTTGAAAGACAACCGTTTATCCCGCCCCTCGGATTGAGCCCTGCCAATGGTGTGTTCCCAGACCCAACATCTTGATGTGGGTCTGGCTTGTCAGGCTAATGCTATTCTAATGCTATCAAAGCATTGTGTTACCAATTAGCAAGTTAACATTTACTGAATTAGCTAGTTAAAGCTGGCCAAGTTTCCATTACTAATTACTAAAAATATATAAATTAAGATTACGATAATTTTAAATTAAATGTTTGAATTAGCTTACACATTTTAAGTAAAGCAATTAAAATGTATGGAGTACAAAATAAAAATCTGCCAGTTCTGCTTGCTTAAATTTCTTAAAGGGTTACTTCAGCAATTAGCATTAAGCTTTGTATCAGTAGAAACCAAACGAAAGATTTATGCATTTCATTTCTGGAAAAAATCCTCTGATGACGCAAATATCATCATTTTGCGTCATCAGAGGATTTTTTGGCCAGAGGCTACAGACTACAGCCAATAGTAGGAGCTAGTTCCGCATGTTTTCAACCCACCCATGGGGGGTGGGATCTCACTCACAGTGCTCGGCTCGGGCAGCTGCGGGCATTCATGTAAACAGAGCGATGCGGAGCAAAGTGAGTTTCAACTTTTCAAATGAATTCCTATGAAAGTTAAGCTTGATCTGAAAACACTCCAGACTGAACACGCATCGTGAATGTATGCCGCGCCCGCGCTTACCTCAGCTCTTCGCTCTCGTGATGAATGTAATCTGACTCCTGCTGCGTTTGTGCTGTGACACTCGCTCGACGCACTCACATTATATTGAACAGACACGTTCAGTTTTTAATTGTAGTGTGTTCTCTAACTGAACTAAATGATTTTATTATTATGAAAATGAAAACAACGGTAGGGGCGGTGTCACGGTGGGCAAGTGATCCAGTGAACCAGTAGCCGTGGCTTTGGGAGTGGCCTCGTAGGGCAGCGAAGCAAGTGCATTCTGGGAGTTGTTATCTTTCATCCACATGAGCCAAAAATACATTTTCTGGCTTATCTCAGTCTAGAAGGCACCAAATTCAAAAATAATTTCACATTTCAACTACATAAATGACCCAGTTTAAATACACATTCATCTTCCCAGCGCTGAAGTACCCCATTAACTTATTCGGGTTTACAGTGCATGAAAACAAAACAAAAATGTTGAAATGTTACCTGAAATAAGTTGAAGCACTAAAATAACTGGAAATAAAAAACAAATGCTGAAATAAAAAGAAATGAATCAAAACAGTAATATTAAAATAAAAAGGTGGCAAAATCACATAGCAAAATGACAAAAAAAAAAAAAAAAGTATAATTCCACAAAAATTATTAAAAATAATAAAATAATCTATAAATAATACCAAAAAAAACACAGCAGCCTAGGCCGACTCAAAAGGGATGTATGATACATCTGTACCATATCGGTAATCAACCAGTATTCAGGATTTTTTTTTTTTACATATGCATTCGACTGTACACATACACTAGCATACGCCTAAGTATAGTATACTATATATACTATACGAAGTATACTTTGGGCTTAACGCTCACTTAAAACACAAGTTAAAGGTAATCTTTAGCAAGTCTCAAAATTAATATCAGTATTCATTCTGTACATTATAATATTGTGATGGTTCAATTCACTTAGCTTATTTTTCATTTATTTTGAAAAATAATATAGAATTTTACATCAGCCATTTATCGGATATCAGACATAACATGAACATTTTCGACGGATTGGTAGCCTACTGGTGAGAACTGTAACATTTGTGCATCCCTACTCGTGATCCATTTAGTTATTTTTGTATTATTTATTTACTACCATATTATTTTTTCATTTATTGATATTTATATCCCACATTTTTTCATGGAAATACATCTCATTATAGAAATGAACACCGTTTCATGCTGACTCTAACACTAAAATCTGGTTGATAGCAATGTTGTTCCAGTATCAACAATAATGTTTATCCAGGGGCACGTCCTACTTGCGCAAACCAGCGAACCAAAATCTATGCAAAATACAGATTGGAAAAAAGTGCCGATCAGCAGAACGGCAGACGCAGGAGAGAGTGAGAACATTCGGTCAAACATAACCACACGGTACTTCAGCCGGAGAGACCGAGAATAATTATCTCCTGGCCAGAGTGGCGAGCTGTTAAAAAAAAAAGATGTGAAGTGGTGTTATAAAGAGCTTTCAGTGAGAATGTAATGCGAGTTCAAGCGTCTCTTGATTGCACTGAAGTGTACAGGAAGTGGTGGGGGTCTGAATGTGGCCACTTCAAATCTGTTGTTCTGTACAGGAATTAACAAGCATCCAGGGCCTGTTATACTGCCTGAATATTGACAGGCTCCCATCTGTCCCTCCGAACGCTCATAAGAGCACACTTACAATACATCAACCTGTTCAGCTGGGTTAAACAGGTTGTACTGGCTGCTGAGGGCTGCATACCTGAAATATGAGACTGACCACCTTGTATTTATTACAACTGATCAAAAACATGTATTAAATGCCCTGAAGGAGGGAGATGCAGTCAAAAGTTCTGCAATACATAAAGAGGAAGCAGGCCAAGCAATCTCTCCCCGGCGGTGACTCCACCATTTCCTGTAGACATAGGCGGCCCAGTAGTGGCTGATTTGGAACGCAGGTAGAACTTTCAACTTCCTGCTAGAGCAGGAAGCAGAACTGAAGGAGTCCATCTGCTGTTCTTTCACTAAATTGTTCTAGATTTTATCTTTGGTGGAAAAAATGGTCTACTCAGTAGAGATGTACAATATATCTGTACCATATGTAATCAACAAATATTAGTTTTATATATAAATATTCTGCTAAAGCAGGAAGCAGAACTGAAGGAGTCAGTTTGCTGTTCTTTCATTAAATTATTCTAGTTTTTAATCTTTGGTGGAAAAACACTCAAATAAAACTAACAATACATTTAGACTACATTCACATCAGCCATCAAACACTAATTTAAAGGGATAGTTCACCCAAAAATTACTCAGCCTCAAGTTGTTCCAAACCTGTATGAGTTTCTTTCTTCTGCTGAACACAAAAGAATGGTCGGTAACCAAACATTTGATGGACCCACTGACTTCTGTACTATGGAAGTCTATGGGGCCCATAGCATGTTTGGTTACCGATATTCTTCAAAATATCTTCTTTTGTGTTCAACACAAGAAATAAAGCCATACAGGTTTGGAACAACTTTAGGGCGAGTAAATGATGACAGAATTTTCTTTTTTGGGAGAACTATCCCTTTAATAACACAATTAAATATAACATTTGGCAAGTCTGAAAATGAATATACATTTTTTATACTGTACATTACAATTGTGATAGCTCAATTCACTTCGCATTTAAAATTATTTGATTTTTACATTAATTTTAATAATATTACGCTTGCATAAATAAAATGGCCAGTCATAATGGTTGACCAAAAATAATCACTTTAAATCGTCATGTCGTCAAAACTCTTCTTGAGCTTTTAACCCCCAGATTAGTACTAATTTCCTTTTAGATCTTGAAACACTTCATAAAACCTCAGAGGATCTCAAAAACAATCATTCTGGTGCATGCGGTCACATTCTCGCCCCAATACTCAAGCTACAGGCCCTCTGGGGCTGTTTGCACACCATCCACCCCATGGCTGTATTGATTCCCCATTAATTACCCCTACCAGTGGAGCAATGGGGCACTTTCCAGGTGGAGCACACATCAATAATGACACCTAACCGCCGTTGTTGTGGAAGTTAGGGTGAGACGTTATCGGCAAAACATCACACACAGACCGGCTGACAGTCCAGGGAAGGCCTTTACTGTTAAAATATCGGGACTGCTTCTGGAACGGAGATGCTGCAGGAATGCTGTGCTTTATGCAGCATCTCACTGCCAAGAATATTTCACCTAGTCAACAGAACCAGGTCAAATAACCCCCCACTGGGTTAGTGTGCTGTGAACTCCATGCATAAGCCAGTGCTCAATGTTTTCCTTTACAGAAATGCACCATGGTATTCGTGGTGTTGTTTTTTTAGATTGTATTGACATACAGTAATGGACTTGTCAAACCAAAATGACCATTGTGTTTCTACAATAAAACTGTAGCTTTGTATTTGTCACTACACTGACAATTGTAAGATAAAACTTAAAGCTCTTCACACTCGCATACAAATCGCACACTATTTCACATGGTTTTACCATGGGACATTGCTATATGATTACCATATTCAAGCGTGGTGATATTTACATCTTAGCCTACTCCATGAACCATGGTATTATTATTATGCTACATTGTCAGGTACTACTGTAGTTTTTTGAGAAAGAGAGGGGTTTAAATTCCACCTCTGTGCGTTTCTAACAAAAATATACATCATAGTAGTGTCTAAATTCCATTGTAGGCTATTGCCGTGGTGCCCTGTGCAAACATGGTAATACCATAGTACTTTTTGTTAGGGACATTATGGCAAATTGCAATGAGAGGGGTTCGTTCCAAGCGCTGTGCGCATCTATAATGCACCACAATAAGCAGCTGCAGTGCAAAAATAGGAAGAAACGGATAAAGCGCGCGCGCAAGAGCGGATCCGCTCTTTCATGACGCTGCACTTCGGCCCCTCTCGTCGTTATTACCTCTAAAGTGCGGATCTCCTGCTGTGTGAGATCGTTGGACGCCGCACATTTGGTCCGGAGCCCTTGTAAACTGGAGATGGAGATGTCGATCATGTTCTGGATCAGTTCGCACTGGTGTAGCGCGGCCATCGCTGCGCCACCGCCGCCGCTGCTGTCCCTCTGTTCATCACTCTCCTCCACCATCATCAGCCCCACTCTAACACCATCCATCCCACTGCATCGGGCTCGGCGTGGATGGAGAGATGAGTGCAACTACAAATAACAATACAATCCACATGCACTACTACAGACGCATGCCATCAGACTGTCCGAACAGGACAATAGATGAGGTCTATACTGGGATCCACAAGGGAGATGTGGTTCAAGGTAATCCCAAATCCAAGTGCGCTTTTGAAGCCCGTCGTGCGAGATGCGCGTTCTGCTGTGAGACTCCGCTCACTGTCTGTCAGCTGTGGGAAACATCGGACGACGCGATGCGCGCTGGGAAATGAAGTCCGTGCGCACATGTCTGTAGGCCGATAGATAGATAGATAGATAGATAGATAGATAGATAGATAGATAGATAGATAGATAGATAGATAGATAGATAGATAGATAGATAGATAGATAGATAGATAGATAGATAGATAGATAGATAGATAGATAGATAGATAGATAGCAAAAAATCTAACTCTGATTCTGAACAGTTTTGTTTTAAGAAAAAAAAATTCATATATTATGAATAATATAATAGGAAAGACACTTAAGCCAATTATTATGTTTTTCCATTAACAAATCAAATTTTAGGTTTTTGACAGATATTACATTTGTAATTATTTTCTTTATTTGTCACTGATTCTGTGAAGGTGTTATGATAATATTTCATATTGATATTATTTACACATAAAACACATGTACTCTACAGAGGACACTGAAGAAATCAGTGTCTTTGAAAATGTTTTTTGAGTTTTTATTTAAAAGAAACATTGTAAACCAATCAAATACTAATGACGAACTGCAAAATAATCCTGCTCTTTCCAAAAAAATGTGCTGAAATGTCAGATAGCCTATTTTTAAAACCAAGGACGGGCCAAAATGTTCCCCATCTGAAACTTCCACAAAGGTCCTAGGACTTCATATATGTGACCCTGGACCACAAAACCAGCCATAAGGATTTTTTTTTTTTTTGAAATTGAGATTTATACACCATGAATAAATAAGCTTTCTATTGATGTAGACTATGGTTTGTTAGGATAGGACAATATTTGGCTGAGATGCAACTATTTAAAAATCTGGAATCTGAGGGTGCAAAAAATCTAAATACTGAGAAAACTGCCTTTAAAGTTGTCCAAATGAAGTCCTTAGCTATGCATATTACTACCAATAATACATTTTTGATATATTTACAGTAGGAAAAGTACAAAATATCTTCATGGAACATGATCTTTACTTAATATCCTAATGATTTTTGGCATAAAAGAAAAATCGATCATTTTGACCCATGGGTCATTCCTGTTATACAACTTTTCTGTGTCTATGATTTACTTACTCATATTTTCTATTTTCTATTCATATTTTCTATACTCACATATTTATAAGAAATGTCTTAAATTATATATTTAGGTCTTCTTTGTCACTTAAACAGATATAATAGACATTAAAAATACTATTTTGTATTTTACACACCTTTTATTGATATATGCATTCAATTTTATCATGTCCTCAGTGCAAAGTAATCAACTTCCACAAGAACTATAAACCATGAAATTATAAAAATCTCAAAATATTTTTAGATTATGTTATAGAATAGGCTAAACTGCCTCTAATCATACATATAAATCATGTGAAACTATAGTTATTTTTCTTTCTTTAAATTTTCTTAATTTACCGTGTCCCTGAAGTCATCTTCCACCCTGTTAGTACGTATTTCGACTTCCAAAAAGATCACAATTCCCATTGAGACCATTTTCAGGAAATGACATCATTTATTTTTCCTGCTGGAATTCAACTGTACAAACTGAAGTAAGCTTCAACTCTCACTCCTACTTTTTATTTAGTTTTTGAAATGTTATCCTGCTTGTCCCACTCTTAAAGTTTCACACTGTTAGGCTATGTTATGAAGAATGTTTGTCCGGTCAAAAATATGTAAAAACATATTAAGTTATAAAAGTTCTGTTTATCTGTAGAACGTTAGCTAGCTAAATGTTGATCACTCAAAGAGCTACGGCTAACTTAGCTTAAAATGTTCCACACTGGAAATTCTAATAGAATAAATTGTATTTAGTGTATATTATATAATATATATATATATATATATATATATATATATATATATATATATATATATATATATATATATATATACACACACATACAACAATATTATATAGGTGCAGTTCCACACATTAATGATGGCAGACCATGCAGGACAATGACAGAAATCTCATCCACTGTTATGGTGTTCCACCCTGTTAGACGAGTCATTTTTAAATAATAATTTGACAGCAACGTTAAATGTTTTGTCTTATTTTGGGAAGTGAGGAGCATTAACAGCATATACAGTATATGTTTTTGAATTTTATTATTATTATTTACCATCCTGTTGGCAAAAATGGGTACAAAAAGTACCTGTTCTTAATAAAGACATTCTATTCATCATTAAATGTTTTGTTATTGTTTCAAGAATAAAAAAATACCATGATGGCATAAGGGACATATACTATCCAAGAAAAGCTTGTTATTGTTTAACATTTACATTATTAACATTTTGTGATAACTATGTCCCTAACAGGGTGGAACACCTTCATGGACAGTGCCTGAACAATGAATCTACCCATAATTATTATTTTTTTAGTCCCTGAGCTTGATCATTATGTATTCCTAATACAAACCCGATTCCAAAAAAGTTGGGACATTGTACAAATTGTGAATAAAAAAGGAATGCAATAATTTACAAATCTCATAAACTTATATTTTATTGACAATAGAATATAGATAACATATCAAATGTTGAAAGTGAGACATTTTGAAATGTCATGCCAAATATTGGCTCATTTTGGATTTCATGAGAGCTACACATTCCAAAAAAGTTGGGACAGGTAGCAATAAGAGGCCGGAAAAGTTAAATGTACATATAAGGAACAGCTGGAGGACCAATCTGCAACTTATTAGGTCAATTGGCAACATGATTGGGTATAAAAAGAGCCTCTCAGAGTGGCAGCGTCTCTCAGAAGTCAAGATGGGCAGAGGATCACCAGTTCCCCCAATGCTGCGGCCAAAAATACTGGAGCAATATCAGAAAGGAGTTTCTCAGAGAAAAATTGCAAAGAGTTTGAAGTTATCATCATCTACAGTGCATAATATCATCCAAAGATTCAGAGAATCTGGAACAATCTCTGTATGTAAGGGTCAAGGCTGGAAAACCATACTGGATGCCCGTGATCTTCGGGCCCTTAGACGGCACTGCATCACATACAGGAATGCTACTGTAATGGAAATCACAACATGGGCTCAGGAATACTTCCAGAAAACATTGTCGGTGAACACAATCCACCGTGCCATTCGCCATTGCCGGCTAAAACTCTATAGGTCAATTTGTCACAATTTGTACAGTGTCCCAACTTTTTTGGAATCGGGTTTGTAGTTAACGTCACTATTTTGGTAGAATGCTAAAAATATGAAAAACATGCAACTTTTTTTTCCAAAAATATGAAACCAAAATGTTACTGGATAACAGGAATAACCCCCATACAATGTATTGTTAGCTATTGCCACAAATATATCCGTGCAACTTATGACTGGTTTTGTGGTCCAGGGTCACATATGGTCTCGGAGAAATAAAAAGGAGGATATTTAATATCTTGGCAAGTCTGGGCACAGTTTGAGACATTGTTGAGATCTCTTCTGAAACTCTAGATGTGCAAGATTACTAGGCCTTTTTTTCCCTCAGGAGACGCATCTGTGAAGCATGAGACTTAAACAAAAAGCCACAATTGTTCTAATTTAACTTAATTACTGTTAAAGAGTTTTCATTTGTGGTTTTTCTTTCCTTTGGGCGTCCTCGACTCAAACAGGGGGCCTTTCACATCTTAGGGATTGTAACAAATATAAATTGAAATTCAGTCCTTTGCCTTCTACTAAACTGTGTTTCGCCATATGAGCACAGGCATGTTTAATCACATTTATTAAAATAATTTTAGGATGGGGGTTGGGGGGTGTTAGAAGGATTTCTCATCTCACTGAGGGTGTGATGTTCCCTCACATCAAACGCTCAATCTGACTGCTGAGTCACTCTCCAAACCTCACCTCCTCTTCCATCTGTCCTCCATCTCACTCTCTTTCTCTCTATCCTTCCATCTGTCCTCCATCTCTCCATCTGGGTACTGCATAACACTATACATCCTCCCCAACACACATCTCAGTGACAGAACATTATTCAAAGTGTCCGCTGAGGTCCAGTTTGCAAGGACGGATTACAGTCCAAATTGTGTGAGGTAATGTCCAAACAATGAGAAAGTCATATGAGAAGTAGCATTTGAGTAAAATAAGGACTCAAATTATACATCATGAGTGTAATACATTGAAAAAGAGACATCATGATATGTCCAGATATGTCATTCTTTTCTTTCACAAATTGTGACAGTAGTATTGATTTTATCTATTTATATCAATTTCACATCTGCATAACTTATTTCCAGGTATTCTTTCAGGTATCTGATACATTTGAGCATGCACATATACACTCACCTAAAGGATTAATAGGAACACCTGTTAAATTTCTCATTAATGCAATTATCTAATCAACCAATCACATGGCAGTTGCTTCAATGCATTTAGGGGTGTGGACCTGGTCAAGACAATCTCCTGACCTCCAAACTGAATGTCAGAATGGGAAAGAAAGGTGATTTAAGCAATTTTGAGCGTGGCATGGTTGTTGGTGCCGGACGGGCCGGTCTGAGCATTTCTCAATCTGCTCAGTTACTGGGATTTTCACGCACAACCATTTCTAGAGTTTACAAAGAATGGTGTGAAAAGGGAAAAACATCCAGTATGCGGCAGTCCTGTGGCCGAAAATGCCTTGTTGATGCTAGAGGTCAGAGGAGAATGGGCTGATTCAAGCTGATAGAAGAGCAACTTTGACTGAAATAACCACTCGTTACAACCGAGGTATGCAGCAAAGCATTTGTGAAGCCACAACACGCACAACCTTGAGGTGGATGGGCTACAACAGCAGAAGACCCCACCGGGTACCACTCATCTCCACTTCAAATAGGAAAAAGAGGCTACAATTTGCACGAGCTCACCAAAATTGGACAGTTGAAGACTGGAAAAATGTTGCCTGGTCTGATGAGTCTCGATTTCTGTTGAGACATTCAGATGGTAGAGTCAGAATTTGGCGTAAACAGAATGAGAACATGGATCCATCATGCCTTGTTACCACTGTGCAGGCTGGTGGTGGTGGTGGTGTAATGGTGTGGGGGATGTTTTCTTGGCACACTTTAGGCCCCTTAGTGCCAATTGGGCATCGTTTAAATGCCATGGCCTACCTGAGCATTGTTTCTGACCATGTCCATCCCTTTATGACCACCATGTACCCATTCTCTGATGGCTACTTCCAGCAGGATAATGCAACATGTCACAAAGCTCGAATCATTTCAAATTGGTTTCTTGAACATGACAATGAGTTCACTGTACTAAAATGGCCCCCACAGTCACCACATCTCAACCCAATAGAGCATCTTTGGGATGTGGTGGAATGGGAGCTTCGTGCCCTGGATGTGCATCCCACAAATCTCCATCAACTGCAAGATGCTATCCTATCAATATGGGCCAACATTTCTAAAGAATGCTTTCAGCACCTTGTTGAATCAATGCCACGTAGAATTAAGGCAGTTCTGAAGGCAAAAGGGGGTCAAACACAGTATTACTATGGTGCTCCTAATAATCCTTTAGGTGAGTGTACAACGCGTGCACATTTTTTCCTCATCTCACATCCAGCAGAGTGACTCAAATAATTAATTATGATGTATCAGGATTACACTTACTGATTTAGCAGGCGATTTGATCAAAAGCAACTTAGAAATGAGGACAAACACAAGTAATATCATGGAGTCAGAGCGGTGCAAATTTTAAAGGGGCACTTCTGCCCAAAAATTTTAATTCTGTCATCATTTACTTATCTGTCATTTCAAACTTGCATGACTTTCTATCATCTGTGAAAAACACAAAAGAAGATTATTTGAAGAATGCTGCTTTAATATTAATTATATACTTTTATAGTATTTATTAATGCTTTTAATTAGCTTTCATTTTATATTTTCTGTTTTAATTTGTTTTTAAGTTTACTTTCATTTAAGTTTTACTAATTTTATTATGTGCTTTTGTCATTTGCCTTAGTTTTTATAATTTTTTTATCTATTAATTTTTATATCAGTTTTAGTTTTAGTAATTTTAGTATTTCAACTTAAACATTTCAGTTAGCTGCCAAGACAATATTTGTAATTTCCTTTAAAAACAACAACAACAACAAATAAAATTATATTTAATTTTATTTCAGTTTTTTTTTTTTTTAAACAACACTGATACAACGAAAGACAACGGGTCCCGAAACAACATTGGACCTCACTGATTTTCATTGTACGGGCCAATATATATATATATTTAGAGAATATCTTCTTGTGCCCTGCAGAAGAAAGAGTCATACAGGTTTGGAACGACATGAGGGTGAGTAAATGATGAAAGAATTTTCATTTTTGGATGAACTGTCCCTTTAAGAGTTATCCAGAGTAGTACAAAGCTAGCAGACGTTTAAGTAGAGATCAAAATAAAAGGTATCTAAATGTATATATTTATATATTTCTCTCACCAGTTAAAGAGTCAGGTGTACATCTGCTCCATGCTGACCACAGGAACCTCTTGTAGAAACTGGACCGTCCCATCCAGACAGAAGAATTGCTATTACCGTGACCTCTTCCAAAGCTAGCATGGCAAGTTTAGTGTTTATTTTACAGCATTCTTAAGAGTCTTTGGTCAAAAAATTTAAATTAAAGCAAGTTCTAAACTAGGACTAGGTCATTCATGTGAGAACGTTTCAGAGCACTAAGCAAAAAAAAAAAAAAAAAAAAAAAAAAAAAAAAAGCCAACAAAGTACTACACACAAAGTGCAGCTTCCACCTGGCGACCGCTATGTCGTCAGACACTGACACTCTATTGGTCAGACCGAGGAATCCCTCCCTAGGATACAGCAGATTAAATTGGATTGTGGGGGATCTGATGGCAGAGATCATCCGTGACACAGGCTTTCAATAAGTACCTGACTGACATGTCTTTTCAGTCAGATTTCAGACTGTTTGTGTCTGTGGGGCAGGTGGTGGTGTGTGTGTGTGCTTTTGTTCTATTTTTGTTTTGTGAGATCAGATTTGAGATTATTCGAGACCTAGGTAAAAAGGCCACCAGTTGCAGGATCTGGGAGTGGTGCATTATGGGGCTTTGAGGTAGACAGGCATGACTATAAATAAATCCCAATCTGCAGACACCAGACAATGAACAGAAACACTCGGACACGTGAGCACCCACAGCTAGCTCTCTCTCCCAGGTGCCCTACAGGTATTTAGAGACAAAATAATGGTCATCTATCACAGGAATGTCAGATTGTGACTGAAAAGAAAAATCAGTTTGAGATATGTCTGAGATGAACAAACATTAACCAGAAGAACTGGTGTATAGCTCCATCTATTGGACAGTTACAGCAATTTCCACAGCATGAGCTTGTTTATCATGTTCATTTATTGGGCTACCTGATCTAGGTCAAATATGATGGAGTGAAAATAAAGCATCGAGTTCACTGATATACCAACATTAATTTCAACTAAATTAGGTACAGACATTTCTATCAATAACTCTTGCCCTACACAGATCAGGCATAACATTATGGCCACCTTCTTAATATTGTGTTGGTCCCCCTTTTGCTGCCAAAACAGCCCTGACCCGTCGAGGCATGCACTCCACTAGACCCCTGAAGGTGTGCTGTTGGAATCTGGTACCAAGATGTTAGCAGCAGACGCTTTAAGTCCTGTAAGTTGCGAGGTGGGGCCTCCATGGATCGGACTTGTTTGTTCAGCTCATCCCACAGATGCTCGATTGGACTGAGATCTGGAGAATTTGGAGACCAAGTCAACACCTCAAACTTGTGCTCTTCAAACCATTCCTGAACCATTTTTTCTATGTGGCAGGGCGCATTATCCTGCTGAAAGAGGTCACAGCCACCATGGAATAGCGTTTCCATTAAAGTAACATCCACATGGATGGCAGGACTCAAGGTTTCCCAGCAGGACATTGCCCAAAGCGTCACACTGCCTCCGCCTGCTTGCCTTCTTCCCATAGTGCATCCTGATGCCATGTGTTCCTCAGGTAAGCGACGCACATGCACTCCGCCATCCACGTGATGTAAAAGAAAACGTGATTCATCAGACCTGGCCACCTTCTTCCATTGCTCCGTGGTCCAGTTCTGATGCTCACTGTTGGTGCTTTCGGAGGTGGACAGGGGTCAGCATGGGCACCCTGACTGGTCTGCGGCTATGCAGCCCCATACGCAACAAACTGCGATGCACTGTGTATTCTGACACCTTTCTATCAGAACCAGCATTAACTTCTTGAGCAATTTGAGCTACAGTAGTTCGTCTGTTTGATCGGACCACACAGACCAGCCTTCGCTCCTCACGTGCATCAATGAGCCTTGGCCGCCCATGACCACTGTTCCTTCCTTGGACCACTTTTGATAGATACTGACCACTGCAGACCGGGAACACCCCACAAGAGCTGCAGTTTTGGAGATGCTCTGACCCAGTCGTCTAGCCATCACAATTTGGCCCTTGTCAAACTCGCTCAAATCCTTTCGCTTGCCCATTTTTCCTGCTTCTAACACATCAACTTTGAGGACAAAATGTTTAGTTGCTGACTAATATATCCCACCCACTAACAGGTGCCGTGATGAAGAGATAATCAGTGTTATTCACTTCACCTGTCATAATGTTACGCCTGATCAGTGTAAATCTAATCTATGCATTATGTTTACATTTACTGTGGTTTGTTACTGTTGATTTTTAAATGTAAGCTAGTTATTTGGTTACGTTGTACTAACCTATATGATACTGACCCCTACTAGCTTGTGGATGCAAACATGCCACTGTAAAACCCCGCTATAGTCAGACATTATACATTTATTCCATGAGTTAAGGTGTTTAGAAATGATCAACATCGTGAGTATTCAGTTTGTCATGTAATTAAAACATCTGTCCCCACAAGGCGACCTGCTCCAATAAAACAAATCAGCTTGTATGCGTTATTCATATTCCTTGAATGTATACTCAGGATGTTTGAGGACCCCACACAATAAAATGTGATTTTGTAACATGTAATTTTTTTTTTTTAACAAATGTAATATCAGTCACTTTATTAATGTTTTAATCTGTTCAGTGTTGGGGATTTAATCTATATAAATAATTTAAATAATAATATTTTTAAAATAGGTTTTTATATTAAAAAGAATGTACAATTCACTTCACAATTCACAAAAGATCCACATTTCTCATTTTCATTCATGGAGATAACATGGACAATGTGCGTGGTTTAATGGAAGACTGCTGCCATCATCTGGAGAACAAACACTTTTAAAATTAAAGACATTTTTAAAATTTTTAGAATTAAAAAAAAAATCTACAGCCAGATGGCTTCAAAGCATTACTCAATGGCTCATTTGCCATTTCCTCACTGGTAGACATCAAGTTTTATTTAGATTTATGTTTCGACATTATAAAACAGGCCTAATTATTATAACAATAAAAAAAGTATAATATTAATTCCAAGTATACATTTTGCAGTTATAACACATTATTAGTCAAACAGCAAAGAAAAGTATTCCGAAAGAGAGAAGATAATATGTTGAGTTCTAGTTCTTGCGGATTTATTTTTGACAAATTATGTAACAGAAAGCAACTTATGGCAGCCCATTTTTAATTTCTTTTGAGGGATTTTTGTTTGTAGCGCTAGCAAGTGCCAACCAAGTCTCATGCCATTTAGATGAAGGCATCTATATTACCGATCTGTCTGTATTGACACTATATGATACCTGAAATTAGCTGGATAACATCACCGTTTCACCAGAACGGCTGTACAAATTCTGTAGCATTATTTTCCTGTTAACAATGTGAAGCTGCTTTGAAACAATTGGACTTGTTAAAAGCGCTATATAAATAAAGGTGACTCGACTTGATTTTGAATTTCTCTCAATGCGCATGGGACAATTCTGACTTTTTTCAGTCAGAATTGTGACTTTATATCACGCAGTTGCGAGTTTATATCTCAGAATTGTGGAATTATAACTCGCAATTGTGAGAAAAAAAAAGTCAGAATTCTGAGATAAAAAGTCGCATTTTACTCTTTTTTTTTTATTATTTAGTGGCGGAAACGGGCTTCCACACACACACACACACACACACACACACGCGGGTTTCCGGGTTTTCACTGTTAGACGCCAGGGGGCGCTATTACGCATCTTCTGAATGAGTACAGAATCTCCTGATCAAAACACACGTGAGGAAGACACAGTAAACAAGCGATCGTATGAAACATGATCATCAACATTAAACATTATATAAATCAAAACTATCTAATGTTACTGAATGAAATGTCGCCCCAGGACGAGCTACAGGACTGTGCAAGCATTGGGGGTGTTGATGGACCTGATCTGCTCCATCTGTGTTTGATTATCGTTCTGAATCCGATCTGGATGTAGTCTTTAACAAAAACGTGATTTTCTCAGCTTTTTGTTTAAAATAGTTTTTTTATTTTATGAAACTTACCCATATTCAAGTGCTGATTAAAAAAAGGAATGCATGAAGCTAGAATAAAAGGTTTTTTTTTTTTTTTTTTATAATAAGAGGGTCAGCGCTTTCTTTTGATATATTGCATGCTCAGATATTCATAAAACAAAATATTCTATGGACTATTACATTTTTGTAAAAATGGTCAAAAACAATGGCGGTGGCTGGCAACTTTTTTTTAAACGCTGGCGGGGAAAGAGTTAATTCTCCTCCCTCCTTTTAATATTAAACATATCACCAATGTTCTTAGGTAATTAAGACATATCATGTAGCTCCATTGATGTTCTAAATTCTTTACACAATAAATTGAAAAAAGAATAAGACATTTCTTTCAAAATGATCAAAAACCGTCACCTGACGGTGTAAAATACTGATGGAGTTGACAAATACTGACAAAAGTCCAGCTGGGGCCAAATATGTAAACAGAATCATGAAACGCATTAAAAGAATTCCCCATATGCACAAAACAAAAATGTCACATACAGTTTTTTGAGAGGACTTGTCAACCAGAGTTGAGTTGAAGTCTGATGGAAAATTGCACATTTTTCCACATTAACCATGTGTTGCACAGTGGAGCAATTTAGATTTTTTCCTCAGTTGTAGCTGCCTTAATAAACATATCAAAATGGAGAGATTTATCCCACAACTATTTACAGAAACTATTATACTGCGATGACTGAGTTGTCATGTTAAGCGACTTCCAGTGTGTCCTACTGTGAGATCCACAATGAGGAAAAAGTAAATGAAGACTGAAGATGCAAAAGCCTCCAAGCCCATCTGACCTTTTTCTATAAAATTAGCATTTTTGTAGCACCTATGTACAGGTTTCTACCTAAGAACCAGTACCTCTGAATGGGCTACGGCTGGGATTTGGTAGGCTTGAAGTGAAAGTATTTGATGAACATATACTATGTGCGGAGAGCATTCACTCAGTATCATCATCTCATTTTTGACCGAGGTGGATTTTAGAGGCTTTTGCATTGGAAGTCTTCAAATGCTCCTCAGAGTCAAAACTGCCCATGACACTGCCTGATTTATTCAGAATTATAAAAAAAAAATCCTGAAAGAGTTGACACAAAGTTAGGACACAACTTTGATAGCCATTTTAATGGAAAATATAATTCAATATTTATTTTTCGTATTGTTTGAGATCTTAAAGCTCTCCACCTTTGAATGTAGCCTAACTGTAACAAAGTGTCCACTGAAGGAAAGCTTTGATGAACCCAAGTGCAGTTTTATTTACAAGCCCCCAAACCTTAAAGACTTGGCTTGACACACTCACCATCAGCGGGTTACAACAAACAACACTCGACAAAGACACATGGCAAACATGAGGGCTAAAATACACAAGGACTAATGACTAGACAAGGGACACCTGTGAACAATGATTAAACAATGAACCAATGAGAACATGACACAAGATCACACGAGGGCATGGGAATCACATGAAAAATTCATACAAAAAATCCCACCACGTGACCACGTGTACTGTGTCATGTTTATGTTTATGTTTATGTTTTGTTGTGTTTGCTATGTAATGCTTGCTAAATTGCATTCTTGTATTTCTGGAGAGCGTAGGGGCGGCGCCTGAATAATCGGCTGCGGCCCGGAGGCTTGCTCCAAACTTCATTTCGTTATACTGTACTTGTACATGTGTAATGACAAATAAACTTCAACTTCAACTTCAACTTCAACATGACAACCAGGAAACAAGGATAATAATCCCAATAATCTCCCTAGTTCAGTAGTCAGGGCACTGATCAGGGAGTCAGCCCATTGACTTGTGTCCTGATCAGTTCCCTGACTACTGAACCAGGGAGCTGATTGAGACGCACCCCAAGACAGTAAACATGGCAAACTAAGGCCCTGTCCCATATGGCACACTTCATGTGCACTTTCGATCTTGTGGACTTACAATGGCCACTGCGTGCGCGTGTCCGTTAAATCCATAAGACCGTAGGGTGTCCTATTCGTCATTTAAGCTTAAAGAAGGGTGCTCGTGAGCACCCATTTGCGGCTGCTATGTGCCCTCGATGCACACTTCAGCGGAGCCCGCAAGTTACGTAGAGGACTTCTACCCGGCAGTCAAAGCGGCATTACGTCGTGAAAGTGCGGACTCAAGCCCAATTTATACTTCTGCGTTGCGTGTACGCTGTAGCTACGTCGTAGGCTGTGTGTTGCACGCGTAGCCTACGACATACCCTGACGTGCAACTCTCCAAAAATGTAACAAGTGTCAGTTCTACGCGGACCACAAGCACTGTGATTGGTCTGCCAGAACCCCTCCCTCAGGGATACGCATGTGTGCCCTCTGCATGTGTAACTGCACGTCAGCGCGGACAAGGATGCAGAAGTATAAATGAAAATTGACGTGTAGCCCACAGCGTAGAGGCTACGGCGCAGGTCCGACGCAGAAGTATAAATCAGCCTTTAGGGTGCCATTTGGGACAGGGCCTTACTGTCACAGTGTTTTTGGGTTTTGTTCATGTTTCATGTTCTTAGGCCCTGTCCCAAATGGCAACCTAAACCCTCACAGTCTTCCTCTGAGTCCGCACTTTCACGACGTAATGCCGCTTTGACTGCCGGGTAGAAGTCCTCTGCATAGATCGCGAACTTGCGGGCTCCGCTGAAGTGCGCATCGAGGGCACATAGCAGCCGCAAAGGGGGCGCTCACGAGCACCCTTCTTTAAGATTAAATGACGAATGGGACACCCTACGGTCTTGTGCACATGAAGTGTGCCATTTAGGACAGGGCCTAACTGTGTATTTTTTTTTTTTTTGTATTATTTGTTGCATTTTTAAACACTTTGTTTGGCAGTTTTACATTGTGACCTCATGCTGAGGACAGGTTAAATTACATGTGTTTCCAAGTATAGAGTGTGTTTTTAAAATAATACTAAAGAAATTATTTAAAAGTATAAGCAATGAATGTCCTGAGTATACAAATTTTCTTTAGATGTAACCTTTTAAGTATTTTTATTGTATTGATATTCTTACTTTTCAACATAAATAGGGCTTACTTTTGTGTTTCGGACATGTTTTGTCCCTTATCTCAAGAATAAGTGAATTAATTCTAAAGTTTTGGATAGTAATGACTTAAGTGTTACTACATCCTTGCATCCCTACATCCTCAGTAAGGCTTTACTTAATGTCTTAAACAGTGGGTGTTGAAGATGTGTTCTGTAGACAGTATATTTAGCCTTATGGTACAGGATGTGGCGTCCTCTACTGGTTCTTACAGGAAATACAGCAGAATCATAATCAGCCATAATAAACAAAATACATGTTCTAAAAGAAAACTATTTTACACCCTAAATATTTGACTGAGTAAATGTTTGCATACGAAAACTTTATACTGAAACTTTTAATGTTCTACTGTTTAATAACCAAGAGACAAACACAGGCGTGTTGGTTTCAAAATTTAATTAATTTAATAACAAACAAAATGATCCTCTGAAAATCAATAGCAATTTACAGTGAGCTAACAGCCCTAAACTGTGAGAATTATTACAATTTAGTTTTAATATTTACTATCCCAGTGTAAATACACACAACCAGATCGTACTTCACACACTAAGAATAAAATCATGAACGTTCATTCCAGGAATGAATGGTGAAAAGAAGTCTTGAAGCACGATTTTAGATTGTGAGTTGGTTGAAAACACATTTCAACATTGCAACTAAATATGATAACTAATTTTTAATCAATCACCCAGATATCAAAGTAATATCTTATCCATCAAATAAGATCATGAGAAATGGAAAGAGCATTATCAGGAACTGAACATGGGCTCCAGGCCGTTTAAATTCTCCTGAGATAAACACAGATTTTCTTATCAAGCTGAGCAATGAGGTTTTGTGCTTGTGGATGTTCTGACTCCTGAGTCCCAGCACAGCGCGAGCACCGGCCCGACACAGCAGTCTTTTTAACACCACCTGATCCGCTACACCGCATGCCAGTCAGAAACTACAAGAGACTGTTGAACCAGAATATTACAAACAATAAAACTATGATGATTTCATGGCTCAGGTTTAATTAAGCATTGCAGGAAACTAATGAATAGAATCTTCATCTTCATGATGCTTTCATTTTTAAATGCAGAGACAATCGGTTGCTCCGGCCATTATTCATCTGTAAAAGAACAATTAATTTAACAACATTATGTCAATTAATACATACATACATTCACACATACATATACATATACATTATATATATATATATATATATATATATATATATATATATATATATATATATATATATATATATATATATATATATACACCAATCAGACACCAATCAGGCATTACGTTATGACCACTGACAGGTGAAGTGAATAACACTGATTATCTCTTCATCACGGCACCTGTTAGTGGGTGGGATATATTAGGCAGCAAGTGAACATTTTGTCCTCAAAGTTGATGTGTTAGAAGCAGGAAAAATGGGCAAGCATCAGGATTTGAGCGAGTTTGACAAGGGCCAAATTGTGATGGCTAGACGTTAGATCATCTCCAAAACTGCAGCTCTTGTGTGGTGTTCCCAGTCTGCAGTGGTCAGTATCTATCAAATGTGCTCCAAAGAAGAAACAGTGATGAACCGGTGACAGGGTCATGGTTCTTAATAACAAACTCATTTATAACATAACCCAAGGCTCATTGAAGTGGGGAACAAAGGCTGGTCCGTGTGGTGCGATCAAACAGACGAGCTACTGTAGCTCAAATTGCTCAAGAAGTTAATGCTGGTTCTGATAGAAAGGTGTCAGAATACACAGTGCATCGCAGTTTGTTGCGTATGGGGCTGCATAGCCGCAGGCCAGTCAGGGTGCCCCATGCTGACACCTGCCCAGCGCCGGAAGTGCCAACAGTGAGCATCAGAACTGGAACACGGAGCAATGGAAGAAGGTGGCCAGGTCTGATGAATCACGTTTTCTTTTATATCACATGGATGGCCAGGTGCGTGTGCGTCGTTTACCTGGGGAACACATGGCACTAGGATGCACTATGGGAAGAAGGCAAGCGGCAGAGGCAGTGTGATGCTTTGGGCAATGTTCTGCTGGGAAATCTTGGGTCCTGCCATCCATGTGGATGTTACTTTGACACGTACCACCTACCACTGTACATTAAGCATCTGTGGGATGTGCTGAACAAACAAGTCCGATCTATGGAGTCCCCACCTCACAACTTACATGACTTAAAGGATCTGCTGCTAACATCTTGGTGCCAGATACCACAGCACACCTTCAGGAATCTAGTGGAGTCCACGCCTCAATGGTTGTGAGGTGGGGCCTCCATGGATCGGACTTGTTTGTTCAGCACATCCCACAGATGCTCGATTGGACTGAGATCTGGGGAATTTGGAGGCCAAGTAAAGACCTCAAACTCGTTGTTGTGCTCCTCAAACCATTCCTGAACCATTTTTGCTTTGTGGCAGGGCACATTATCCTGCTGAAAGAGGCCACAGCCACCAGGGAATAACATTTCCATGGTCTGCAACAATGCTTAGGTAGGTGGTACATGTCAAAGTAACATCCACATGGATGGCAGGACCCCAGCAGAACATTGCCCAAAAGCATCACACTACCTCTGCTGGCTTGCCTTCTCTTTGCCCTTTGGCCCTTGTTAAACTCGCTCAAATCCTTACGTTTGCCCATTTTTCCTGTTTCTAACATAACTTTGAGGATAAAATGTTCACTTGCTGCCTAATATATCTCACCCACTAACAAGTGCTGTGATGAAGAGATAATCAGTGTTATTCACTTCACCTGTTAGTCATAATGTCTAATGACTGATCGGTGTATATACACTCACCTAAAGGATTATTAGGAACACCTGTTCAATTTCTCATTAATGCAATTATCTAATCAACCAATCACATGGTAGTTGCTTCAATGCATTCAGGGGTGTGATCCTGGTTAAGACAATCTCCTGAAATCCAAACTGAATGTCAGAATGGGAAAGAAAGGTGATTTAAGCAATTTTGAGCATGGCATGGTTGTTGGTGCCAGGTGGGCCGGTCTGAGTATTTCACAATCTGCTCAATTACTGGGATTTTCACGCACAACCATTTCTAGGGTTTACAAAGAATGGTGTGAAAAGGGAAAAACATCCAGTATGCGGCAGTCCTGTGGGCGAAAATGCCTTGTTGATGCTAGAGGTCAGAGGCGAATGGGCCGACTGATTCAAGCTGATAGAAGAGCAACTTTGACTGAAATAACCACTCGTTACAACCGAGGTATGCAGCAAAGCATTTGTGAAGCCACAACACGCACAACCTTGAGGCGGATGGGCTACAACAGCAGAAGACCCCACCGGGTACCACTCATCTCCACTACAAATAGGAAAAAGAGGCTACAATTTGCACAAGCTCGCCAAAATTGGACAGTTGAAGACTGGAAAAATGTTGCCTGGTCTGATGAGTCTCGATTTCTGTTGAGACATTCAGATGGTAGAGTCAGAATTTGGCGTAAACAGAATGAGAACATGGATTCATCATGCCTTGTTACCACTGTGTAGGCTGGTAGTGGTGGTGTAATGGTGTGGGGGATGTTTTCTTGGCACACTTTAGGCCCCTTAGTGCCAATTGGGCATCATTTAAATGCCACGGCCTACCTAAGCATTGTTTCTGACCATGTCCATCCCTTGACCACCATGTACCCATTCTCTGATGGCTACTTCCAACAGGATAATGCACCATGTCACAAAGCTTGAATAATTTCAAATTGGTTTCTTGAACATGACAATGAGTTCACTGTACTAAAATGGCCCCCACAGTCACCAGATCTCAACCCAATAGAGCATATTTGGGATGTGGTGGAACAGGAACCGTGCCCTGGATGTGCATCCCACAAATCTCCATCAACTGCAAGATGCTATCCTATCAATATGGGCCAACATTTCTAAAGAATGCTTTCAGCACCTTGTTGAATCAATGCCACGTAGAATTAAGGCAGTTCTGAAGGCGAAAGGGGGTCAAACACAGTATTAGTATGGTGAATAGTATGGTGAAAATCTTCAACTGTCCAATTTTTAACTGAGCAGATTGTGAAATACTCAGCCCATCTGGCACCAACAACCATGCCACACTCAAAATTGCTTAAATCACCTTTCTTTCCCATTCTGACATTCAGTTTGGAGTTCAGGAGATTGTCTTGACCAGGATCACACCCCTAAATGCATTGAAGCAACTGCCATGTGATTGGTTGATTAGATAATTGCATTAATGAGAAATTTAACAGGTGTTCCTAATAATCCTTTAGGTGAGTGTATAATACAATTACAATATAACAATACATTTAATACCAATTATCTAGATTTTTGAGGGTGTTTAGTGTGCATGTGTGCACTTACCATGATATCACTTCCTTTGATTCCTCCCCTTCCTCTCTTCCTGACAGCCTCTTGAGTTGGTTGTTGTCCTCAGCTTACAAACACATACACACATCCACTTTATAAGGTTTCACCAAATGTTATACATCCTTGCAGTGCCACTACATTGAGATAAAGAGAATATTTACCTGACTGTGGCCCCTCTATTTCATCTAGCAGATTGATGGAGGAGTTTGCAGAGCCCAGACTGAGAGGAAGTCAAGGACCGAACACACTACAGGTTTAATACTACAACGGCATATAGCCAATTCTAAGATTAATTTTAAAACTAGCACTTTTAACTTTTAAAAGTTTACCTTTGGACATTTGTACAACATATTTAGACAGACACATTAGCATGAAGCTAACAGCTAGACTAAGAAAGATCCAGAAATAAAAATGTAAGAACTCTTCCTTTACACAACATACATACATAGATGCAAATTTCAGGCAGCGACTGTCTGGGCTGGACATATGAGGATATGACTGATGTTTGGGCAGAGCTCGCTTTTTGGACTTCTTCCTTCTGGTCTTCTCTGAGAATGACCTAGCAATTTCAAAAAGCTTCTTCCTTGTAGCTGTAGGTAATAATACAGTGGTCAGAATGGGGTGAGAGCTTAAGCCATTCAATAAATTTGCTGTTAAGTTTTAAGTTTTAAGCTTTAGGTCTGCTTTCTCTTACATTTGCCCATGTGCTTGAGTTTCTCCAGGAATAAGGCATCATCAGAGACAGATGAACAGGCCTCCTCAGAACCCGAGCCACAATTATCACCTACATCAATAGTTAGACATGAGCATGTCAACATATGTTTGTAAAGAAGGTTGAGCAAATGATGACAGAATTTTGGGGTGAACTATTTCTTTAAAGGTACAGTAGCAAAAACAACCAAACAACTAATTTTAAAGAGGCCATTTTATGCCCTTTTACAAATCAAACTGAGTCTACTAGAATAGGTTTTAATGTTCTTGCTTTTTTTCTCTTTTACATATTTGACATGGTTGCAGCACCCCTTACTAGTCTGTCAGTAACGCTCTGTTTAGTTCCTGTCTCTATAGAGTGCAACAGTCGGTTTCTGCAAGTAAAAACTTCTTTTTCACATTCATTTACTCCATAGGGAAATTGATTTTGAACAATAACTTTTAAACCTTTAAAGACAGACCTACTGTGAGCTTACGAGGTTGTTAATAGATGGTAACCTGTGCCAAAATAGCTCTTTAGCTCTGCCTACTCCCATGAATCACTGCGAATGACGTAATCGAGTCGATCTTTCAAAGCTCTCAAAATACTTGAATATTTGTATATATATAAATGTATAAATGTACTGTTTTTATATACACTATATTGCCAAAAGTATTGGGATACCAAATCATTGATCATCATCACTTTCATGGTCACAGGTGTATAAAATCAAGCCCCTAGGCATGCAGACGCTTCTACAAACATTTGTAAAAGAATGGGTCGCTCTCAGGAGCTCCGTGAATTCAAGCGTGGTACTGTGAAAGGTTGCCACCTGTGCAATAAATCCATTCTTGAAATTTCCTCACTACTAAATATTCTACAGTCAACTGATAGTGGTATTATAACAAAGTGGAAGCAGTTGGGAACAACAACATTGAACATCAGTCATGAAGTGGTAGGCCACGTAAAATCATAGTGTGAGGTCAATAGCTACAGACCTCCAAACTTTGTGTGGCCTTCAGATTAGCTCAAGAACAGTGCGTAGAGAGTTTCATGGAATGGGTTTCCATAGCCGAGCAGCTGCTTCCAAGCCTTACATCACCATGTGCAATGCAAAGCGTCGGATGCAGTGGTGTAAAGCACACCGCCACTGGACTCTAGAGCAATGGAGACGTGTTCTCTGGAGTGATCAATCACATTTCTCTGTCTGGCAATCCGATGGACGAGTCTGGGTTTGGCAGTTGCCAGGAGAACGGTACTTGCCTGACTGCATTGTGCCAAGTGTAAAGTTTGGTGGAGGGGGGGTTATGGTGTGGGGTTGTTTTTCAGGGGTTGGGCTTGGCCCCTTAGTTCCAGTGAAAGGAACTCTTAATGCTTCAGGATACCAAAAAGTTCCATAAACACACTCCTTGTGGAAAGGCTTCCCAGAAGAGTTGAAGCTGTTATAGCTGCAAAGGGTTGGCTAACTCCATATTAAACTCTACGGATTAAGAAGTTGTGCATGTAAAGACAGGCATCCCAAAACTTTTGGCAATATATTGTATATAATCAACATTTGTGCATGTTTTTAATTTGATTATGCTGTTTGCAATGCTTCATGGGATTGTAGCTCTTTCCCTTCACTAAAAACTGTGTACTGTTAAGTAATTTTCTTCTGATTTTCAACAACTTTTTTGCTTCAATTGCTTCGTTTGTAATGTTCACCTTGTAGCTGATTGGCTTGGTTCATGGCTTATAACACTTTAACAAAGACTTTTTTTAACGCCTATGGGAATAATTTATGGAAAAATACCAGCACTGCTAAAAAAAAAAGGGGGCGGGAACTGTTGAACTCTATGAAGCCCCTCCTTCCAAAAAGCGTAATGTCATCTGATTGGTCGGCTGGCCTGGATCAGTGTGTTGTGTGTTGTGATTGGTCACATTGGTCAGTGTGTTGTGATTGGGCGTGTGGAAATGTCACGCCCCTTACTATAAACGCAAGTTTTAACAAACTACTAACACAACTCAACCAGGCCTTGCCCCTTTTTTTGCATATGCCTTGGGTGGGAATTATTTAAATGAGGAATATTGTGATGTGTATTTGGAGAATATGACCCATGAAGGCCATTATATGTGTGCTCGGCACAAACAAGTTCAGATGAAGCTTCCTGTCAGTGTATGTGTGGCAGAACAGCTCGCGCCGTGTGGCTGATGAATGAAGATGAAGGCAATCTACCTTCGGTGGAGTTCTCCGTGCAAGCGGATGAATGACCACACTGTGTTTTCTCGCACTTCTGACGATCTAAAACACAGCAGGCAACAAGGTCACTGAGGGCAGGTGAAGATCAGCCGCTCCAGAGTGAGTGGAGACAGGGGACTGAACAACACAACACTACAAACAGTGTGTTAGGAATGAAAGCTGTTCACACACACACACACACACACACACACACACACACACACACCAAAATTTCAAAATGCATTTTAGCAGAATGACAGGAGCGATGGTTTACAAATATGAGAATGAAAAACATTGCAAATCTTTTTGCAAATAGAAGGGAATAAAGTTTAAAAAGTTGTACTTGATTAAAATTTATTTTAAATGTATTTCAATGCCGCTTTTCATAATATTAATAATTTCAAAAAGCAGGTATGGTGAGGAAGAAATCTTTGAGGAACCAAGACTTTAAAAAGGTCCCAAATAATGGTAAAGACTGCAAAAAAGATGCTTGTCTGCAATGTTGGACTATGAATTCTTTACTATGAATGACAGGTTTTCTTCACATGGAGAAATCCAAACATTATTTCACCCTAAGTGAAGTATGTTTGAAAAATGAGTGTTTGTGTGACAGTGTTTGTTCTTGTGTTCTTCTGACCTAGTTACACTACAGCTTTTGGGGAAATATCTGAAAAATGGCCCAATAACAACTGGAATACAATAATAAAATAAAATAACCCACTTCCTTCACTTATGTATTTAAATAGAATTTAATTAAATATAAATACATTAATATAGTAATATAAGTACAATTGAAGTATACTTTTCATTTAATTGTAATTTAAAGTCAACATGAAATAGAAATTCATCCTATTGACCGTAAGCTCAGACTCAGATCTGCCTCTATCCAGTTAACAACCGTTGAATTGAACCAAGTCCCTGCCCTTTATTTTTTCCTTTTCGATAAGTTATGTCACAGTATAGAAAAAATGAGCTGCCACTTCCGTTACATTGTGACTTTAAGAACAATAGAAGACAATATGAAATTCACATTGAGGTCCTCTTATCATATATGTGTGTATTTGAATACCTATCTCCAGAGCTATGAGGAAGTCTCTGTTACGCTGTAGCTCTTTCATGAACTCCTGATTCTGCAGGAAAAGGGCGATTCTCTCGTCCTCCAAGTACTGTTTCAACTTCCTGTCCTGTTCAGATGACCAAACGCTACCTGACAGGGCACCACTGCTGGATGAGAGCTGTGTCAGGGATGACAAGGAGGAAGAGGAGGAGGAGGAAGGCTGAGACAAGCTGCTCTGAGAACGCTGTGGGGAAACAAAAATCACCAAGGACATTTTTACTGACATGAACTATGAGACAATTGATTTGCTTTGCCTGGCCTTAAATCTAGTGAATTTAGACATTAACAGAAGTCTTTGAATCAAGATGTAATGCTTGTTTTTGTAAACTCATGATATTTGTGTGTATTATTGATAGGAATTGTTCCTAAAAATGCTACAAAAGTATTATATGTATACAATATTGTCACTGTATATGAATCAGTGAATCTGGACACAAAGAAGGGGGTGGGGGAGTTTTATCTGAATCTAAATCTATATCTTTGATATAGACCATTGTAAACATGATATTTAGCCATGATTTGCATTCTAGTAATTTGTAAATCCACCTGAAGACTCTCTGACTGCTGAGGCAGGATCCGCAGGAAGTCATCGGGGAGGTTGCCTAGTAACGGTGGATTCCAGTTCCTGTATCTTCCGACCTGCTGATGCCCAGGAGGGGGATAATCATCGAACCTGGCAAAATGATGAGTATAAAATAAAAACACTAATTCTTCTTCTGTAACACATACCTTTAATTAGAAAGGCCTGATGGGATCCTCATCTTGTGATTTAAATCCTTTATAAGACACTGTTGTTTATTGAGTTCACACACTAATAGTTTCCATCCATGCATTGTATCTGAATTTTGGGATATCGCATACGAAAAAAAAAAAAAGCCTCAATTTTTTGCTCTCAACCTTGTGCTCTCAATTGAGGTGGATACATTTACATGCAATTAGAAGACATGCAAATTACAACTGGAAACACATTTACCAAATAAAACCCTTGATGTGCAACACATTGCACACATTGTTGTTTTAGTCATTCTGAAAAGCCTGAGCCAAAGTCTGTAATCAAAATGATTTAGCACCTCACAAAACTGTCTCACAATTGTGTTCCCAAACATCAGGCATCCACCTCTGACTTGTTTTTTGTCTGTGCACTCAAAGATGCAAGCAATTTCTTATGTTGGATATAAAGAGTGACAGTGGCTGCTCCCGATGCAGCAACTTTCAATTTTATTACTGATACTTTGTGCCAGTTTCTTAGAAAGTGATGACTTTATTCTCTTGAACACATGAGAAATGGAAACGGTGCTTAATTCCCAAATGTTTTATGCAATATTCCAATTTTCTGCATAAATTCAAGCACCAACTTTGGATGGAAACATAGCTAGTGATGCCAGTTTGGATTTCAAGCATAGTCACAGTAAATACCACTCTGAAAAACGATGTCTTCAAGATCTTCAGATGCAGTAACATCAAACTAGCAGCGAACATAAAAAGCCTTGTCTGAAAGTTTAAAATATTTTTTAAAGTTTGATGTTATATAGATACAGTAAGAAAAACAGCTAGGCAAGCTAGGCAGTGATAGCATGTTGCTAACATACTTTAGCATGTTGCTAACATGCATTGACATCATGTTACTAGTTATTGTTGTTTTAACACATTGCTAGAATGTTTTAGCATTTGGCTAGCGTAATTTAGCATGTTTTAGCATTTTGTTAGGCATTCTAGCACATTAAACTTTAAATTAAATATTTTAGCACGCTGCCATAGGCTAGTGGTTAGTGATATGACAGCTTAATTGCTCTTTATTATATAGAGAAAGTCTATGGGAATTTGGGCCTGTCTGATAATCCGATACAGCGCTGCTGAAAAAAACAATACAAACCATCACAGAAGTTATAATGGTTTCCACTAATTACATTACAAACCATCGAGCGCTAACCATTTAAACCATCACCTAAGGGTTTCAGCAGCAGTGTTGCCAAGACCGCTGCTTTCCTGCAGAATTGGGCTACTTGTAAACTACAGCGTGCTGAATTTTCCCCCAGTGCTTTAAAGGTTTGACATATAATTAATTCACTGAAATGCATGTATTTAAATATTATACATTCTACCAATTTTAAAATTGCACTAGATTTAGAATTTTGAATGAAAGGGGCCTTTGAGTTCCCTTATGAAAACAGACGTTTTATGATTACTAGTTTTTTCAATAAGATATTGTTTATAAAGCCTAACAGTGACTGTAAAATATGTATTTTATGTATGGGATTTGGCATATGTTGAGTTTTGATATTATAGAGTCACTGGGATTGTTTTGGGCTATTTTTGATTGGCCTTTGGGTTGATTTTGTTACACAGACCTGGCACCCCTTGTCCTCTAGTGTGTTTTGTGCAATATTCCATTAGGATTTAATGTTTTAACATGCCACCAATAGAAGGCAACAAATTACCAGTAGAGACCCACAGGGACCATTATACAGTTTCCATTAAATCCAATACAATTCCCATTATAACCATTAAAACCGTTACATATTCTGTAAGGGTTTCTATTGTTTTATTCAGCAGGGCGGGAATTCCACAAATCGGATCAGTAAGAAAATGTATAGAGTGGTGGTCATATAGCTTGAAAATTAAGTTTAGAAGTCTCAGAAGAAGAAAAAAAAAGGCTTAAATAGTAGATCAGCCAAACCAACATAACAAGCAACAAAGTAAACGTAGACACAAAGTCTCTCACAGATTAAAGTCTTATTAATCTTATTATTTAACTATTATTAGTAGTCATTTTTTACAACAGAAAACCCGATTAGATGTTCTTCTTGCCTGGGTGGTGGTGTGGATGGGACATCTGCGGGATGTTTTCTGTCATAGATGTGCATGTCATAGGAGGGCGGAGCGTAGATGGGTGGAGGCTCCTCATCTGAGCTGTCCGGCTCCAGCGTTCTCTCCAGGATCTGCAGCGGAGGTTAGATGGAAAGATTATTTTGTGCATCATGATCTAAAAATGCCAAACTTTTAGTCTCAGCAGATCTAAATAGAAGTTTCTAGACTAACCTCTGGAGGAATGCTGTCCTCAGAATCAGAGCTGTCATCCGTGGCTTGGCTATCCAAGCTCATTTGCAGGAGCTGGTCAATGGTGGAGTCGACAGCACCTTGGTTAGCCCTCAGGACACACTCAATAACCTCATGCTCCATGCTGGGGAACATCGTCTTAAAGTCATCCATAGCCTGGCTAAACTCCAAACGCCGGACCTGACGTGGAGGCCTCCTGTTATTGAGCTCCCCTGAGGCAGCATCGCTCCCTCGTGTACTGCTGCCATGGTTACTGTTCGCATTACTCCGGCGGAAAAGGCTGGTCATCATTTACAGAACCTCCCTTCCACTCAAAAATGCCCATCCACTGCAGTGGCCCCACCCCTTGACCTATGCACCACCTCCGGCCACACCCGTTATCCACTCATGATGCCCCTGGAGGTGAGCTTCAGTATATAGAGGAGCAGCATTGGGTAAACTTTTCTTCTGCTGCTGATAGCTGAGACTCAGCCACATCCAGGACTGGCTGGGCTTCCTAGAATGCCTTGCTCTCACTCTGACAGTCACCCTCAAGTCAAGGAACAGCGGCCCACTCCTGGAGACCAACATCAGAACAGCAAAATGTTAAATCATATTTGTTTTTGCATTAAGATATATATATATATATATATATATATATATATATATATATATATATATATATATATATATATATATATATATATATATATATATAGATAGATAGATAGATAGATAGATAGATAGATAGATAGATAGATAGATAGATAGATATACAGATACAGTTGAGGTCAGAATTATTGGCACCCTTGGTAAATATGAACAAAGATGGCTGTAAAAATAAGTGTATCCTTTTTTATCTTTGATTCAAAACATTTGCAAAAATCTAACCTTTTAGTGAAGTAAAAGTATTGAAAGTGTGGGGAAATCACATTATGAAATAAATGTTTTTCTCCAAAACAATTATAGGTACCCCTAGAATGTTTTATGAGCAAATATCTCTGAAGTATATTCCCATTCATTAAAAAAAAAAAAAAAAATAGCATAACAGGGTGACTAGGAACATGAAATTGTCCAGCTATGACATCTTGTTTCACAGGATGATAAATATGAGGAAACACAAAGGCCAAATTCTCTTAATCATCCATCAAAAACCCAATATAGTTCTGATGTGCAGCAGAAGATTGTTGAGCTGTAAGAAAATAGCTATCCTAAAAATTAAATCAACTAAAGATGTTACAAATCTGCCTGGAAGAGGATGTGTGTCTATATCGTCTTAATGTGCTGTTAGGAGAAAAGTTTGAGTGGCCAAAGTCACCAAGGATCACAGATGAGAATTGCAGAGATTAGTTGAGTCTTGGAGTCAGAAAGCCTATAAACATTTTTTTTTTTTTTTGAACAACCCCTACATTACCACATGTTGTTTTGGAGGGTTTCAAGTAAAATCTTTCTTGCTCATCCAGAAACAAACTCCAGCATATTCAGTTGTCAGACATGACTGGAACTTCAAAAGGGACCAGCTCCTATGGTCGGATGAAACTAAAAAAATAGCTTTTTGGCAGCAAACCCTGCAAACGGGGATAAAAATTACCCCATGCCCACGGTTAAATATACAGCTGGATCTTTAATGTTGTGGGCCTATTTTTTTGCTGGAGGTCCTGGACAAACATTTGTGAAAGAATGGGTCGCTCTTAGGAGCTCACTGAATTCAAGTGTGGTACTGTGAAAGGTTGCAACCTGTGCATTAAGTCTATTCATGAAATTTCCCCACTACTAAATATTCCACGGTCAACTGATAGTGGTATTATAACAAAGTGCTACAGACCTCCAAACTTTGTGTGCCCTTCAGATTAGCTCAAGAACAGTGCATAGAAATCTTAATGGAATGGGTTTCCATGGCTGAGCAGTTGCCTTACTTCACCAAGTGCAATGCAAAGCATCGGATGCAGTTGTGTAAAGCATGACGCCACTGGACTCTAGAGCAGTGGAGACGTGTTCTCTGAAGTTTGGTGGAGGGGGATGAAATAACAATTTCATACTCCCAACTTTGTGGGAACAGTTTGGGGATGGCCATAAATCCCCATAAACACACTCCTAAACCTTGTGGAAAGTCTTCCCAGAAGAGTTGAAGCTGTTATAGCTGCAAAGGGTTGGCCAACTCCATATTAAACCCTACGGATTAAGAATGTTATTTCATAAAATTTCATATGCATGTAAAGGCAGGCGTCCCAAAACCTTTGGCAATATAGTGTACATGGTATCAGAGATTATAGCAAATACCAACAAATAAAAAATCAAAACCTGACGGCCTCTGCTAGAAATCTTATAATAGGCCATGGATGGATCTTCCATCAGGACAATGTTCCAAAACAAACATCAAAATCAACACAAAAACAGGTCACTGAGCACAAAATGAAGCTTCTGCCATGACCATCCCAGTTTCCTGACCTGAACCATATATGAGCGTACTGAACTGAAGACAAGAAGCACCAACATGGATCTGGGAATCTGAAGGATCTGGAGAGATTCTGTATGGAGGAATGGTCTCTGATCTCTTGTCAGGTGTTCTCCAAACTCATCAGGCATTATAGAAGAAGACTCAGAGCTGTTATCTTGGCAAAAGGAGGTTGCAAAAAGTATTGAATAAAAGGGTGCCAATAATTGTGGTCAACGTGTTTTGGAGAAAGGCACTTATTTCACAATGTGATTTAACCCCCACTTTCAATTCTTTTATTTAAATGAAAGGTTAGATTTTTGCAAATGAAAGATCAAAAGGATAAACAATGCATATTTATTTGTTCATATTTACCAGGGGTGCCAATAATTCTGACCACAGCTGTAAATGCATTAGGGATAGCGTACATCCTGTAAAATAACATCATTTTATCAACATTTTCACAATCTGTAATCACATTTTTTTAAAGAGTATAATTATTCCATGTAGTCTCATGAGCAGGTGTTATTTCAGAAATGTTTTTATTCGTATTTGAATTAGCTTTTATTTTTATATTTTCAGATTTAATTTGGTTTACGTTTTAGTAATGTGCTTTTGTCATTTTTAAACATATTTCTATTTAATTAATTTAGTTTAATTTGAACAATTTCAGTACTTCAACTTATTTCATTAAGTTGCCAAAACAACATTTCCACTTCCGTTTTCCATTTTATTTTATTTCAGCGTTATTTCAGTTCAACACATTGTTTAGCCTAATAGTTTTAGTTAACAATAAAAATGAATTTGATATGTACATATATTTTTTATTTATTTACGTTTTGATAGATACCGTATTCATTGGTTTCAACATCACATCGGTGCAACAATTGTCTTTGATTTTCAAATAAAATTCTTTTAATTCTCATAAAGGATGAAGAACAAATAATGCATTCAACAGATGAAATATTGTCTCAAAAGTCATACTGCCCTCAAATTATTTCAGGGTAATATTAATTAAAATGTTTCAGAATTAATTAATGTAAGAAAATATATTATTTTAGGTAATAAAGCATAGACACACACATATATATATATATGCACACACATGAGCAGCATGAGTCATACAGTGGACGGCCCCCATTGGACATTAAATGGATCGGGGTCATTAACAAACAAGGCTTCCAAAAATGACAGGGTAGGTTTTAAACTCTTTAAAGGGCACATTTCGCCCTCACTCAATACATGGCCAGACGTACATCATCATATATATGCAGTGTGCTTCACGTTCCCAAATATGTATCGATTTCCTACCTACTGTCTGTCTGCAGAAGATATGCAGGCTCACACCAAAAGATCCACCAGGAAGCGACTACAGCCAGCAAGATAAACCTTTAGCTCCCATCACAGGCTGCGGGCTCCTCCATAAAATCCATCATCGGAGAGGTTCGGATATCCCTCGCTCCCATTTTCATCTCTCCACATTAATCTGCACCTAAAACCAAACAGGCAGCGCTAAATATAGCCACAGACTCTGGCACAGTTCGCCAGCGAGCACAGGAACAGTAGCAGCTTAGTGATGTCTCTGAAGAAGGGAGGCTGTGCCCTTGTGAATAACATACAGCAGAGGGCTGACGTCATCCATAGTTAATACGCCTGCTGAGCTGATATCGGTTAAGCAGGGGTCTGTGTGACCCACTGAGATGGATTAGAGACGGAGGAATGCCACACAGTGCCGGATCTGATTGATAATTGTGAAAGATCTCAGCACGGCAGAGGTGTCATCATAATGGGGGCAATCATCTTCTAGCAACACAGGAACACTTGTTATTTGAAATTACGGCCATCATCAACAGTCAATGTGATCAGAGCCTGTTGGTCTTGTATCCATGGCAACCCCCACGACTATCAATCCCGCTGTTGTTGGACCCTCAGAGTAAGTGATTGGTTAAAGAAGCTCAAAATAAACAACAGCAGTGGTATGTCGTCAAAACGGCCGGCCCCTCAATGCCAAACCCAATTCAACACTTCAATCAATCTTGCAGTTAGTCAGAAACACATAATACAAAATAAATATAAAGCTGCACTGTAAGTGCATATATATGTAAGTGCACTGTAAGTGTAAAGCTTTTCAGATATAAAACTGAAACCAAATTGAATCAGATGAAGGTCAGATCAAGACGTCATTTGCACTACAGGTCATTTAAAGAGGACCTATTATGCTTTTTTACATTTTCAACTTTGTTTAGAGTGTAACGCCTCAGTTGTAGTCTTCTTCCGGTAACGTACACGTCACAAAAAAGGGACGGGGCCTGGATGAGTTGAGTTAGTAGTGTGTTTAAATTCATGGTTACGGTAAGGGCCGTGAAATTTCAAGAATGAAAACCTATTCTAGTACACCCCAAAATCACAAATCGTAGTATGTTGAAATAAGTATTCCAAAAGCCGCTGTCATGGTTTGAATTTATACGTCTGCGGCCATACTGCCGTCCCCTGAAGGCTTCCTGCTCTGCAGAAGCTGCTCCATCATCAGCCTTCAGAGTGGCAGTTCAGGGGCCCAGTGTGAAGCCGGCAGTTCAGGGGCCAAGGGCGGATCAGCCTCTATGGCCTTCACCCTTGGCTTGGCCACTATGGCCGCAGACGTATAAATTCAAACTGTGACAGCCGCGTTTCCAACCGCAGGAACTTTCCCCGCGAACTAGGGACTTTGGGATGTGTTTCAACCACGAGGGCCAGGGTCTAAGTTCCGGGTAAAAATTTCCCCCTCAGAAAGTTTCTGCTCGCAAGGTAGTACTTTTTCAAAGTTCAGGAACTTTCATGGGTGGAACTTGGGCACTAAACATTCTGATTGGTTGAGTTCACGCAGCATTTTGAGTTAAAAAAATATGACCGATGGACCAACGACAAGGTTCAGGCTTTATTAAGCTTATATGCAGAGGACGAAATCCAGCAGAACTGGAAAGTCACACGCAGTCCTACATCACCGGACTAATTTGACTACTCTTCACGGTATTTTAGACTGTGATGGAAACACAGACAGCAAAAGGTCTGGGGGAAAAAAGTTCCTGGGACAAATTGTTCTGGGAAATTACAGGTGGAAACGCGGCTAAGATACCCTGATTGTCTTCTATTTCCAGGTAGTGCACACTCTAACGGCTAATATTGTCCACAACAACCTATTGCGCGTTGGACGTGGATTTAATTAAAGGGATACTTCAGCGATTAGCATTAAGCTTTGTATCAGTAGAAATCCGATAGTATATTCGAATGATCGTGCTTCCCTCCCTCATATCCCCCTGAGGCAAGAGATTTATGTATTTTATTTCTGGAAAAAAATCCTCAAGATGACGCAAATATCGTAATTTTGCGTCATCTGAGGATTTTTTGGCCAGAAATAAAATACATAAATCTTTTTTGGCCAGAGGCTACAGACTACAGCCAATAGTAGGAGCTAGTTCTGCATGTTTTCAACCCGCCCATGGGGGGTGGGATCTCACTCACAGTGCTCGGCTCGGGCAGCTGCGGGCATTCATGTAAACGGAGCGGTGCAGAGCAAGTTTCAACTTTTCAAATTAATTCCTATGAAAGTTAAGCTTCCATAGATGTGATCTGAAAACACACCAGACTGAACACGCGTCATGAATGTATGCCGCGCCCACGCTTACCTCAGCTCTTCGCTCTCGTGATGAATGTAATCTGACTCCTGCTGCGTTTGTGCTGTTACACTCGCTCGACTCACATTATATTGAACAGACACGTTCAGTTTTTAATTGTAGTGTGTTCTCTAACTGAACTAAATTATTTTATTATTATGAAAATGAAAACAATGGTAGCGGCAGTAGCTTTGGGAGTGGCCTTGTAGGGCAGTGAAGCAAGTGCATTCTGGGAGTTGTTGTCGTTCATCCACATGAGCCAAAAATACATTTTCTGGCTTTTCTCAGTCTAGAAGGCACCAAATTCAAATATAATTTCACATTTCTACTACATAAATGACCCAGTTTAAATGTACATTCAACTTCCCAGTGCTGAAGTACCCCATTAAAACTACAAACATGAATAAAAAGTGTCTGACTTACGGTTAAGTAGAGATGGGTTTGACTTGTGATTAATGCAATTTTCACATGCTAATTTTAATTATAAATAAAAAAGTATATAAAGGAAGTTTCCTAATTAAAAATTGGATATGAACGCCCTCTCAAGCCGCATTTACACACATATGCACACATACATATTCAAGCGTGCTTGCCTATAGGCTTAACACGTAATGCTTGCATACATGCCATCGCCGTTTCCGCAGGGTGGTGGATTTTCGTGGTGGTGGTATAGTATAGCTGAGGATGGTGTTGTTTAAGTAGCGCCAAATTAAATAACTATGAAAATGAATCACTCAAAAACTTACTTTAGCTTTTTTCTAAAGCAAAATTAATTTCCTGTTATCACTGTAAAGCCGCTTTGAAGCAATCTGTGTTGTAAAAAAGTGCTGACTTTTCTACAATCGCCTTGTCTTGTTGTTAAAGTATAGTGCATGTTTACATACATGCATAATAATTTGAAGCATATTGTATGTTTAGCAAAAATAGCATTTTGACAGAAATTGAATTGTCAGCAAGCTAACTAGATAGATAGCTTGTGAATGTTTATATGGTTGTCAACAAATGGGACACTAAATATCATATTGGCTTTAATAACATTTTCCCAATAAATAGGCAAGAATAAACCTGGTGTCCTCCATGATTCCTGTTCGTTCAGGCAACAAAGTACTTGATTGTGATGAGCTTGTAATCACAACTTCAGAAGTGGGAAGTAGGAAATCTTAATGAATCAGATCAACCTATTATGACTTGGAAAGACTTGACTACTGTTATAGCCTCCATTCATTGTTGTTTTTTCCATTCAGTAACAACAATTAATTCTTTGACATTTCACATTGTGTGTTTATGAAAGAAAATCAGTCACACATGTTCAGTTCAACATAAGGGTGGAAAAAATAATTTCAGATTTTTCATTTTTGGATGAACTACTCCTTTACAGGATGAACGAATCGTACTTGACTCCTTTTGGCACAGGACGTAACTGTGAATCTGCCAAGCTGGCATACGTACAATGGCCCTGCCATTAATAACAAGCTATAAACAAAGTTTTTAATGAAATTTAGAATGTTGTCCCTGCCAAAATGATCCCAATCTCCCTTTCTGTATTATGCCAAATTCTGATGCTTTTCTGGCTGATTCAGCGTCCAAGAGGAGAGTGAAATCCAAGCGGACAGATTGTGGTGTCTGACAAGGAAAGCTGTTATCACCACAGGAGTCGTCTGTGGGTTAGTGCTTATGTCAGAACACACGCCTGCTGTCTATGTATAAAAGTAGCAGCATGTTCACTGGCACCTCTCTACACTATGCTATCATTATCCCTAATTGGCCCAAACCCACGAGGATAATAAATTCTAGTAGTCACTAACACATTTTTAATATTTTGTTTGAATTCATTTTATTAGAAGCAGATTGTATTGCTAAGATGCATGCATTTTCTCCAAATATATAAAGTTTGACCCAAAGAAAAGGGGAACGGTTGCATAGTGTGCACTGAACCAAAAGCACGAGCAGGGCTTTGACACTGTCCTTGTTTCTGACCTGGTTCTGCTGAGACTGAAGGAGAAAAGAGAAGAAGAGAGGACAGGAAGGAACAGTGCAGAGGGGAGGTAAAAGTCCACTACTATAACAACGTCATTTAAACTGAAGCAATCAAGTTGCAATGCACGTCACCTCACATAAATACCACAACAACAGAGACTTAATAGGATCTCTGATCTCAGCCGAGCTGTGAAACTAAGCCCTAATTTAATGAGACTGAATCATGGCAGATATTAGAGGCATATGGACAGACATTTGGAAGTAAACAGATCCCATCCCAGAATCCTTTGGGAGGTCAAACATCAGTTTGCTATTAGCTAATATGGCACCATAAGCAATAGTAGGCTACTGTGGAAAATATCAACACATCACAGATAGAAGAAATACTGTCCATTGTTATTTATTGCCCTACTGGGTTAACATGATTTCACTAAGTAGAACATGTTCCTGGATTAACATCATTGTTGATCCTGGAACAACATTCCAATTAACCAGTCAGATATAAGGGATAGTTCTTTTGTTTTTTTTGTTTTTTATATCCAGTTTAAGCTTACAATGGTTAGTGGCTTATTCACCTATGCTCTTAAGATGTAGGGAACATTTAAAAAAAAAGTAAAAATGTAATGCCACATGTTATCATTTTATTATTTTACACAAAGAAATTGAAAAGATTTTTAGCATGCTTAAGAAAACAAAAATGCTAAAATGTTAGAAAGCTAAATGCTTTATCATATAGGCTAATCTGAATTATTTTTGGGTAACATTTTAACAGTTCAAAATTCTGCCCTTTTATGATTTTAAAGGGTTAGTTCACCCAAAAATGAAAATTAGCCCATGATTTGGATAGTTGGTTCATTAGCCAATCATGGGCTAATTTTCATTTTTGGGTGAACTAACCCTTTAAAATCATAAAAGGGCAGAATTTTGAACTGTTAAAATGTTCACTCACCCTCAAGTCATCCTAGGTGTGTATGACATTCTTCTTTCAGACGAATAAAATCAGAGTTATATTAAAAATGTCCTGGCTCTTCCAAGCTTTATAATGGCAGTGATTGTTGCTCCTTTTATGAAGTCCATAAAAGTGCATCTATCAATCATATAACTGCTCCACACGGCTCCGGGGGGGTTAATAAAGGCCTTCTGAAGCTATGAAAATATCCATATTTAAAACTTATAAAGTAAATTATCTAGCTTTATCGCCAGATCTGAAAAAAAAAAAAAACTTAACTGCTGTGTAGTGTCGTCAGACGTAGCGTAAGCATTTTGAACCGCGAGAGGCACAACTCTTTCCGTAAGTTGAATACGGAAGGTGATCTGGTGGAAGCTAGATCATTTACTTTATAAAGTTTTAAATATGGATATTTTTTTTACACAAACGCATCGCTTCAGAATGCCTTTATTAACCCCCTGGAGCTGTGTGGATTACTTTTATGATGGATAGATGCACTTTTATGGACTTCAAAAATTAAGCAACTATCACTGCCATTATAAAGCTTGGAAGAGCCAGGACATTTTTAATATAACTCTGATTTTATTCGTCTGAAAGAAGAATGTCATATACACCTAGGATGACTTGAAGGTGAGTAAATCATGGGCTAATTTTCATTTTTGGGTGAACTATCCCTTTAATTGTTACATATAGACATAAGTGGACCAGAGACACAGGTGAGTTTTAACAAACTCCATCACATCATACCGTAGTAACATAGCAGCACCCTGGTTTAAGAGACCTGCACTATATATGAGGTTATTATTAGAACATAACCGCAGGACAGATTAATGAGGCCTGCCTGAATAGAATTTGAACCGAACAAAACAGCGCTTCAGTAGTAAATGTATCCAAATAAACTCACACTCAAATCATCCGGCAGATCCAGCAGTAGAATGAGGATGAGATCTTACCAGCTGAAGCGATCGGCTCTGATCACATTACTCGATGCTACGTTCCTCCATGTTGTGTAGCCATAAACAGTGATAACAGCAGACGGTGGCGTTCACAGCGCGTCAGATGGGGAGTCTTTATCGGCTCTTGAGCGCTTGAGGTGTGGGCAGATTATCCTCTTCTCACCGCGCTCAAGAGCATCTAGTGGATACAGGTGAGTAAAGCATCTCAGCATTTATTACAAAAGATATAATCAATTCCTGAGGTTGTAATAAAATATTATAGGTATTCATACTTCAATTATCCTACATTTCTTAGATATAAAGTTAAATGAATACTAAATATAAACTATAGGCCCATATTGTCAATAATTGTCAATTTTTGAAAGAAATGTAATATTAATATTTTTTATTCAGCAAGGATAAATGAAATTTATAAAATCATTTAAAAAAATAAATGTTATTTTATGAACTTTCTATTCATCAAAGAATCCTGAAAAATCCCCCCGGTGAAAATCAAGTATTAATGTTGTTTATGTTTATGCTTTAAGACAAACCATGTGCAAATTCATAAGTCAACAGCATTGCTGAGTATTTTCTTTTTAAAACTTCAGTGAACCAAAGATGGTCTCAAAAAGGCGTTTGAAATCGAGGTGTTTCTGACGGCACAAACTACCTTGTAACCAATCATGTCAAATTGGGGGTGGGCTTTAGCATATAATTAGCTATGCCATGAAGCAGGCCAGTCTCAAAGAAGCCAGGTTATCCTGGTATTTTTTCTGTTGATATAAAAAAATTAAAAAAAACATTTCTGGCACACACATGAGTGTGTATATTACGATGATACCATGACCTATATGCTTTTCTCCACTGACGTTCTTCAAAGTGTTTAGGATGCTGACTGTTTCACTGAGCTGGCGAACAGGAACATGGTTTATGTAACATTAGCAACACATTATTAGCTTTTTGATAACATAGTCAAAGGCTAATCATATTAACCGTTATCTATCAGATGTTGTAGAGAGCAATATCACTGTGCAGCGTTACTACAGTACAGTTGAGCGAGTGGATCTCTGAGCTCATCTGAGTGAGTAGAGGCGGGGCTAATTAGCATATTCATGGCTCGGTAAATGAAGTAAGGGTGGTTACATTCAAGCTTTTTTTTAAGGCATGACGATTTTTTTTCACATGAAAAAAACTTTAAATATGTAATTTTTTTGGAATAAGGGATCAAATTATTAAGGGATAAAATGATTGACAACAAGGGGACAAGAAACGATTCTTGAGAAACAAATCAGCATTAGAATGAATTCTGAAGGATCATTTGACACTGAAGAATGGAGTAATGATGCTGAAAATCTGCCATCACATAAATAAATTACATTTTAAAATAGAAAACTTTCCTGTGGCTCAAACAATAAGAGCGCGGCGCTAGCAACGCCAAGGTCATGGGTTCGATTCCCAGGGAAAGCAAGCAAAAATGTGTACCTTGAATGCAATGTAAGTCGCTTTGGATAAAGGTGTCTGCCAAATGCGTAAATGTAGAAAACAATTATTTAAATTGTAATAAAAAATGGTTTAACTGTTGTTGATCAAATAAACTTATTTTAAAAACATTATAAATATAGGCCTACTAATTCATCACAATATCAAAAAAATATTTTATAATAAGAATATGTAGTTTTCCACCAATTAATTGGTCGTTAGCATAACGTTTACTGACGGTTTCTAACGCGGCTTATCCAATCAGGATTGAGATTTTTAATAAATATTTTGGCTCCATTTCCAACAGTCTTATTGACTTATATAGGTGCTGGATGTTGCTGAAACATCCAAATGAGATGTTTTCATGAATATGTATGAACGAAGAGAAATGCTCTTCAAATACTAATACAGCTGCCTGTACTTACAGACACGGGCAGATGGTGAACAGCGGCGCCCTGAAAAAAGCGCAATTGTTCTTTCAATGGGTCTCATTGTTTTTTATCCCCGTTGTGAGGCGACAGTGAGGGGTGAAACAAAAGACCTTGAACCCGAAGCACCTGCTCATGGACACGAGATTAAACCCAAGGCTGATTGTATTGGGATCCCAGGGGCGCGTCACGCCTGATCAAATGATGCGGCAAGCGTGAGGCCGTGAACGCGCACCAATGGAGCCAATGCACATGGAAATGAGTCCTAACGACTAATATGAGATTCCGCGAAGAAGAAAAAAAAGGCAGCATGTAAGATTAAGGAACTAGCGTGGGGGGAAGGGAACATTTGAACAGGGCCAGATGGAGAGCCATGAATTAGAGATGAAAGAGGGTTTTTTTAATGGCGAAGATCATGGATTGAGAAAACTGTTTCCTATATGTGATGTGCAATGCCTGATGTTGAACTAACACATTATCAAGTGTTGAGCCAAAATATCTGGCCCATTGCCTGAGCGCTTCTGCATTCCCATCGGCTGAACTCAGAATTCCTTGTGGAACTTGCAAAATATCTTACTCATATAAAACCAGAAACTGGGTTTACACCAGCAGAAAAAAAAAAGTTTGCTGGAGAGAGAGAGAGAGAGAGAGAGAGAGAGAGAGAGAGAGAGAGAGAGAGAGAGAGAGAGAGAGAGAGAGAGAGAGAGAAAGAAAAGAAATGTGTATATCATTTGGTCTAAACTAATAAATAAAAACTGATATTAATAAATGGCATAACTAGAAAAAATATATTCCATTATGTTTAGAAATGTCCATGCCATCTCAAACTGAATGCTATTTCTTGGTTTTCCATGACTGCAGGAAACCTGTAAATCATTTGCTTTCTTCCTTTTTCATGGATCCCATTGTTGAATTGTTGATAACCCGTTTGCTTTATTGGATGGTTTCTGTGTGTGGGCCTGGACCACAAAACTAGTCATAACTCATAACTATATGAGTGCTGGGCAAGACTTTGTGTATTTTGGCATTTTTGGCCAGGACTTTTGGCTTTATTTAATTTTGTTGTGATTACTTTGTGCTGCCATTTTGGCCAGGACTCCCTGGAAGAAGAGATTTATATCTCAATGGGATTATTTCCTGGTAAAATAAAGGATAAATAAAAATAAACTCATTAAGGGTCAATTTTTTGAAATTGAGATGACATTTGGCCGAGATACAACTTGAAAATCTGGAATATGAGGGTGCAAGTCAAAGTCTAAATATTGAGAAAATCAATTGAAAATATTGAGAAAATCACCTTTAAAGTTGTCTAAATTAAGTCCTTAGCAATGCATATTACTATTACTACTATATATATATATATATATATATATATATATATATATATATATATATATATATATATATATATATATATATATATATATATATATACATATATATATATATATATATATAAAATATCTTCATGGAACATTTACAAAATATCTTTGGACATGCCAATTTTGACCCATACAATTTATTGTTGCCTATTTCCACAAATATACCCGTGGGACTTATGACTGGCTTTGTGGTCCAGGGGGCGTATTACAGAAACATCTCAACTTTAGAATCCTATCTTATCTGTTTGGTAACCATGGCAATTTCAGTTAGGACCGCATTTAGGACAAAGGCTATTACAGAATGACATTTCTCAAATGCATTATCTTATTGTAACTATGAATAGGAAACGAGCATAACCCCACTGGTGTCCTAACTTCAAACCTTTTTGAAATGCAACGGTAAAAATCAGAGTGTTACATTTGTTAATTATATAAGATGAAGAGCAGCGACGTTTTGATGGTGGAGATGCTTTTGGAGTACCCAGAGGATGTGCTGCGCTTTGATGATAAAATACTCCCACGCCACGTGATTTTGCAGTTAGTTAACATTACAGAGGCCAACGAGCCGTCACGGAGCATTACCGGTCGTTCTTCACCGGCATAAAGTTGGTTTGACGCTGGATGTTCGATATTCGCAAATTTAAGGACCGTCTCTAAAGTTACATACGACATTGGTATACGTACACATTTCTAACTTCAATAGCATTTGAACGGAATATGTAAAAGGTGTGCATCACAGCTGACACCTAGATGAACACTTTACAGTTGGTTTTGATACTGTAACGTTAAGCCATTTCGTTCAAATGCTATTGAAGTTAGAAATGTGTAAGTTATACCAATGTCGTATGTAACTTTAGAGACGGTTCCTAAATTTGCGAATATCGAATGTCCACCGTCAAACCAACTTTATGCCAGTTCATTCAAGTGACTAACGCCTTATACTTTACTTTTATTTATAAAACAGGCTTTAACTTTTCAACAGAGCTTATCAAATTTTCAATTTCTGCCGCATTGGAATTAAAAGCACGCCGTTGTTTCTCCATTTTGATTTACCTCAGAAGCAGTTTGCGTGTTGTTGGTTGCTTGGTAACAGACCTGACAGTTGATTACCGAACTCGATGGAGCGGTTTAAAAATTCCTAAATACAGATGATATTTTGTAAGATAGGATAAGAATTTCTAAATCAAATTCAGATTTGCTTCTGTAATACGAAATTGTGAATAATCCTAAATTAACTTATATCTTAAGTTAAGACCTAATATATAAAGTTTCTGTAATACGCCCCCAGGGTCACATTATGTGCATTAACTTCATTATGTTAGAAAAACTACAAAAAATGTTGGAAACAAAAAAACAAAACAAGGTACATATGTGTGACAAGGCCAAGAATGTAATAAAAGATTAATGTTAATATGAGGTATCAGTTTTATCATGCAAAAATCTAGGTGGATCGTTTTCCATTTTACCTAATACATTTCATAATTATTGACAAACACTGATATAGCTCTCTTAAATGCACATACAGCAATCATGTTTTACAGTTTTTATTTAGACAACCCAAATAAAAAGGCACATAAAACATTGCGCATGTTTACATAATTATTTCTGACAAACTTACATTAAAAACAAATGTAGGAATGTTTTTCTTTCTGCTACTCAGAAAGCCTAGTCTTCATATATACAAAATTACCATTGTTAATGTACTAATACAAAAGTTTTATAAAAGGTTATTTTGCTTTTCTTCGCTCACATGTCTATCTGTACTCTAAGATCTTCGAGCTAAACACTTCTGTACAAACATATACATTCAACCGCTTTCACAGGGGCTCCAAAAATCATCCAGTTCATCAACTGAATCAAAACATTAGACTCAATTCAAAAATCTTCACTTCATTGGATTTCATAATTGGTTTAAATTTGGCAAATAAAAGGCAATTATAATGCATCTACTAATGAAATGCATAAACGCTCATTCTGACTCTCCCACAAACTAAACTATGGAAACATGCTTTTGTTTGTTCTAGTGTGACGGGAGAATCAAACGGTGCGCGCACACACACACACACACACACACACACACACACACACACACACACACACACACACACACACACACACACACACACACACACACACACACACACACACACACACACACACACACACACACACACACACACACACACACACACACACACACTGTGTCTGATCAGGATAAAGCATCCCCTTCCTGAGACTCAGTGCTGGGGTGGACGGCATCCATTCAGACACTCCAGATCATCACATCACAGGCTGTGGCGGGAAAACTACCCACAAAAAATTGCATACAAGTCGAATAATTAGTGTTTTCACTACAGCAGTCTCTTCTCTCTGGCATCTGCTCCATCCACAGGAAGCATATAGAGGAAGTGGCCGACATAATGTACCTAAATTTCCAACACATTGGCGGCAGATCTGTGTAGTGGCAGCTCACTCTTCCTACTTACTCCGTTAAGTGTGTTCTCATTAACACAAAATTATGAACCTCTTTAGTCCAAACAGATCGGCATGTAACCACCCACCACAGTGTAGAAATTTCCAGAAGCAGTCTGTAAACATTCTTCATTATTTCAGAACGAAGACGTGCTTTTATGCTAAATGGTGCTTCTGGGCTTTAGCTATAGCAAAATACTACCAACCTACAGAGTCCAAACCACTGGAGAAGATTCAATATTAAATCACTGGAAGAAAATAAAATGAGTAAGATGGTGCCACTGTCGAAATAACAGGTGAAATATAAAAAAAAAAAAACTAAACTAAACTAAAACATAACAAAAAAAATAAAAAAACTTATAAAAACATTAAACAAAAGATCAAACAAAAGAATCTAAAAACAAACAAAAAGCAAAATAAAACCTAAAACACAAAAAACAAACAAACAAAAATAAACTATATTTACAAACAAACATGAATAATTCAAAATTCAATTTCCTGGAATTATTCATGTTAATTTCTATTCTATTTCTTTTGCAGAACATTTTTAAGAACAGGGATCTTGCAAAAAATCATATAAAAATACAAAAACACGAGGTTATAAAATACTTTTAACGACAAACTCAGGCAAATTAAAGGGCGTCAATGCTGGACTCCAACCTTTAGATGGCCCTGTTATAAATGAGCTAGCTATCTACAGCTCATATACCCTGTCCCAAATGGCGGCACTTGGCCCTTATGCACCTCCTCAGAATCCACACTTTGGTGAAGTAATGCTTCACAGACTTTTAAGTAGTAGTATGCTTTGAAGTCGGCACCTGTGTGCAAGGAGGGGGCGCTCTTGAGCACCTTTCTCAACCGTAAAATGGCAAATGGGACACCCTATGGTCTTCATGGACTTGTGCTCAAACAAGACCGCAGCGACCACATCAAGTGCGCAATTTTGGACAGGGCCATACTATAATGATATTTATATTTAGATAATACTGCCTCTTTAGACTAGGGATATGCGTTCAGTGCAAGACTCTCTCTTTCCTTCCTCCAAACGTTTCCTTTGTATGCAAAAGCTAACTGGCGACGTAAACAATAAGAAAAGGAAGCTGCCCTCCCCTCAGAGAAACTAAAAAGTCGTAAACAGTGTCCTGCCGAACACTATTAATAAAGAAAACAAAAATTGTTCTCAACTGTACCTCTTTAAATTTGCTACACGTACGTACGCACTCACACCCCTGCGCAAAATCTAAATAATACAAAAAATATTTAAAAAATCCTCCCTCCCAATGGAAGCAAAAGTCTTTTTCAAATGAATTTTCTTAAATACTGATTAGCAGGTTACACCTCATCATTGAAGAACCCATCGGCACTCTGTTTATTAAAAAAAGTGTTCGAAATGCACATCAATTATTGCATTTGTCCTTAAAAACGTCCGTCGGGGTTTGAAGTGCTCAGAGGATCTTGCGTAATGCCCCGCTACCGAGCTGCTCACCTTGCGCGCGATATGCAAACGTATCCAAAGGCCAGAGAGAGTTGGATCAACCCGTGCAAATCTTCCACCAGAGTTGCCACAGGATGGGTTTTGTTCACGCCACACAGGTGTCAGTCGCACAGAGGTCAGGGCAAAAAGGCTGGTCGGGGGCCGGTTCTACCAGGGAGAAGACGGCAAGACTTGGGACAGGAAGGACATGCTGTCCATTGATCTCATGGCGATGTTGAGCGGGCCGCCGATGTTCATTGGCATGGGTGTGGTGATGGCCACTGGGTGGGCGATGTTCATGGGTGCTGTGGCTGGGATGTTGACGGAGGCGATGTTCACAGGGCCGGTGATGGTAACCGGGTGCATGGGAGATGTGATATTGACCGTGTTGGTGGAGATGTTCATCTGGGCTGCTATGGTAACAGGGTTGCTGATGTTGCCACGGTTCATTGCAGTGGTGATGGGGGCTGCGGCCGTGACCGGTGTGGAGGAGGCAGAGTGGCAGACTTCAGTGTTGTCTGTAAAGCACGGAGAAAGAGACAGGAGAAGCGTTAACGCATGTGTTGAGGGTTTATGTGTATTCTGCTCCCAAACTCTCTGGGTGTCAAATGGCCTAAATGAACCTGTAGACACATTTGTGACTGAACTTCCTGTTATCGTTTGGTAACAGTGGAGACAGAAGAGAGCAAACTGTTACTGTGTGTGTATTTGCTTTTCCACCTTCATTTGTTTTGTTTCATTTTTACCTTTTCGGAGCCCTGAGTGGTTCCACTGCCAGTCTCCTATTTAGAAACAGACAGAGGGTTATGATGGGCAGGCAGCTGCCTGCAGTGATGCATTATGGGACTTTTAGCAACACTAAAGGGCTGCATTTATGCTCAGTGTGAATTCAGACATGAATATCGTTTTATAATCAAAAAATAAAAAATATAAGAGATATTTGTTCATTATCATCATAAAGAGATTCGAGCCTTTTTATCAAATTCAACAAAGAAACAGAAATTAAATTTAATGTGAATGTTGCAGGTTCAAAACAGGTTCAACTCTATTGACAGCATGTTGACATTTAGAACAGAAGAGAAAAAAAAAAATCTTGACCATCAGTTTACAAAAATTCTTCATAGAAAACCTCCCAACTGACCTGCTCCACAAATGTCCATTGTAAGGGCATCACAAACAATTATTTGTGATTTTAAATGGTGTAAATAATTATATAATATAATAAACATAATATAATAAATAATGAATATAACATTTTCAAGTTTTTAACTGAGGCAAGACTCATTTGTATAATCTAATATAATATATATTATATATAATAAATAATATAATAAATATAACATTTCTCATGAATGAAATAAATATTTTAGGTGTTTTGATTTTTTTAATACTATAAATATGCTTTTAATATAATAGAATTACAAAATACTATTACGTGGTAAATCAACAGCATGGTCACAAATGCTGTCAATAAAATTTAATTTTGAAGTTTTGAAACCTGAACAAATATTTTTGGCTATTAAAATATACAATAAGCATTCTAAAAAAAAAAAAAAAAAAAAAAAAAAAAAAAAAAAAATCAACAAAATCACAGTCAACAATAATAAACAACAAAAAATTAACTAAAATCACTTTCAAAGCAGACAGAAATGTTTTTTTAAAAAAGAACTAAACTAGATGACAGAGATGGATCATGGAATGGGGATCAGCGGGTTAATTCATGAAAAATATCCAAACAAACATACAATGACACCTAGTACCGCTAAATAGCACAACAGCTCTGAGACAAACAGACCACAAGTACAAATTTGAGGGAACTCCGCTCATTAAATACTAATTAAAGTAAATGACAGTACAAATTTCCAGAGTACTGTTGACCGCTTTACATCCTTGCATTAGATCTAACTAACCCTTGACCCTTTCCTGACCCTGTTGTCCTGAGAAAGGATCCGGTTCAGTCAGAGCAGTTTCTGCCTAAAGCAAAGCATTGGGCTCCTCCACTGATATGCTTGACTAATTTAATCTTTGAACACACAAATCAAATGCCATGACCAATGAAATATGATGGAATGCACAACCAAAGTTCAAACCAATTCACAGAAATAAACGCAATATTACTGGGAAAGGGGTTCTGGCTCAAGAATCACAGCAGCCATGTACAAGTATCATTCCAAACATAAGTGCTCAAAAATAACTGCTTTAAAAATGGCCCTAATGCCTACTTTACAGAGACTTCACTCACAAAATTCTTTGTGCTACATCAGAAGACCATTTTCCAAGCCTGAACCATTCCTCCATCTTAGAAAGATCTCTGGGCTTAAAAACTGACTCAGCCCTAGCCCCTAGAACACAGTGTCAAAGGCTGGGGATGGGACAAAGTAAAAAAGTTTTCAGAATAACTGAATTAAATATACTTTGGATGTTAAAAAAAAAATAATAATCTGAAAAAAAAAAAAAAAAAAAACGTAGGACTGAGAAAAAAAAAAAAAAAAAAAAGACAATGGGGTATATTTATTGTAGGCACTATTGTAACACTCAGTTTTGTTGTCATTCTGGCTGGTTCTCAGAGAGGTTTTAAAAAAATCTCTCAACTGAGCAGGACAAAGTCACCTCTCATAAACTAGTGCATCTGAGCATGTGTAAGAGAGTTTGGGAGCTGAAGGGACAGCAAAGACCTCGGAGAGGAGAGGAGAAGAAAGGATGGAACAGAGTATTAATAGAAGGATGTTGGTGCTAGGACTACATGAGTCACCCAGAGAAGCTGGAAAGATTTTCGTACAGACTACAGGCTGACTGGCTGTTGGGGCAGCCAATCATGTTGCACTTACCTTTGTTACATGCGTTGTTAAAGTTGCTCTGGCCGTGTGTTTTTAAGTGGCTGGTGATGTAGGCAGCGCTCAGCATCTTTCCGCACACGTTGCACGTGACTTTCCCCTCGTGCCGAATCATATGTGACCGAAGTCTGTCTTTGGTGGCAAAGGCTGATGTACAGGCCTATTATGGACATAAGACAGATGTAGATTTACATTCAAGTTTTCCTTGAATTACTTACAGTATTACTAATTATCCAAACTGACATGCGCTATGTTTTTACTCCAGGAAGTCCCCTTTATGGAGTTTAAAGGGTTAGTTCCCCTAAAATTAATTACTCACCCACGTGTTGTTCCAAACCCATAAAACCTTCGTTCATCTTCGGAACACAAATGAAGATATTTCTGATGAAATCTGAGAGCTCTGTGACCCCTCCATAGACAGCTATTTAATGACCACTTTCAAGGCCCAGAAAGGTAGTAAAAACATCATCAAAATAGTCCATGTGACTCCAGTTGGTCAGCTCTTGCATCAGCATCACATGCGTCGTGGTGCTCATGTGAACAGCATCGGCCAATGGTAAGCCGGCGTTCTGGTGTAGCTCAGACGTAACCCAAAAGCGCTGCACTGTATTTACTACGTCAACAGCATGGGGGGGTCACTCTCACAAAGTCACTCTCCATTGACTTTGTATTGCGTGAAGCGGCCTCCTTGTCATTTTACTTATAACAAAAAACAGAACAATGTCTAAAAGCTGATATGTGACAAAGTATACAGAAAACAAGCTTAAACAGAACTATGTTTTTATAAGCTGTTGACCCAAAAACAGAGTGTTTAAGGAGACAAAAGAGGATACCGGCAATAAGACGTGAAGCTTCAGCAGGAAGAATGGGTCAATTTTGGGATCCTGACACTCAGTATGCCTACATGTGCAGTAAACATTGTCAAATATCCAAATGTCAGTTTTATATATTATATTTCCCGTCACTGATTACGTTCCCTCTAGTGGGTGTAGTTCTCAGTGTAATATAACGTCGCGCTCTGTCTCAATTGCCTGTATCCACTTTTGTGTTCTTAAACGCTCGTTTGTTGGATCAACAGCTTATAAAAACTTCTCGGTTTTTGGTTCTGGTTTTTTTTTTTTTTTTGCTTGTTTTCTGTACACCTTGTCACATATGAGCTTTTAGACATTGTTCGTTTTTTGTAATAAGTCAGAAACGATAAGGAGGCCACTTCACGCAATATAAAATCAATGGAGACGGTTGATTTGTTCCCACCACCCGAAGATGAACGAAGGTCTTACGGGTTTGGAATGACATGAGGGTGAGTAATTAATGACAGAATTTTCATTTTTGGGTGAACTAACCCTTTAAGAATACCATCTTTAATGTACTGTCATAAAGACGCAACTGCATAAATGGGATGAATGGGTTCTGGTTCTTACCGTTACTTGGCATTTGAAAGGTCTCTCTGAGGAATGAACATGCTTTACATGGCAGCTGAGATGGTCAGGCCTGAGAAGAGAGGGAAAAAAAAAGAAAAACATGGCAAGGAAGAAAACAGCAGTGTCTCTGTAACAAAGCCACTTGATTTTTGGTACCAGCTATGCCTGTGTGAACTTCAGAATAAAACATCTTTTTGCCTTCAGGTGCTGTAATTTGCCTCTGAGAGAAAGTTTTGATGAGTCTGTCTCTAAGTTGCAGATTCATCAGGTGCCATGACTTAGAAAACCCACTTGCAGACATGGCTTACAGTAAACACTGGGCTACACCAGCATTACACAAACTGATGTTGCTTTCACACTAAAGGTTATGGTTTGAATTCAGGTTTGATTGCCTATAACAGGGGTGTCCAAAACTGGTCCCCTGGTCTATAATGTTTGGTTTATTGATTAGTGTGAATTCTGTGAAAGCATCTTCCAAACTCGATGTGAACTGCAGTGCGACTTGCGAATTGTTGTGAATGCGATCTGAAATTCTTTTACATTTTGTGGGGATAGACTACAATTTTTGAGGCCAGGAAGATTTTTTTCAAAAGAAATTAATAGATTTATTCAGCAAGGACGCATTAAAGGGTCATGAAACCCTAAAACACATTTTTGAGATGACATATGTACAGGCTGTACATCAGTGAAAACAAAGATCCGTAGTTATTTTATTTTTTTCGTCTTTCTGAGCCATTTCTTTTTTATGGTTTATAAGGCAAAGTTGAACCAACGTCACGAAAAGTGAGATGCATGCATTCATTTGGACTGGTGATTGGCTGCCGTGGCTATGTGTCTACGTCGACCATTTTCTGAGCTTTTCTCCACATTCACAAGAAGGAACTTATGTGTGTATTGCGATTCGATGTTGCAATGTTGTTTCTATGTTGTTGTTTTTAACACTAGACCATGGGGGAAAAGTTGAATCATACACTTATACAGACTGTACATGATGTATAAGATGAGTCACATTTAAATCTATTTGTGGCACTCATTGTTGATATTGTGACGGGACAACAATATGGGAAGTGCTGGGTAGTCTCACATCGCTTCCTTGCGTCCCGTTGAAAGGGATATTACTTCACTTAACACCGGATAACGACACAGTTCACCCTCTGTTGGAACAAAAGTGGGTAACTTCTGTCCACCTAATCTATAAGCAATGACTAAAATACAGCAATTTGATTTAAATTAATATTGATTCTGGAATGAAAAAGTTGATTTGGTGAATAGTATCTTGATGATACTAAAATAACACTGCTTCTGACATTTAGATTTAAAGTTTTTAGCTACCTCACAACATTCATAATGCAATCACGATTTTGGAACAAAATAACAGTGAAAGCAGATTAACAGGGACATCCATTCGAGTTTACAAAACACACTAAATATGAATGTGACACAACCTGCCAGAGAGACTGGGACATTTTGTTTCAGGTGGTGTTCTCAGAAACAGCTAGCTCTAAAAACAGCTCTTTTCATCTCTGTTCTTTGACTTGTGTCAGTGCGTGATTAATAATCCGAGGATTAATTTCAGGGATAGTGAGGCCTCTCTGATGCTTTTCTGGATATTCAGAGACATTATAGACGAGACTCCCAAAGCAGCCGTGTGTCTGCGGCCCCTGAGTGACTCAAAGGAAACCCCAGCACTGATCCTCTAAGACAGAACAAACAGGAGGGAATAACAGAGGAATAAGAGCACCCCCTCCTCCTTCTGTTCATGCAGACCCTCGGCATGCTGGGCCCTACAAAGGAAGCCAGTCAGATCCATTCACAACAACTATAAATCAGCCAGCGGCAGCCAATAGGAACGAGACAAAATTAACATCATCAGAACAGCAGATGGTGGATTCAGCTTGAGCCTTGAACACATATTTCAACAGATAGTATTAAATGCACTGACATCAGAATCCGCAAACAGCCTAATTTTATGTGGTATGGAAATTAGCTATTACTTTTAACATTTGATATTAATGCATACATTTAAGCATTTTTTGAAAGTGAAAATTAAGTGTTATTTGTAGAGATCTGAATCAAGAAATGGTTCTCATTCAGAATCAGAAAATAAAACCAATCATGATGTTTGGTTTCATTATAGATTTTACTGAACTACTAAATCTACCATGCTAATTTATGCATTTTAGCTCAGATCTGAGCTTGTGGTCCAATTCAAATACTGGTTGAATGCAGCATGTATTATTATGTAGCAGTTGTTCTGCTTAATACTTTGGTGGAAACGCATTAAGTATTCTATATGAATAAAAAGTGCAAAAGAACAACATTTATATGAATCAGAAGTCTATTGTAACAAATGTATTTACTGTCACTTTTATCAATTTAATGCATCCTTGCTGAATAAAAGTATTAATTTATTAAAAAAAAAATCTTACAAGACCATTAACTTTTGATGATCAAAAAAGGGAGGGGCTTCCTTAAAAGAATCATTAGAGAACCCGAATTGTTCATTGGATTCTGAACCAGAATCATTCAATTCCTTATAATTCTGATCCCTAACTTCTAAATCAAACACACCGATTAAATATTAACCAATTTACAAGAAATGCAAAAGCCCCACATACCTTGAGAAGCCCTTTCCGCACACAGAACAGACGTAGGGTTTGTGGACGCCTCCGTCATGTGAGCGCACATGGTACGTCATGCGATCTTTCCTCTTAAAGCGCTGCTGGCATATAGGACACTCGAATGGCTTTTCGTCCGAGTGCGACAGCTTGTGGCGGTTCAGATGGTAAACGTCCCGGAAGGCTTTCCCGCACATTTCACAGCCGTGGTTCTTTTTTACGGGCTTGGGTGGCTTTTTGGGAGCACTGTGATGGGTCACATTGGACATGGACGTCGGGGACATGACAGTGGAAGCGGAGGACGTGGAAGTGGTAGCCGTGGAGAGGATGCCAGCGACGGTTGAGATGTAGGAAGGGTCACCCGTGGTCTCGCGGGGCATGGTGGAGATGAGCGGGACCATGGTGGGCGCCGCCTGCGCCGTCTTCTTGGGTCTGGACACCATTTTGATGCCGGTGTGGCAGGACTCATGGCGACGAAGGTGGTAGCTGTCACGGAAGGCCTTGTTGCAGTAGCCACAGATGAATGGCGTCTTGCTCTTGTGCTCTTTCTTGACCACGGGCATCGGACCGCCCCCTCCAGCATTCCCACCCCCTCCTCCCCCCGTTCCGCTGGCTACATTGTCCTTGAGAAGCTCGGCTGCGCTGACAGGGGGCTTGTGGTCCAGCGGAATGGGCATCACAGGCTTCTGGTCCTGTGGCTCAGAGTTCAGCAGTGGCAGCAGGCTGTTTGGGGCCACCTGGTGCTGGTGGTGAAGGGCTTCATTAGCCTGCTGGAAAAAGAAGACAGAACCGGGCAGGGAGGTTAAAGACTGATGTAGTGACCAAAAAATATTTTATAATTACAGTATTGGCCAAAATTATGGTGTATATCTATTAGGATGACATTATAAATATAGAGAAATGTGTTCTGCGCTTAATAAAAAATAATAATTAAAAATAAGTGTATAAAATACTAAATAAAATAAAAATGAGATAAAATAAACATGATTTAAATAAAAAAATGTATTGCCATATCAGCATCTGTGGCTATTTTCATGGCAAGATCAATATATTAAAAATAAATATATGAACAAAATTAACACAATTGTAGCAAAAAATAACAAAAGCAAAAAAACAAAAACAAAAAAACAACCTACAAAATAACCATCTCACATAAATAACAAACATAAGATTTTTCATTTCAATATGTGATAAAAAAATAAATAAGATAATTCCTAAAAACATCCATTAAAGAACTAAAGAAACGTTGCCTAGTGTCATTCAAAGCAGTACATTCCAACAAAATATGTTTGACAAATTACATATTGGTGGTACATCACCTTTCAATAAAAACAAATTCATAATGACCAATTCAGCATCTTGAGTAAACAGTCTGATCAGGTCTACTCTCAAAAATTAAATTTGCAAAAAACTTCATTTATGATTGATTAACGTCATAACTCATTATTAACACAGCTATTAATGAACATGATAATAAAACATAATAAAATCATAAAATAAAATGAGATAAAATAATAATGTCAGAATAATAAAATAATAAAGTAAATATTAAATCAAAATCACAACTGTCATGTGTGCAGTCAACCCAAAGAATAAAACATAATAAAATTGGTCTATTTAAAACCATGTGTCATCCAGAGATATTATAAATCTAAAACGGTTTTACAGGTTTAAGTATCCTCAATATACATTATGGCCTGGGGCCTGTACCATGATGCCAGTTTTGCTGGCTAGCCAGGCAAGTTTCAGTTTAGATTGCGGCAATTCTGGGTTTTAGGTACCATGAACGTGGCTTGGCTTTTAGCAATGTTCATCATCATAGTAACTTCAGCTCCACAGCTAACCTGCTCTGGCGCAGGTTATGATCGGGATAAGAGATCTCAAACTGAATATGAACCAATCAGCTGTGAGCAAAGTGACATGTCTGATGCAATAAAGTCACTCCCCCAGTTTCTCTTGCTCCAAATTAAAGATCAATATATGATAAAAATATATATTGTCTGGCTTTAATGATGATTACTTAATATAATAATTGTATATGATTATAATTATATTTTACAATGATAAATTACATTTGAAAATATATTCAAATAGAAAAGAGTTATTTTACTTTTAAATAATTTTTCACAACATTATTTATTTTTATTTTTAATAACATAAATGCAGTGTTGGTGAGCAGAAGAGACTTCTTTAAAAACATTTTTTTTTACCGTTTTACAACTTTTGACCGGTTGTTGATGTTGAGATTGATTGATTCACATATACATATATACACATATACACACACACACAATCAACTATATAAACTGATTTCACAACTTGTACTTATAGCAAGATATTTTCTATATTTATCCTCTTTCATGGAAAAGCATTTTCTTGTGTAAATGTATTTAAATTCTTTATATACTTCAAATCTCTTAATCTTCAGCAAAAGAGTTTTGAATCACGTTGGCTCTCTCGTGAGAAATGAGTCACACTTTCTGTGTGTTGAAAGGCATGTGATTGGCTGTTCACTGCTGATGTCACACTTTCACGTGCAAACTCAGGATCAAAAGTTGACAGAGAAAGCTGATGATCAGCTTCATGGTACCAACAAAGACAGATTAGATTGGTTTGGTTTTGTCAACTTGAAACTAATCCTGTAACCCTGAGTTTGTTCAGCTACCATCATGGTGCAGGGCCCTGGTTTCACAAACATGGCTTAGATTAAGCCAGGATTAGGCCTTAGTTCAATTAGGACCTTTTAGTAGCTTTTTAATTGTGCCTTCGAGAAAAAAAAATTCTGGTGTGCATCTTGAAACAAAACAATGAAAAATTACATTAAGAGATCTCAGCGCTTTCAGTTAAAACCGCTCAAACGTGCATTTTAGTCAGGGACTAACTTAAGCCTTGTCTGTGAAACCATGTAAAAGAATTGTACATGCTTTAAGTGACGTCAGCCAGCAAACATGGCATATATACATATACACACACAAGCACATATTCACAATACAGATGCACAGATGTGAGAGCTTAGTCTCACACACACCGGTCTTCACATTTATTTTTCCTCAGATATATTAAAAAAAAAAAAAAAAAAAAAAAAAGGCGTAATTCTCGTGAGAATTTAACTCTGGGGCTTCAGTACGTTTGAACAGAGATGAAAAACTGATCTCACGGATACAGATCATATAGCCTGAGCACATCCTGCACAGAGCTGCTGTGTGTGTGTGTGTGTGTGTGTGTGTGTGTGTGTGTGTGTGTGTGTGTGTGTGTGTGTGTGTTCTGTGTTCTGTGTTCTGTGTTCCTATTAGCACTTCCAGCAGCCTGTGGGGTGACTAACGATGAGCAGAAGTTCAGGAATGAACACACATGCTCACGTTACATACATACAAACACACACTGGACACGACAGCTGGCAGGAGGAAGAGGCACTCCATTGAGAAACATCTCATTAAATCAAATGAGTCAAGTTTCCCCTCTTCAAACACAGAAATGCATGCTGGGCTAATGACTGGATTCAGAATTCCTGATTCAGAATGATTCACAGTGTTATCAAAAGTGTCATCTGGGCCACAGACTAATGACACAGATTACGCTGCAGTCGTGATAGAGCAGATGCTTTCATGAACGCAGGGTACAGGACAGAGCCTGTGTGCTCTGATTAACTGAACTCAAAAACAACGTCGGGCTGCTGAGGAATATAAATCTGTCCGGCGTAAACCGATCTGTCGAGATGCTCCCGGTTCTTCATGTGACTGCTAAATTAACCGTAACGAAAGAGAGATGATACAGTGGGTCAGAAACAAACAAACTAAACCTGTGAATGAGATGACATGGACTCCACAGAGCACTTAGCTCTGATTGATGGACAGGAATATGAAACATTTATATTTAGAAATTGATAAGTGGCTGATTAGATAAACTATGTATTTTTTAAATGACACCAAGCTTCATGTAAAGTGGAAAACACTTATAAAAATTTTTTTAGCACTATAATAAAGAAATTATTATTAAACTATTGTCAAAAAATGTGGGGTCAGTAAGATTTTTTTCTTCAAAATCAATAAATAACTAATAAATAACATTAGAATGATTTCTGAAGGATCATGTGACACTAAAGACTGAAGTTATGGCCGATTCCATCACAGGAATAAATTAAATTTTAAAATGTATAAACATAGAAAACATGTTTTTAAACAGTTTAAAAAGTGCTTTAAGAGGATTTTTTATTATTATTATTTTTTTTTACAATATTAATGTTTTTACTCTATTTGTGATCAAAATAAATGTAGCACTGGTGAGCATAAAATACTTCTTTTAAAAATAATTAATTAATGAACTATTAAAATTGAACCCCAAACTTCTGAACGGTAATGTATCTTATACATATAAACGTAAAAATTACTTTTCACATATACAATAAACAAAGAAATGGATGGATTTTTTGTCTAAATTAGGGATGATTACCGGTTTCACAATAAACCACAGTAAAATGTACTGGCGGTTAGTATTATTTAAATTTTAATTTCATTAAAACACGTATTTGATCATCACGATTTTGAAAACTCGCTGTGAATCCTGTCCAGCCAGCATCAGTCTGGCGCAGCGCGCAACGCTGTTTTTTGAACAAGAAGAAATGGCGGAATGCAGTGACAGCACTTGGGAGATTTGTTAGCCTTCTAAAAGGACCAAATCTGAGGTGTGGTCATATTTTATCTTTTACAAAAGTCTTGAGGGAGACTAAATCGAGGATGCTCACGGTGTCTGCAGAACATGCAAAAATAAAGTCGTTGCAATACGGGGAAACTTCAAATCTGCCGAGCCGTCTTCATGACCATCACCCACAGTTTTATAGTGAACGCAAGGCAAGTTAACTTTGACCTCAATACCAAAACTACGTATGGGAAATAATTGGACACAAATTACTGTTTTGAGTTGAAATATTGTATCTCACTCACTTGAAATTAACGTGAAGCTTCAGCAAAGAAAGTTTGCAGTAAGTGGCTTTGAGCTAAAGACGAACGAACAAGTTCAAATCACAATCAACACTCATTTGATAATTGATATTGATAAATTTGTGTCACTATAATAGTGATGTGAAATTTTCACATCCCATCCCTAGTCTTAATCTGTGCATTTAGGTAAATATTAGGCTACCCTTAAAGATGTATAAAAACAACAAGGAATGCAATCCAGAGTAGTTTATAAACAAAGATATGATGCAATTTTATGACATGTAATACTGACGTACTAGGCACTCAAAAAGAGCATACTTTCCCATTATTTACTTTCACAGAGCAGAAGAATGTGAATTGGGATGCAGCCAACATGAGCAACACACAGGGAAACCCAGCTCGCAGGCCTGGAAACAGAGGTGGATGTTTGTTTGTTTACTGAGGCTTCTGGGAGGCTGGACGCACTCCTTCAGTTCTCCCTTACACACACAGCAGCATGAGGGATTTGTTTACACGGCCCGGGGCAAAAGCTTACAGACACTCGCTGCTAACCTACATCACAACCACCTGCCCCAGCAGACACTGATCTCTGAGCCAAACGAGAGGGAAAAGAATACAGCAATCACAAACACATAAATTGCCATGCCGGGACTTTGTGAACACCCAAATGAATCCATGAACCGTCCTAACGAACTGATTCGCTAAAATGATTCAGACTTTTCTACGCTACCACAGCCTGAGGGCCTTAAAAGACCCAATAAAGTGCGGCAAATGCCCTGTTCACCCACTATTGATGTTCAATGGAGCATCTAAAACAGGCACAGCCCCCAAGAGCTAAGAAACAGCCCCAAACCAGCTCTGTTGAAAAAAACCCTCACTCACTGCACACAACTAATGAGTGAAAACCGTATGTAGATTTTAAACAGGAACAAAGTCAGCAAAAGGTCAAAGGTGGCATTATTAGGGCTCGGCCCCTGAGGGCACGTCTTCCCCTGCCTTGATAAAACAACAAGACCTGTCAATTCTCAGAGGCCAAGGAAACACACATAGCCTGAGGGCATCAGGAAAGAGAATGGACTGATTAGTCGTCCTACAAGCTAATTGATAGTTAATCCATAAAAAAATATTTTTAACATCATAAAGAGTTTCAACATGCTGACAGTGCAATGTCACTGGCCAAATGCTAAAACCAGTGCAGAGAAGTTAACTCCAATTTTTAAAACTCTATAATAGTTCTGTGCAAAAGATATTTTGATATTTAGCATGTTTATTTGTTGAATATATATCTCTCTCTCTCTCAAAGCATTGCGTGTTTAGTACATGACATGTACACGTCAAGTAATATAATAGGTTAAAAAAAAACATCAGAATAATGTAATTCTTTTGCCATGCTGTATGAATACCTAATTTAATCAGGGTTCCTGACCTGCCCTTATGAACCCTTTTCACATATCCGAGGTTCCCAGGAGCGGAAATGATCACAGTTATACTTCAATGACTTCTATAGGGGTTAACGGAAACTACAACAAATATTTATTGCATTCACATTTGCTCCAACAGCAAAAGATAAATCCACAATAACATTTCTTTGACTTTACAAAAGAAGAAAAGAGTAGGGCTGAATGATATATAGAAATTAGGACTGCACGATTTGGGGAAAATATCTAATTGCGATTATTCTGGTAGAATTGCGATTTAAAATGCGATTTTTTTATTTTTATTTTTACAAATGAAAAGTGTGTGTATAACATTTTGTGTTTATATATTAATATGACTAATAATAATAATGAGGTTAATTTAACAAAATGAGAAATATATAACATTTTTAATATTAAAAATAGATTATTTAAGAGTATAAGAATAAATATAACAATATAATAATAATAATAATAATAATAATAATAATTTACAGAAAACTTATTTTACAAAAAAAACTGCTGGGTTACCTGTTAATATGCAGACAGTCTATGACTAAAAATCATTAGAAAGGTCTAACTGTGTGTTCACACCGGCGAGAGCGGCTTAGAGCGTCGTGGACGATTTGGGCGTCAAAGAGAGTTGAAATCAGCTCAACTTTATGGTAATGAGCTATGACGCGGTTCGGCGGCAACCAGTTGGAATGTAGAAGTGCTCCGCTTGAGAGAAAACCAGAGAACGCAATCCAGTAAACTTTGGTTCCGACCACATTAGTTCCCAAGCAAAATGGAAGAGAAGTTGATCATTGCTGTGCAGGTTTCCCTATCATTTACAATGTGATCACTCATAGTGATGTGTAATTTGTTAAGAAGGTGCGCAACACTATTTTATAGGTGCTAGAACACTTGTTTTTCAGCGGGAATGCAATTCATTCTTACTTTCACATTTAAACGATTTCATGAGATTAACTTATACCCTACTTGTGGTCAGTCTGCCGAACAACATGATTGTTTGCTTTGCAGCCCCTTTAAATACAGTTTAAAAAAGACCAAGCATTCAATCTACATCAGAGCACCAGCGCGTCCACAAATCTTTCTACAGCGTCGTTGGCAGGGCAGCCAGAGCGAATTTTGACGCTCTTGCCGGCAGCGGTGTGAACGCACAGTATGGATTTATTGTAAAAAAAAAAAAAAATCTGCTTTTTATCTGTGATATCAATTTCTTAAAGTCTATGTCTTTAATATGAAATATGAGCCTCTTATGCATCCACTATGGGGGAAAAAAACTCCTGTACATTGAAGAAAAACATATGGATTGTCATATAAATTATTTTGGAGATAAGTATTATTTTTCTTATTTTTTACCCAAAAGATTAATTCATATGGAAGCCAGAGGGTGCCCTCGAGCAGAAACGCCACATTTGCCTCAGAGAAGTATTCATTTTCAGGAAATCCCTAATGTGAAGCTAGCTCTGTGTAGCTGCATAAAAAGAATATAGAAACTCTTTGACTGAATAAACATGAAGAATAAACACGACTGCATCAAGATATGGTGTATTTGAGTTCAAGCCTTCTTGGGGTTTTTTATAATAAAAGTATGCAGTGCTGATTGACACTTTATCACTGTATAGAATACTATAAAATAATGCAATGTCTGCCTCATTCTGTGATGAAGCCATATCAGCTCACAAACACTCGACATGAAGTGAGTTAAAATGTTATTAAACGTATTTTGTTAAAACGCTTCACATTACTAGTTTGTGAAGTTGTTTGACGTGTGTTGCTTTTTTAAACCCACGTTATAAGCGACTCAAACACGCTGTGCTTTTAGACGGAGCAGCGTTTACTCCTGATCATAGAGCCGCTCTTCACTGACACGCTGGGCATATATTTATTTCATTAAAATCACAGCCTTTGCACTTTCATAAATCGCACACAAGCAAAATCGCGATTGCGGTTCGATTTAGTGCAGCGCCAAACCAAAATATGCATTAATACTCCAAAAGATTACAAAATTTCCAAGTTTTAGGTTGCCGAGAACAGCAGAGAGTAGACTGGACACATGACTGTTATATACGTCTGACATGCTAAATGTTATTAAACACAATAAACGCAATCTCGGACAGAGCGTGATCCCGAATTCAGTTCTCTTCGGTAGCTTATATGGTCAAATATACGCAAAATTGTGTCAAAATGCCCGTCTTGGTGAGTATTCATGCAAACACAGTCGGTTATGTCTTAAGTGGACTAAACAGTTGAGAAAGAAAGCACGCATGTAACAATATACTGGATCCGTGCAGCTCTTAAAGTGACAGCAGCCTAATAAACCTGCTTCCATCTGTGTGCTTAATATTAAAATCAAACACTGACTGATAACTTGTGGCTTTAATGGATGAATGCACTTTTTTGAGCTTCAAACTCAATGGACCCTGTTCACTGCCATTATAAAGCTTGGAAGCATCAGGATATTAATATAACGGTTCATCAGAAAGAAGAAAGCCACATACACCTAGGTTGGCTTATGGGTGAGTAAATCATGGAGTAATTTTAATTTTAGAGAACTAGTCCTTCAAAATGACATTTACTCTATGTAATGCTACAGTAAAACACTGCTGTTCACTTTCAGATGTTGTAGGGATGCTTTCTTTTCACAAAAATAATGTGAAACATGTATGTTGGTTATATAATTTTTTTATTTATTTAAATAAAATTTAAATTGTGTAGCTTAGTAGAGACTGATTGCATTGGTCAGAAGAGAGAAAAATGTCAAAATTGCCATACACCCCAGTGTAGTTTAGTGTAACTTAATGGAAAGGTAATATAATACAAAGTATAAATGTACATAACATTTTATAAAAATTAAAAATGATTTACGATTATCACAGTCTGTGAATAGGGCTCAGTCAATTTTAAAAATATTTAATTTAGCATATGTTTAATCAGCAGAATGAGATGCTGTTGGTCTCTGCAGACACGGCGAAAAGGACACCTCAATTAAGATGCGTGCCTTCCTGCAATCATGAAGAGGGCAGGGTTAAATACCTGACCTCTCGCATTCAGCGTCATCCATCCATCTCACAAGGCTGACCACGACGCAGGCAGACGCAGGACAAGAAAAATGAACGCTTCTTTCTGCTCCTTATTTCATCTGCTCTATTGTGATGGACACAAATCAGAGCGGGGATGCCCTCACGGATCCACAGGGGGTCTTTGTGCGGGAGTCTTCTCCGATTTGGTTCCTCTATTCATGAGGAGAACTGCATATCTCCACGCGCACACACACACACCTGCTCGCTCACTTCCTATAGCATCCCTGTCATCATTTTACTGGCTACGTCTGGGGATGCGGGTCTAGACTAGGCCGCTACGCGTGTGTGTGTGAACTTCACGAGTGTGTGACGCAGAATGACTGTAGCCCTGCTGCGTCTTCACGCCACTCTGACAATTTTGATACAAATCGGCTCTGAAGGCTGAGGTCAGTGTAACGTAAATAACAGAGAAAACGAGTTCAGCGAGAGAATAAGGAGTTTTGAAAAGCCAGCAGACGCACAATGGAGATCCGCAACGGGCCAGGGCTGGATGCTGAAACACATGGTAATTCATTTTTGAGTAAAGCTTTCTTAAATTTGAATTTGAAAAGAAACAGCAAAGAAGAAAGGGTGATTAAACGGGCAAAAAAAACAGTACAAAAGGAACAGGGTGCTTGTGGGAAGGCAAACAGCTCATAACACCACACAACCCAGCTGTTTACAACTATTAGACCCTAAAGGACAAATCCCAATGCATAATCTCCCTGCAGTTCACACATTTTCACAGACACATCAAGGTTGCGTTTTACTGGGAGTAGGGATGGGCGGTATGACCACAATCTTACATCATGCTATGAGTAATTGTATATCACGCTAACGGTATGCATTAAAAAAAAATGTCTGCTAGAAATTCAACCCCATAATATTGACTATATGACAATATAGCATAGCAATATTTTGCATAATATTTTACATATAATGATGTAATATATTCAACTTTACGGGGTTGAATTTTTTAAATAACGATAATGTGTGCATATATATAATAGTGCTGTCAAAACGATTTATTTGGACGCAAAATAAGTTTGTGTTTACATAATATATGTGTGTGAACTGTGTATAAAAATATATTATAGAAATAAAATTATATTTAAGAAAAATGTGTTATATATATATATATATACACACACACACAGTAAATACATATTTCTTAAATATATACATGCATGTGTGTGCACACATATGTAAACAAACTTTTATTTAGAATGTGATTAATCGCAATTAATAAAATATATTGCTAATATTAAAAATATATACATTGAAATTTTATTCAAGGGGAAAAATGTATATAAATAATAATGGTAAATCTTCAGTTTAGGGACAATTCTCACTATTAACTAGTGGCTTATTAGCATGCATATTACTAGGACATTGGCCATTTATTAGTACTTATAAAGCACATATTAATGCCTTATTCTGCACGACCATATTCTACATCCCTTAAATCCCAATACCTAAATTTAACAACTACCTTACAAACAACTGATAAGCAGTAATTAGGAGTTTACTGAGCCAAAAATCATAGTTAATAGTTAAATGATAGTGAGAATTGCACCCTAATGTAAAGTGTGTGACCATAATAATATGAATGCACTGATTGCTATTTTTTCGATTTCCGTTTTTTTGTAAGTGTGACCTGCCAATACTGATTTTTGCTACAATTTTCTTTCTAAGAACTATAATTGACAGTATATACAAACAATACATACATACACTTTTCTTCAATGCAAAATTTTATTTTCAGTCCATAATAAAATAGACCCATGACAGTTTACATGACAGACAGCAGCAGGTTTATGCACAGATCCAATATACTGTTACACAACATGCGTTACCTTTCTCAACTATTTAACTGAATACTTGTCAAGATGGGCATTTTGACAATTTTGTGTGTATTTTCATCTTGGTACTTGCGACTCAAGCTGCTTGAGAGGTGACTTTATGTGCGTGCCACTTATAGATCTATGGTGCACTGCACGCGATTTTGATGTGAGTGCGAAACTTGAGGGAATTAGTAAAATGATGTGCCATACGGGCACTATTTAACCGGAGCAAATGAGACGAGTGAGAGGATATGGGAGTGTGTCACTTCACCATCGGAGGGAAGAGCGACAGAAAACGCAGATGACGTTATTGTCTGTGTCGCTGGCAACAAAACGGACCGGCTCAGAATTGGAAAGTGGAAAATCGTCTGTTTCTGGTCACTGGCCGGTCGATTGGTGCATCTTTCAATAATCTAGACTTAAAAGTGAACGGTGTTATTTTTAGCAGCATCTAGTGGTGAGGTTGTGAATTGCAACCATCCACTGCTCACCCTTCTCTTTGAAGCACATAGAGAAGCTACGGTGGCCGACACAGGACAAAGGTGTCGTCGTCGGAGAGAACAGAGTGACTAGCGCTCTGTAGAGCAGCTTGTCTGTTTAGGGCTACTGTATAAACATGACGGCGCAAAATGGTGACTTCACTGTAAGGGGACCCGCAGTGTAAATAGAAAATAGCTCATCGATAATGGGATAGAAATGGCTCATTCTAAGGTAATAAAAACATAACGGTTCATAAGGTCTTTTTACACCACTGAAAACATCTCTGTCAACAGATCTTCATAAATATTACACACTGCACCTTTAAATAAGCAAGTGTTTACATCAATACATTTCATTCTATCTATCTATCTATCCCTACCTACCTACTATATATGTGTAGACCACACACTTTCCCCTTCAATAAACCAACACCAAAAGATGAATGATAAATTTGGCATCAGTGCAAAAGCAGTTCCACATCATGTTTCATAATTTAAAACAGAAGACTGTAATACACTGTAAATATAAGCCACATTTAAAGTCTGATGCTGGATTTTAAAACCATGCCTTTGGTCGTATCAACAATATAATGCATTGGTGAGTTGACACATTTAAACCATTTGACAATATATAGCAGCATCATAGCACCCAGCCCTAACACATCCTGCCATTTGAGAGAGTGTCCCAGCAAACATTTCCACTCTGGTGAGTCGATGGAGGCACTGACTCCAAAAACATTACTGGATGAGCAACACTCACATCCCAGATGGTCGGACGTCAGCACTTTCATTCATCATGAAAAGTTCATCATCTACACAAGTAAGAATGAAAGTCTAAAGCAATTCTGAACACCAAAGGCAAGGTGCTGACGGGCCCCGGAGATGACGGAGCAGGTCAGATGCACATTCTAGTCTGTGCTGTGTGTCTGATAAACAAATGTGTCACTCATGAGTCACAAACCTACATCAGCTCAGTGATAAATGGATTACAGGAATTCTACTTTCTCTAGGCTACACTAAGTTTTATGCGTCACAACGACTACAACCGATTAGTGAGGTCAAATAGTTTATCAACAGTCATGTTGGGGGTACACACACACACACACACACACACACACACACACACTCTCTCTCTCGACATTATCCCTCCCTGGATAACTTTCTATTCAATATACGTTAGTGTGGTTTCATTATATGCACTTATGCACCGACTGCCAACAAAACACAGACATTTGATGCAGTTTCACTCACCGCCTGCGGTTTCGACTCATGACCGGAAACTAGGGATGTGATGGTGAGGAAATTTTCCATCCGGTTAATCGACGTGTGACAACACTGGTAATACCGGTATCACCGACTGGGCTTTTAAATCACTAATTCTATCTAAACCTAAAGTAACATGTACACGGCCGCTCTGGCATTCATACTGGAGAGGAGCAAAGCGAGTGGTTTCAATGAATACCTATGAAAGTTAAGCTTCCATAGCAGTGAACTGAAAATGCGCCAGTGCATACACACGTGAATGACAGTTCGTCCGTAAATGTGCGCTTCAGTAATGCGCGGTTATTCAGGGTATTCTGTCTGGCCCATGCAATGATAACACAGTGAATAGTGATGACAAAAACAAAGCATGTTCTCTCTGACCAATCAGCAGTCTGCCATGTTTTCACGTCACATTTTAGTATCGCCTCAGCTCGCTCAGAACCATGCGGAGGTGATACGAAAAAAAGTATCTGGAAGCAGGTACAGGTACAAATTTTACACAGTGGAAAACCAAACAAAGGCAAGGCGAGTCGAGTCGAGGCGAGCTGGTACTGTGTAGTGGAAAAGCGCCATCAGTCAGCTCTTCGCTCTCTTGATAAATTAAATCTGACTCCTGCTGCTGGTCTGTGCTGCGACTCTCGTTCGGATCATGCTTTATTAAGCAGACACGCTCAGTTATTTGTACTGTTTGTTCTCTAACTGAACTAAATTATTTTATTACTATAAAAATAATCAAAACGAGGGTGGGGGCAATACATACAGGCAATTCTGCCTATTATGACATCACACAGGCCCATATTCGGAAAAAAAACTTTCAGAAACTTGTTCAAATCTGGAGTGTATTTGGCACAGAAACACTGTCATATTTTGGTCATGTTTAGCATAAGAATCCCAACTCTTTAATTTTTTTATTTAAAAAAAGGGCATCTTGGGACACCTGAATAATTTACTGTCACCAAATTCCGACCAAAGAGATTCACCCTCAAACTAAAGTTTACTATCAGAACCGCTTCTGCAATCTCACCAAGCTCATGGCTAAAACCTAAAGTCACCAGATTCACAGTGATGCTTTACCAAAACACACAAGTCATCCGACCAATCAGAGCGAAACCGCTGCCACAGGCTTTAGCCTGATCTATATTAAATCACAACCTCTTTTCAATGAGAAGGAGAAATAGACTTTGAAAAAACAGGCTTTGCAAAACTGTGTGGTGGCATGTGTCACATCAGAAGGATTGAACTTGTCTAATCTCACTTTCCAAGTACTGACTGTGAAATGACTCAGTCGTGCAGCAAAACAGGATCCCAAACATCCATTGCTTATGGAAACATGATATCTTAAATCAATATCAGGTTTATTAGAGCAAATATTATTATATAGCAAAAAATGTTTACCAGGATCTTTTCAGAAGAGTCATATATTGAAGTATGTTTCACACTTATGTATTTCTTCACATACATAAGGAATTATAAAGAAGACCTGCAGAACTAAACTCATCCACCAGGCAGCCCACATATGGCTCAACATGTGCTGAACACAAAGCATGTAATCAAACACACAACTCATTCACTGACAAGTTTCCCCTACAGTCATTTATAGTTGTAGAACATATTGAGAGAACTCACTGACATCAAAAACTCAATATTACACAGAGGAACCAGGTGCAATACCAGACAATGCATATTATGAAAGGTATAATGAAAAGCAGAAAGTTAAACTAAAGCCTGGAGGATACAAGTGACTAAGAAAGCAATCCAACTGAACACCTCATAAAGTGAGTTTACATGTGAAAACTAGTCCTCAGCATCTGAGTCACCAGAGCAGCTCATTATACGGTCTGATTTCTTACTGTCCCAATTTTGTATGCATTGTCACTCACAAAAAAATATTTTGTACCAAATTAAATATTTTTAATTAAAAATTAATAACATATTGATTATAGATATCTGCATAACTTTTTATGGTGTTCATTTCTGTAACCTACAGAAAATGATAGAGGAATTGATAATTGAGAGATGATGGGCTGATCTAGAGAGGAAGAGTTAATGGAAAGATGGATGGAGGTAGAGCCAGAGGAAAGAACAGAGAGAGTGACAGAAATAGGAGCAAACAGAAAGATCTATAAAGGAATGAATAGAGAGAGAGGGATGAACAGATAGAGAGACAGAGAAATATAGCGGGATGGATGGAGTAAAGACAGAAGACAGACAGAAGAGTACATGGGGACAGAAAGAGAGATATACAGAGAGATAGAGTAACAAACTGATTGATAGAAGGCTACATCTAAAGAGATAAGAGGAGTAAACAGGGATGTGGTGTTAGATCTACAGAGATAGAGGGGTAAACACAGATTGAGTGTTACTACTACATCTATAGAGGGAGCGCAGCTGGGCGCCCGGGACTCATCTACTATTGTTTTGCTCCAACTGCTCTGTTTCAAATATCTCTGTTCATAAAGCAGACTGAAGCAGGCAGGCCGGCAGCATGAGTGAGCGGCGAGAGGACTGCGTGTGAGAGTGAATGTGCGTGTGTGCTTAAGAGAGAGAGTTTCTCACCTGGAATAAGAAAGAGCTCCAGCTCTGCTCCATCATCGCGTCTCACTCACAGAAACAAAGCGCTCAACATGGCAGAGCGAGACTTCCGCCACCCTGCGGGCCGTACCACTCACGGCACGGGGGAATACATTAACAGTCAGAATTATTTAATGAATAAAACTCCATTCAGTTCTACGCTATGGTGATATATAAACATATATCTATTTTTTTTTCGGTAGAAGGCACTCGGTTCATGCTTTCGGGGGCGAATGTCAAGAAGTTCTGAATTTAGTGGTTAATAAAACACCCCTGTTTTTCACCTCCATCTCGATAAACTCTCGGGACGCTCCAAAAAACAGGATTGAAGTTGATGAATAGCGCGGAACTGTCGCGAGACTCGTCATAACTCACTGCGCGAGACTGACTGCAGGGTTTATCTGCATGTAAACGACTCAACATGCTCTATCTGCATCTGTACATTTAATATACATTTTTATACTTTTAACACAGCGTTATGCATCTATTTGTGGTATTTTTGTACTTTTAACACAGCGTTATACCTACTGTTTGTGGTAATTTTGATTAATCTAAGAGACTTAACTCTTTTGAAACTTTTCACTAAAAATATTTGTTCATAGATTCGTTGAGTGTGTCCATGGCTGTGTTCGAAATCGCCCCCTATACCCTCATTCACTATTCCCTACATTAGTCCACAAATATAGTGTGAGCTATAAGTGAGCCACTTTTGCAAAGTTTGTGCTTGCTGTTTAATTATTTGAAACTTAGAAAACTGGCAGCTCCAGTAGAAATGAAAACATTTAATTGAACAAAACCTTAATTAAACAATTTAATAATAAAAAAGTAATGTAGACAAACGGTTTGGAAAATGGATGGATAACGTCCACTATGGTTTCGAACACCACTACAAATGGTTTTCCTCTCAAATTGTGCCCTATTTAAGGGTAAAGGGGTCGATGTCAGACACAGCCCCTGTATGAGTTGGCGGCAAGTGAATAGGGGAACACACCTAATGATTCATTGAATCATTCACTCAACTGAATTAACCAAAACAAGACACCCGCAGGATGATCTTTTGTTCGTTCAGTTAATTTATGAACGAGTGTTGTGTTCGAAATCGCCCCCTATACCATCATTCACTATTCCCTACATTACTCCACTAATATAGTTCACTTGAGGAAGTGAATGAAAACAAATGAGTGAATTGAGACACTGAGTGCGCCGTAAGGGCAACCGCATTTGCCGCTTTTGTGCTTGCTGTTTAATTATTTGAAACTTAGCAAACTGTATATACTTAGCACAATATACATATATGCCTCATTAGCGGCCGTTTCAATGGGCCGCTATACGTAAGCCGTCCACCATATTGGAGCGGTCCGTGAACAAACCAACACATTCTCATCTGTGAAAGGTTATCCAATTTCTTCAGGAATTTAAATCTCTGTGGTTTCACAACCAGCATTTTGTTGCACTGTTGATTCTTACTGTGAGTGATGACACACTGACCATTGCAAGATGGCGGGCGTGCCGACGTGTCTGGAGCGGTGGAATGTGGAATCCACATATACATGTCAATGGTTGAGCGTACATCAGTTGTACACTTGTTATTGCGTGCATTGTGGGATTGAATGAGTGCACTCAATAACATCCACTATGGTTTTGGACACCACTACAAATGGCTGTCCCCTCAAATATAGGGAATAGGGGGCAATTTCGGACACAGCTGAAATGTCCTAGCTCAGTTCATTCACAAACATGATTCGCTGCGAAGTAACTGTGAAGAAGTGAACAAAAAGGCTTGTTTACTTAAAAGATTAATTCAAAACACCACTAGATATAAGTTGTATGTGCTGTTTTACCTGATCTAGGGGTTGTACAATAAAACTGAAACACTGGTCAATATGGAGGTTTCACACCAGGGATGGGCAACTTCGGTCCTGAATGGTCACTGTCCTGCAGAGTTTAGATCCAACCCCAATCAAACAGACCTGAACTAGCTTATCAAGGTCAAGAAAGCTACAGGTAGGTGTTTTTTTCAGGGTTGGAGCTAAACTCTGCAGGACAGTGGCCTTCCAGGACCAAAGTTGCTCATCCCTGTTTCATGCATATATGCTCTTGGCCAATTTTCACTGATTTAACATTTCATCAGTAAAGAGCAAAATGTGAGGGTTGAATTAACAGAGCAATAGTAGAGCTGCACATAGAATATTGCAATCCACACAACATAATAGGAGACATATCAGAGTTCAAAAGAGGACAAATTGTTGGTGCGCGTCTTGCTGGCTCATTTGTTACCCGGTCTTTGTGGTAAATCAAGAGCTACGGTCTCCAGGGTAATGTCTGCATACCTCCACGAAGGACGAACTGCATCCAAACAGGAGTAACTGTCGACGCAAGAGGAAGTTGTTTGAAAAGGTCCAGGTACAACCCGGATTGTATCCAAAAAACATAAAAGCACAGCTGCCCAACTCACTGCAGAGTTAAATACGCACCTCGATTCTCCTGTTTCTACCAAAACTATTTGCCGGGAGCTCCAATAGCTCCAACGTCTGTATTCATGGTTGGGCTGCTATACTAGTGTCAATGCTAAATGTTGGTTTCAGTGGTGCCAACAGGGCAAATCTTGCACTGTGGACAATGTGAAACATGTATTGTTCTCTGATGAGTCCACCTTCACTGTCTTTACAACATGGGAGTTACAGTGTGGAGAAGCCCCAAAGAGTCTTAACACCCGTACTGATGAATTATTTTGGTCTAAAACTAGGTGTTTCAGTTTCATTGTCCTGTATTAAAATCACCCAGCAGACACACAGAAATGATTTGCTGAAGACGCAGAGACAGCTTGGTCTACTTTAGGATTGTTTTATAATGAAGAGCGACATACAGAACGAGTCCTGAATTAACTGAATTAACCTAATAACCCGATTTATTATCAGCAGGGTTCCCTTCTAATAGGTCACAAAGAGATTAAAAGGCCAGGCTTTATAAGGAAGTTTTTTCCAGAAGCAGTTTAACAGTTATTTTTGTGTAACTGTCAAACATTATCCCCTGGTTTCACAGACAAGGCTTAAGCCTAGTCCCAGACTAAAATGCATGTTTGAGCGGTTTTAATGGAAAGCAACTTGCACTGTCAGTACCATTGTTTTATCTCCAGATGCACATCAGTAATGTTTTTTCCCATTACTTTTTCCAGGCACGTTTATAAAAGCTACTTAAATGTCCTGATTGAACTAAGGCCTAATCCTGGCTTAATCTAAGCCCTGTCTGTGAAACCAGGCCTAAATGATAAAATGTAATTTAATTAGGATTTCAGTAAAGATTACAAACTATCAACTTATAATGTAGGCTACAATAACACACAAAAAAATGCTGGGTTGAAAATGGACTAACCCAGCAACTGGGTTGTTTTAACCCAGTAAATGGGTTGTTTTAACCCAGCAGTTGGGTTAAATGTTTGCTTAAAACAGCCTAACCGCTTGGTTAAAACAACCCAATTGCTGGGTTAGTCCATTTTCAACCCAACTTGGGTTGTTTTTAACCCAGCATTTTTTAGAGTGAAGTTATATAAAAAAACATTGACTAAAAAAATTATTAAATTAACTATATTAATTACATGTTTTAACTTTTAAGCACACTTTTCTGGTATTTTCTGTTTTGAAGGAAATGAACACTAGCTTTTACAGAACTGCAGAGGCACTTTCAACACTTTTTCCATAAGTTGAATACGGAAGGCGATCGGCCGAAACTTTACTTTATAAAGTTTTAAATATGGATTTTTTTCTTACAAAAACGCATCGATTCGCTTCAGAAGACCTTTATTAACCGTGTGGTGCACGTTATTTGACGGACAGGTGCATTTTTTATGGACTTCAAAAATAGAGCAATAATTACTGCTATTGTAAAGCTTAGATTAGCCAGGACTTTAATATACTCTTTAATATAATTTTTTTTTTTTTTTTTTTACTTTTTAACGCTCAATTTTAACTTTAATATAAATTATGAAAATATAATTTTATTCGTCTGAAAGAAGAATGTCATATACACCTAGGATGTAGACTGGGTAAACCCAGCCTGATATGCTGGCGATTTGATTTTGCCCCGCAGCTCAGTCTGGAAACCTGTACATTAATTTCTACTGCTTCTATTACACTTTTGCAGGAACCAATCACAGACTGGCTTATCCACCTGCCACATTTAACATGATGACAGATAGAGAAGCGATGGGTCGTTGCCCGTTGATCTCGCCTCTGGTGGCGTGATCAACGCATTCTTAGTTGAAGGACTATCCAATTGTATACAGAGTCATTTGAATTATGCTCGTTTATCACACCTCTTGTGCAGTAGAAAATACAGAGCAGACTCCCCAGACCAATGTTCAATCTTAAATTGAGCTTGGTCTGGTGATAGCCAGACAACCTAGGATGACTTGAGAGTGAGTAAATCATGAGCTAATTTTCATTTTTTGGTGAACTATCCCTTTAACTCAGGTAGCTTCCAAACAGCACAAGACACGAACAATACTGGACAACAACTGAAGCAAACTGAGGGACTTAAATACAAAGAGATGATGAACTAAACGAAGACAGCTATGCTCATTAAACAAATCACCACAAACAGATAATGGCTGGAAACTAGAACAAAGGAAACATGGGAAACAGGTGATGACCCTAGAGGGAGGACCTTTTAAACTGCTTATGTTTGGCACAAAATTGTGTAATGACCTGAGGATTGAAGGAAGAACAGTGAGGTCAAGTATGAAGAAACTGGCAAAGTTGATTTACACACATTCAAAACTACACAAAAAAATGATCGTGATTTCAATGGTAAAAGACTAAAAATGCAACAGTTAAAGCCACAAAATGTAATTTTCGCCGCTAGAGGTTGCATATTCAAAACAAAGGTGTAGCTTGATGGCGCCTTGATTTAGCTTTTATTATGCCACAGTTGACCACTTCCGCTTCTCCCGGTCATGTGTATGTGGGGTAACGCAGCGCTGTTTTATCATATTAGATACATTATTTGAGTGTGTTGAAAGTTATGTCATAATGCTACTGTGTGTGTTCGCTCGTGGCTACTATGAGACGCTTGTTGCACACTGCAGTGAGCTAGATCCATATTAGGCATGGTAAAACATGGTAATGTTACTCATGGGAAATCAAGAAAATTAGATTTAAACAAGCTATATAACAATTATTTTTCTGTCGATTAATGTATCCAAACAGTTGCTCACCTGTCCAATAAAACACATAGGGGAGCACGGGGCACAACCTAACTCGGGGTTAGTTGTAACGCATGGTTTAAAATTTTCCACACATGCCAGGATGACGAAACTTTGTGTATTTACTAGTTGCCATATCAACATTATTTATAGAAAAAATTGCGCCAAAATTAACTGAACATTTATTTAACCATAGCAAAAGTAAATTTCTTAAGTTAATTTTTCATCTCTGTTTTTTTTTTTTTTGTGTTTAAGACAAATCTGATATTATTGTAATCTTATATCTGTTATTTAACAGTTGAGATGGTTCTTTAATGCTGATCTACCAGCAGAAGACACGAGCCGCGGTTTAAATCCCAGTTGTGCAGATGGGGTGCGTTGTAACACATGCGTTATGATGAGCCCCTATTAGAACTACGCTATTATATTCTATACTTTTATGAATTTTATTGAGAAACCATGAGAAAAGGTGAATAATGACTGAGAGTCAATGTTCAGAAATTATTCATTATTATTATGTTTTTAACTCTGCTGTATAGCTGTGCTTAGCGATGTGTTTGTTGTCAAACTCAAAAATTTGTTTATTTTTAATGATAAAAAAATGCCATTATTTTATTTTAAAAAGTTAATAATTGTATTTTATTGACAAAATATTTTAGTTTGTCTTGGTTATTTTTTTAATTATATCAGGTAACATTTTAAGCTGTCATTTGGTCATGTTACAGTGTACCCCTCACATGTCACAGTGTACCCCACCTATGGGGCATGTTGTCACATTTCACTTCCATTCTTTCGGGGCAAATCAAGAAAAATGTATACACTGTATTAATGAAACAAAACCACATAATTGTACTAGACGTGTGAAATGAATGTGGGGAAAAAATAAATACTTTGAACCCCAAGTAGATTTACACAAACTGAGAAAGTCAAAAAGCGTTAGGTTGTGCCCCGCTCTCCCCTACTATATTAAAGTGTGTTTGGTGTTTATATGGTTTCTACAAAATAAAATCAAGGGTAACGCTGGTATGATGTCCTTGATAGGCGACGCACACACACGGTCTGTGTCCTGGTTAAAATAGCTTATTTCTCTGGATTTAAACATTCTTGGAAACATTTGGGATAATGTAAGTACACAAGTCAACAAAATATATAACATTGTTCTAATGGTTGCTGGATATTTGAATCCAAAAATCTTACATATCGTGCCTTTAATTACATTTCCTTATACCCTGAATAACTGTAATAGATCTAACCTTACAATTAATGTAATTTCACAGTTTTTTTTCTAATCATTTATGTAGGTTACATTATAGTTTTGTTACAGCGAATGTTAAATTAATGTTTATTGCATTACTTGTCATGTGTGTTACCATGATGGTGCACGTATCTGTGTGAATGACACTGTGCACTGTGCCTTCATATATTTTTTAGTGCTGGACGATTAATCGATTAATCGCGATTAATCACATCCAAAATAAATTTGTGTTTACATAATATATGTGTGTGTACTGTGTATAATTATTATGCATATATAAATACACACTCCTTCATGTATGTTTAAGAAATATTTGCATGTATATACTGTAAATATATTTACATAATTTATATTCTATATAAATAATTTATATATAAATATATATAAAATGTGTGTGTATTTATATATACATAATAATGATACACAGTACACACACATATATCATATACACAAACTTTTATTTTGGATGCGATTAATCGCGATTAATTGATTTGACAGCATTCATCATGTGGCTTTCTCATCACCACCTGTTTTTGGTGGTTGTCAGCGTATTACACACATATATTAGTATAAGCTGGTATATTAACATTATATCAGTTAATGAAATTTTACTGTACATTGAATTTAAATCTGTAAAACCTAAAATGTTGGTGCCTAAAATTTCTGGCAACCACAGCTGACATTTTTTTTTTCTTTTTTTTACTGTAAATTTCACAGAATAGTTTTTTACAGTGAGACTGGTGGCCATACTGTAATTATGATAAACATCACATAAGACTATATTATCACTCTTTTGGCTTTTCTATCAAAATACCACAGTGAAAATCTATGATCTTGAGAAGCTTTTGGATATGGTTTGGTTAATGGTCAAACTTATTTTAAATATTTTAAATTGATTTGGATTAGTGCACGTTTACTGGACCCCCCATTTTTTGTTTTATTGCAATTCATGCCATTAAACACACTAAAGCTTTGTGCTTTCTAGGTGTATTCAGGCTCCAAGACCAGAACAAGAGATGTTGCATTAATATACATTTCATATAAAATGCATAACAAATGTGAACAGATGGAGATTTTGTAGATTATTACATAACAGGAGAATCATAAAAGCATGCAGAAGGAGGGATTAGTGCTGTCAGAGAGTTGGTCCAGAGGAGGGCGCTATAGCCATGCAAACAAGAGTTGGAACCACCATCGCTATGCCATGGTTCAATATAGAAATAATGCAATGCAATATTTCTACATAAATCATGCAAGGGACATGCTATTTTGAAAAGACAATAACTTGTATTAAATAAATATATATTTATTTTATTTTATTTTATTTACAATGTCAATAGTGTGCACTCTACTCTTGTATAGGCATATTTATACATTTTATTATTCTTTTTAGGGCTACTTGAAGACTAGATACATATTAGCCAAATATTAACCAATCGTATATTTTTTTAACCTAGCCTTTATTTGTTGCATTTTAAAGTGCGTGTACATCAGACAACTTTCAACTTATTCTAAGGATCGTAGTCATGCAGAAGGGGATCCGTTGATTTGATCAGCTCTTCTTGAAGGGATCATATCCAGCCGGGCTCAGTGAGCCGGGAGCGCGCTCAGCTGGTACGCGCGTCCCACTGACCGTCAAACGCTGTGCTAGACGCGTTTCCACAGGACCGGTGCTGCAGTTCAGTGCGCACCGGGGATCGCCAGACTATTTCAGCACTGTTTCAACGGTAAGTGTGTTTATCATTAGCGGCGTTTGTCTTTAGTTCACTGTACAGTTGACAGGTGACAGGTGAACTGACTGTCTGTTTGCTTTGATGCGGAATAAAGAGGCTTAGTAAAGCGCATTACGCGAACCAAAACATTCACCTTAAAGTCATATGATGTGATTCACTGTATACAAGAAATTATATAAATGCAGGTATGAGTATGCGGTGTAAATACGGCATCAAGGGGTGATATATTAAAGGCACAAATGGATTTTAAAAGCCTCGTAGATTTACTGTCAGAGATGGATCAATGAGAGTTTTTGCCGGTAGTTTATTTATAGAGCTGAATGCAACATTACACAATAGACATGATTCTGCAGGCGAGGTCAAGGGATTTCGTACCATGAATATTGTTAGATAGTTTTGAGATTCCAAAATAGAGTCATTCGAAGAGGAAGCGTTCAGGGGGGATGAGATGAGGAGTTTCAGGAAGTGATTCATTTTACTCGTTTTGTACGGATAATCGGGGAAAGTGATCGATTTAAGACAATCACTAATTAATGGCTCTGTGTTTTATATCACGTTTATGTCCTTGCTTTATAAACTGTATAACTCTTGTCGATGATAAAAGCTGTACGACTCTCTTACCGACTTGTGTACCTGTCAGGAAAGGTAAGAACAGCCAATGAGAGTGTGCGACGTCACACAGGGGTCTTCCGTCAATGTTCACTTTTTACTCTTTTACTTTTTTTAAATAAATCATGTGGTTTATTTTGTATTTAAATAACCACAAAAATAACACTATGACTGTCATATTTATTATATTGTACTTCATAATTATTAAATTACCTTATGATTTACTCACCCTCAAGCAGTGCTGGGTGTAACTAGTTTACTAAGCCATTTAATTACTTTCCTCTTGAATAAGTAAGGGATTACTCTTATTTTTCTGTAATTTAATTACAGTTACTTCTGATGTAATTGAGTAATTGAACTAAATACTGTGTATAGACTGAACAATTATATATAATAGTGGAATTAACATCAAAATGTAAAGTCTAACTTTTTTGTATCCTTCTCACATCTGTAATACTTTGGTCAGTTAATAAGAATAATTGATGTATTTTTATATTATGTATTTGAATTAATTAAAAGAGCTGTTTCATGTCTATCCTTGAATCACTTAAATAGTCAAGGTTGATGTAGGATTTAGAAACTAATAAGTAATTAAATACTTTTTGGAGAGCGTAATTTGTAAAGTAATCTAATTATACTATTGAAGATGTAATTAGTAACTAGTAATTAATTACTTTTTTAGAGTAACTTACCCAACACTGCCCTCAAGTCATCCTAGGTGTATATGAGATTCTTTATTCAGACGAATACAATCTGAGTTATATTAAAAAAATGTCCTGGCTCTTCCAAACTTTATAATGGCAGTGAATGGCAGCCCAAAACTTTAAGCCCAAAAAAAGTGCATCCATCCATTATAAAAGTAATCCACACGGCTCCGGGGGGTTAATAAAGGCCTTCTGAAGTGAAGCGATGGGTTTTTGTAAGAAAAATATCCGTATTTAAAACATTATAATGTAAAATATCTAGCTTCCATTATAATGCTTGATAGCACGGCCATTATAATGCTTGGATTAGCCAGGACTTAACTCAGATTGTATTCGTCTGAAAGAAGAATGTCATATACACCTAGGATGGTTTGAGGGTGAGTAAAGTATGGGATAATTTTCATTTTTGGGTGAACTATCCATTTAACGTGCCTTTTAAACCCCATGACTACTACAGTCATAAACTCACTACTACAGGCTATTGCAAAAGGGAGGAAGCCTTAAAATGTCTTCTGTTTGTCAATCTGTTGTTTTAGAGGAGGGCTTCACCTGTTGCTGAGGTGCCCTTGGTGCTGTGGAACTGGTGCTGGTCATGACTGAATGCCATTATTGATCTGTATGGTGTGAAGAGACCGACATCTGGTAGATTCTACATTTAGGCCCAACCATGTTCAACTTGATCAAGAAAGATAAAGACAAGGAGAAGGATGGAACAAAAAAGGAGAAAAAGGAGAAGAAGGAGAAAAAAGAGCGAATGTCTCAAGCTGAGCTGAAGAGTCTAGAGGAAATGAGTGTGAGGAGAGGTTTCTTTCATCTTCATCGGAGCAGCTCTAAACGGGATTCGAAAGGGAAACTGGAGATTTCCAGCCCCATTCCCATCAAAGTGGTCCGAAACACAGAGCTCAGCCTGACAGACGTGGACCTCAGGAAACTCTACACTCAGGGTACCATAACGCCCACTAGCTCTAGCGATGACATTAAGGTGGAGCAAAATGTCCGTCGGTCATCCGTCAAAGAACAGGTGGCCAAGTTTGACTCCATGACGATGCAAAGCTCCCAGGTGGAACAGAAGCAGAACTCCCAGGTAGAAGAAATCTTAAAGCGGTTTTCTTTCTCACAGAAGAGCAAAGAGGGAAGCCCTGTAGGGTCGACTGCACCATCAGTCCAGAACTCAGCCATTCCCTCACCTCAGGTAGAGGTCAAGGTATTCAATCCATCGCCCCTACATATGCCCCACCAAACCAGCCCTGTGAAGAATGTCCAGGTTCCAGAGTTAGTGGACCGAACATTCCCTGCAGACTTGTGCTTGCCTGCTTTGGCGCCTCCTCAAGTTCCTGCGCCAAGGGAATTGGAACTTCAGCGCCGCAACACTGGCGACTTCGGCTTTTCCCTTCGTCGTATCACCATGGTGGACCAGCATCCCGATGGGTCACCCTACCGAAAGGTGGTCCACTTTGCCGAGCCCGGCGCTGGGAATAAGGACCTGACTTTGGGGCTGGTGCCAGGTGACCGTCTGGTAGAGATCAATGGGAGGAACGTGGAAAGTAAAAACAGGGATGAGATCGTGGAGATGATCAAGCAGTCTGGAGACACGGTACGTCTGAAGGTGCAGCCCATCGTGGAATTGAGTGAGCTGAGCCGCTGCTGGCTGAGGAACACCAGAGGCCCATACTATGAGGTGAGAGACACAAGTTTGTAGCTTATAATAGTTGTGATGTGTTAAATCACACAATGAGGACTTAATTTAACACATTGAGCCAAGGAGCCATTGTGGAAGGCATGGGTTTAAGTCTGGTTTGCATTATACTCTTCTTCTTCACATAATTTTCTGTTGTCTCCCCGCTATCCACTAGGCCAATAAAACCCAATAAAATTGTTAGTTAATTGTTTTTAACTAAAAGTGCAATTTAGATGGTATGTGTTTGATATAGTTTGAAAACTGATACAGTTTGAAGGTACATATAGTGTTTCAGCAAGTTTTCATATGGAAGATCAGTTACAGCCTTGAGGTATTCTGTGAATTCAGAGCAATATGAGTGTGTCTGTTGACATCTGAAAGACCGTTGTGCAGGGAGCTGTTGATGATGTCAACGGTTTTAGTGCGACAGCTCGGGGGGGGTTTAATAACCTGTCTAATGCGTGGTTTGTCTTACCCATAATGCATCTGTATTTGTGTATTTGAGTCCCATCTGAGTGGAACAAAGAGCAAAATGTTAAATGAAGTTCCAAGAACGAGAGAGGCTTTTATTTGTTTACTGAATTTTTATGTGATATTTTCCCCTACCTAACTTTAGAAAGCACTCCTGTTGCTCAAACAGTAGAGCATGACACCAGCAACGCCAAGGTCATTGATTCTATTCACAGAAAATGCATGAAACTGATAAAGTGTATACCTTGAATGCAATGTAAGCATCTGACAAATGCATAAATGTAGCTGGATTAGACAGTATTTCTGAAGATCTCATCTTATCTTCTGGAATGGTTAAGATATTTGTTTCACTGTTTGCTACAGCATTAGAGACCTTTTACTTTTGGCTTTGCTATATTCCCAAGTTGTTCTCTGACACATTTTCATCGCTGTATCCTGGCATAACTGAGCGAACGACCCCGTTTCAGAATATGGCCCGGCAGCCCTTTTAGTATATTTCAGCGTTATGTCGTAAAGCATTGATTTGGTCTTTTGTTAACAGGAAAGTGAACACTGAAAGTGAAAATTTCAAGGTCAGATGCTCCGGTTGAAAGCAGAAGTGATGTCAGCAGCGATTGTTTTCCCTTAATCATCTGTCATTGTGTTTCCTCAAATATTTCAAAATATCAGTTGCCATCGTCTCAGACGATAAATGTCACGAGCACAAAGTCACGTAGGAAGTCACAATGATTGTTACATTTCCCCAATTATTAGATGCTTGATTATTTAAGCATGAAAAAACCAAACCCTTGAGTGATATTTACTGCATTCAGCTGTCTTAATATATAGTATATACCCCAATCAGGCATAACGTTATGACAACCTCCTAATATTGTGTTGGTCCCCCTTTTGCTGTCAAAACAGCCCTGACTAGTTGAGGCGTGGACTCCACTAGACCCAGGTGTGCTGTGGTATCTGGTACCAAGATGTTAGCAGCAGATCCTGTAAGTTGCGAGGTGGGGCCTCCATGAATTGGACTTGTTTGTTCAGCACATCCCACAGATGCTCGATTGGACTGAGATCTGGGGAATTTGGAGGCCAAGTCAACACCTCAAACTCATTGTGGTGCTCCTCAAACCATTCCTGAACCATTTTTGCTTTGTGGCAGGACATATTGTCCTGCTCAAAGAGGTCACAGCCACCAGGGAATACTGTTTCCATGAAAGGCTGTACAAAGTAACATCCACATGGATGGCAGGACCCAAGGTTTCCTAGCAGAAAATTGCCCAAAGCCTCCACCGGCTTGCCTTCTTCCCATAGTGCATCCTGATGCCATGTGTTCTCCAGGTAAGCCATCCATGTGATGTAAAACTAAACGTGATTCATCAGACCAGGCCACCTTCTTTCATTGCTCCCTGGTCCAGTTCTGATGTTCACGTGCCCACTGTTGGCGCTTTTGGCAGTGGACAGGGGTCAGCATGGGCACCCTGACTGGTCTGTGGCTATGCAACCCCATATGCAACAAACTGTGATGCACTGTGTATTCTGACACCTTTCTATCAGAACCAGCATTGACTTGAGCAATTTCAGCTACAGTAGCTCGTCAGTTTGATCGGACCACACGGGCCAGCCTTCACTCCCCACATGCATCAATGAGCCTTGGCCACCCATGACCCTGTCGCCAGTTCACCACTGTTCCTTCCTTGGAGCACCTTTGATAGATACTGACCATTGCAGACCGGGAACACCCCACAAGAGCTGCAGTTTTGGAGATGCTCTGACCCAGTCATGTAGCCATCACAATTTGGCCCTCGTCAAACTCGCTCAAATCCTTACGCTTGCACATTTTTCCTGCTTCTAACACATCAACTTTGAGGACAAAATGTTCACTTGCTGCCTAATATATCTCACCCACTAACAGGTGCCGTGATGAAGAGATAATCAGTGTTATTCACTTCACCTGTCAGTGGTCATAATGTTATGCTGATTGGTGTATATTTATATTGATATATGCATATAATATTATTTTTTTTCTCACATTTATTTTGTTTAACGTATTTTCTACACATTTACATTCAATACAGAAATAAACCACTTACACTCACCTAAAGGATTATTAGGAACACCATACTAATACTGTGTTTGACCCCCTTTCGCCTTCAGAACTGCCTTAATTCTATGTGGCATTGATTCAACAAGGTGCTGAAAGCATTCTTTAGAAATGTTGGCCCATATTGATAGGATAGCATCTTGCAGTTGATGGAGATTTGTGGGATGCACATCCAGAGCACGAAGCTCCCGTTCCACCACATCCCAAAGATGCTCTATTGGGTTGAGATCTGGTGACTGTGGGGGCCATTTTAGTAGTCATTGTCATGTTCAAGAAACCAATTTGAAATGATTCGAGCTTTGTGACATGGTGCATTATTTTGCTGGAAGTAGCCATCAGAGAATGGGTACATGGTGGTCATAAAGGGATGGACATGGTCAGAAACAATGCTCAGGTAGGCCGTGGCATTTAAACGATGCCCAAACGATGCACTAAAGGGCACTAAAGTGTGCCAAGAAAACATCCCCCACACCATTACACCACCACCACCAGCCTGCACAGTGGTAACAAGGCATGATGGATCCATGTTCTCATTCTGTTTACACTAAATTCTGATTCTACCATCTGAATGTCTCAACAGAAATCGAGACTCATCAGACCAGGCAACATCAGACATCCAGTCTTCAACTGTCCAATTTTGGTGAGCTTGTGCAAATTGTAGCCTCTTTTTCCTATTTGTAGTGGAGATGAGTGGTACCCGGTGGGGTCTTCTGCTGTTGTAGCCCATCCGCCTCAAGGTTGTGCGTGTTGTGGCTTCACAAATGCTTTGCTGCATACCTCGGTTGTAACGAGTGGTTATTTCAGTCAAAGTTGCTCTTCTATCAGCTTGAATCAGTCGGCCCATTCTCCTCTGACCTCTAGCATCAACAAGGCATTTTCGCCCACAGGACTGCCGGATACTGGATGTTTTTCCCTTTTCACACCATTCTTTGTAAACCCTAGAAATGGTTGTGCGTGAAAATCCCAGTAACTGAGCAGATTGTGAAATACTCAGACCGGCCCGTCTGGCACCAACAACCATGCCACGCTCAAAATTGCTTAAATCACCTTTCTTTCCCATTCTGACATTCAGTTTGGAGTTCAGGAGATTCAAGAGATTCAAGATTCAAGATTCAAGAGAGTTTTATTTGTCACATACACAGTTATATACAGAATATACAACCGGCAGTGAAATGTAAACAGGTCCGCTCCATAGACAGTGCAAATTCACAGTTAAAAACACAAGGGGGAAATTATAATAGAAATAGAATAAAAAAGTAATATATATATATATATATATATCTGTAGAATTATATATAAATCAAGTCAAGTAGAAAAAAGGAATAAAATAAGTGAAATAAACTGTAGACTTATAAATATGTGGTTAACAGAAATGTACAAAGTATAATGTGCAAACAGGTTTATAGCGAGAACAGAAAGTGCAGTGCAATGTCAGTGTATCGATGTTTATCCAGAAGTGAAGTCACGTGATGTTAAGTGACTGAGTTCAGGCGTCTGATGGCCTGGGGGAAGAAGCTCCTCCTGAGTCTCTCAGTTTTGGCCATCAGGCTTCGGAAGCGCTTACCAGATGGCAGCAGCGTGAAATAAGGGTTTGCAGGGTGATCAGAGTCCTTGATGATTTTAGTAGCTCTGCCTTTGCAGTGTTTGGTGTAGACGTCCTGCAGAGACGAGAGAGCTGACCCTGAGATACGCTCGGATAAGCGCACGACTCTTTGCAGGGCTTTGCATTCATGACTGGTGCTGTTCCCATACCACACTGTGATGCACTGAGTTAATACACTTTCTATCACCCCTAAATAGAACGTTTTCAGGATAGCTGGTGAAACCCTGAATTTCCTCTGCTGGCGAAGGTGGTACAGTCTTTGCCTGGCTCTTTTCACCTGTGTCTGAATGTGAGCAGTCCATTTCAGGTCCTTGGAGATGTTCACACCCAGGTACTTGAAGCTGCTCACTCTCTCTACTGGTGACCCGCTGATCATGAGAGGGGCGTATGTCCATTACTGTCTCTTCCTGAAGTCCACAATCAGTTCTTTGGTCTTGTCAACATTCAGAGAGAGACAGTTGTCCTGGCACCATGATGTTAGTTGCTCCATCTTGTCCAAGTATGCCGTCTCATTGTTGTTGGAAATGAGGCCCAGGACAACAGTATCATCAGCAAATTTGATGATAGAGGTGGAGCTGTGTGTGGACAAACAGTCATGCGTGTAGAGAGAGTAGAGCAGGGGACTCAGGACACAGCCCTGTGGAGCTCCCACACTCAGGGTGATGGAGGTGGAGGTGAACTGGCCTATTCTCACCACCTGAGGCCTGCCAGTGAGGAAGTCTTCAATCCAGTGGCAGAGAGAAGAATTCAGGCCGAGATCCAGGAGTTTGGCGGTTAGCTTAATGGGAACTATGGTGTTAAAGGCTGAGCTATAGTCAATAAATAGCAGCCTTACGTAGTTCCCACTTTTGCTGTCGATGTGAGTGAGGGAGGAGTGGAGGACATGAGAGATGGCATCTTCAGTCGATCTATTGGGACGATAGGCAACCTGAAGAGGGTCCAAAGTGTCAGGAATGAAGGAGCAAATGGTGTTTTTAATGAGTCTCTCAAAGACCTTCATGACTATAGACGTGAGAGCCACTGGACGATAGTCATTTAGGCAAGAGGGTTTACTGTTCTTAGGGACAGGGATGATAGTGGATTTTTTGAAGGAGGTGGGGACCACAGATGTAGCGAGGGACTCATTAAAGATGGATGTAAACAACCTGGCGAGCTGATCAGCACAGGACCGCAGAACATGGCCTGAAATACCATCCGGCCCGGCAGCTTTCCTGACGTCCACACACTTGAGTGCCCTCTGAACTTCATCCTCCGAGACAGAGATCATGTGGTTGTTGCTGCTCTGAGTGATTCCCTCTGACGCGTCACTTGGCGGAGTCGCGCTGCCGCAATTACAATCAAAGAGCGCGTGAAAGAGTTTAACTCATCCACAAGTAACGGATCAGCTCTGACCTCTGCAGAGGATTTAGATCCCAAAGAACAGATGGACCTCAGTCCCTGCCACATGCGCCGGATTGAATTGTCCACCCACGGTTTCTGATTTGAGAAGGACGTTATTGTTATTGTTTGTGTGGCTTGCTCTGTTAGCGTGTTGATAAAGCAAAGCGCAACATCCGTGAACTCGCTGATGTCAGATGAACTCGCCCGGAACATGTCCCAGTCAACGTCATCAAGAGCTGCCTGTAGCGCAGTCTCTGAATGGGGTGACCAGCGTTTAACTTTCCGCCTCACCGGGGGTTCCTGAACGAGCCTTTGTCTGTATTCAGGTGTGAGGAAAATGGCGGCATGATCCGATTTGCCAAAAGCTGGAAGTGAGCGAGCTTTATAGGCGTTCTTAAATGGAGAGTAGCAATGATCCAGTGTGTTTGCTCCTCGTGTAGGACAGGAGACGTGCTGGTGAAAGTTTGGCAAGACTTTCTTTAGGTTTGCTTTGTTAAAATCACCCGCGACGATGAACGCAGCATCGGGGTGTTTGTTTATGAAGCCGCTGGTAACATCATGAAGGCCAGATAAAGCCAGCCCTGTATCTGCCTGTGGTGGAATGTAAATGGCAGTGGCGATGACCGAGGAAAACTCCCTCGGCAGATAGAATGGGCGGCAAATGATTGTTAAATGTTCCAGATGAGGCAAGCAGGATCGCGAAAGAATGGTGATGTTCCTGGGGTCGCACCATTTCTTGTTGATCATGAAGCATACTCCACCGCCTTTGGATTTACCGGCCTCGGCTGTTCTGTCCATCCAAAAAACAGAGAAGTTCTCCGACGGCATCACAGCTGTGTCCGGGACCGCGGGCGTGAGCCATGTTTCGGACAAACAATAGATGTTACAGTCTCTCATGTCCCGTTGAAAACTTATCCTGGCTCTGAGATCGTCCATCTTATTCTCCAAGGATTGGACATTTGCGAGCAGGATGCTCGGGAGAGGTGGGCTGAATGCCCTTTTTCTCAGTCTGTTGCGAATCCCAGCGCATTTCCCGCGGTGTTTCTTGACCAGAAACACCGCGATTGTCTTGACCAGGACCACACCCCTAAATGCATTGAAGCAACTGCCATGTGATTGGTTGATTAGATAATTGCATTAATGAGAAATTGAACAGGTGTTCCTAATAATCCTTTAGGTGAGTGTATATTTAAGTTTAAGGCTTTTTGGATAACAATTCGGGCAGCATCAATATCTTTATATCTAGTCTTTTTTAAGTCTTTTAAGTGATCTATTATGGAGTTTAAACAATGATGGCATATTTTTCAAATTAGGTTGAATGTCGCAGAAGATCTGGGACATTGAATTTCAAAACAAAAAAAAACCCATAAGAAATTAATTTCTATATCTATATTTTGCATAAAATTATAGCATTATAAATGTTTTCATATTTTTTTTAAACAAAATAAAATAAATTAAAATATATTTTTATTTTGGAAAGAAATATAACCACAAAATTTGTTTTAACATTGTTATTTCCAATGTGACAGCAAATGTGTGTTGCGTTAAATTCATCTCAACAAATTGAGAAAAAAATGACAAAAAAACAAATACTTAGTTAAGGCTGACGTCCAAAATCTGACATGTTAATTTGATCTGGCTCAGCACGAAACCAGAGCTCAATGAAGAGATTAAAGTGCATTGAGTGATTTATTCGTGATGTAAAATAATGTGGGGGAGGTAAAAATATAGAATATTGTGTTTCTGTACTGTAACGTTTGGCCTTTTGATCCGTAAGAGGTTTATCCTGGTGCAGCTGAGAGCATCTGGCCTGATCCTACAGAGCAGCTCTTCACACAAACAGCATTTAATCTAATGGTGTGAAAATAGGAAGAGACAGGTGTTTGAAGAGAACGTTTTGGTCAAGCTAATCAAATGAGTGTGGCGTGGATCACATGAGTCAGCGATCACTCCTGCTAAACCTGTTGTTGTGTTTGAATAGCAGTGTGTGTGGAGAACTCAGCCCTTTATATGCTTTCTGCTAATGGATAACCAGAAAAATCTCAGTGTCAAAGTCTGAGTGTTATTTCAGAACACCATCAAGTATGTCAGACCATTAGGAAAATGTTATAGCCAAGAAAAAAAAAGAAAAAGAACAATGAATAAATAAATCATTTTAAAGGGGTAAACTTTTATAATAACTTTAATTAAAAAAATTAACATATACACCAATTGGGCATAACATTATGACCTAATATTGTGTTGGTCCCCCTTTTGCTGCCAAACCAGCCCTGACCCGTCGAGGCATGGACGCCACTAGACCCCTGAATGTGTGCTGTGGTATCTGGCACCAAGATGTTAGCAGCAGGTCCTTTAAGTCCTGTAAATTGTAAGGTGGGGCCTCCATGGATCGGACTTGTTTGTTCAGCTCACCCCACAGATGCTCGATTGGACTGAGATCTGGGGAATTTGGAGGACAAGTCAACACCTCAAACTCGTTGTTGTGCTCCTCAAACCATTCATGAACCATTTTTGCTTTGTGGCAGGGCGCATTATCCTGCTGAAAGAGGCCACAGCCACCAGGGAATACCGGTTTCATGAAAGGGTGTACATGGTTGCAACTTGCAACAGTGCTTAGGTAGGTGGTACGTGTCAAATTAATATCCACATGGATGGCAGGACCCAAGGTTTCCCAGCAGAACACTGCCTAAAGCATCACACTGCCTCCACCGGCTTGCCTTCTTCCCTTCTTCCCATTGTGTATCCTGGTGCCATGTGTTCCCCAGGTATGCGACACACGCACCTGGCCATCCACGTGATGTAAAAGTAAACGTGATTCATCAGACCAAGCCACCTTCTTCCATTGCTCCATGGTTCAGGTCTGATGCTCACGTGCCCACTGTTGGCGCTTTCGGCGGTGGACAGGGGTCAGTATGGGCACCCTGACTGGTCTGCAGCTATGCAGCCCCATACACAACAAACTGTAATGCACTGTGTATTCTGACTCCTCTTTTTATCAGAACCGGCAATAACTTCTTGAGCCTAGTTGCCTACATGCATAGATATTTGTGCAGTAGATGCCTCAGGGCAAATTTGCCCCAACAATACAGAAGTATCGGAGTGTATCAGTCAGAGGAGAGGCTGAGAATCTGGGACATTCAAGCTATCTTGCCCAAGTTTTCTCCTAGTTCCTTTTACCAAATACTAAAAACTCATAATATAAAATTGTATAATAGTGATACAAAATGCTTATGCATACCGTCTCAAATTAGGATGTTATCAGGGATGAAAGATGTCAGACCAGCTGCTGTAATGAACTGCACCCTTTGTAATAAAGTGGCCTGTCTCAGGAGTCCCACCGGGTTTTTACTGGCCCACTTTAAGCCGAGTACAGAAAAAGATATGACACATTTGGGATTGGCCTAGAAGCGATTATTCTATATAAAGATTGTGATACAGATATCTAGACTAGGAGAGCTGTGCGGTGACATGTGCCGCTTGTTGCATTTATATTGATGAAAAATATGTTAAAATGTAGATAATTGCACACACTTGTGTGCTGTATTTCAGTACAAAAAAAATAATTTTCACCTTCTTCTAACCACTTGTAATCCAGTTTAACTAGGTACTAAATGTGCTGAAATACTGCTGCTGCATAGTCATTCTCATTCTTTGCATTGCAAACATTCCTTTCTATGCAAATTAGGATTTATATAATTTATTCACTACAATTAGCTCTTTTTGTCTGGTGCAGCTAACTTGAAAAAAGCAGAAGTGTGCATCGAGGGTGCAAATAGGGTGCTCTTCTGAATCCTAAAATGACAAGTGGGACACCCTACAGTCTCGTGGGACTTGATGGACACGCGCACATGGCAGCCATTGTAAGTCCACAAGACCGAAAGTGCATATGAAGTGTGCCATTTAGGACAGGGACTAAGCCTCAGGCTGAATGAAATGTAATTTACTTCTGTACAGTAGAGGGCGCAACTCAAACAAACCTTTCAGCTGTGCTGCCATTCTGGATTGCAGAAGAATAGGATGCAGGAGAACTAGAGTTGGGCTGCGTCCCACTCCAAATTTTTATGCCCATCACTCGCAAACGTTGCACGAGTGCTGACTACTGGTATAGTGATTAATTCTCAAAATAATTAATATATCATACACTTCAGTTAAGCACGATCTGCTGTGATGTCACAATCAAGTGAATTGTGGGATATAGAGCTGCTTGAAGTGTACATCAGAGTAGACTCGCTTACTCTGTCAAAATCGAGGGGACGAGGGTCTGTCCACGAAGTGGAACGCACTTCAAAATGGAGGCGGAGATTCCCCCGAGGGGAAGTGCTTAGGGAAGTTTGCGAGTGCGTGTCTAAAAGGGGAGTGGAACGCAGCCATTGTCTAATTATTGGGAGAGATGAGGGTCCGTGGCTCTACCATTGAAGAAAGTGTAACGGCCATGGAGAAAGCGTAACAGCCAACGTGAATCACATTACAGCCTTGATGTCTTTGAATTTCATTCAGAGTTGTACAGTCAGTCACTGTTTGCAGATACTATAGAAATGAATGAGAAGTGCTGTGAACTGAATCCTACCTATTACGCAATTGTCTCCTCCATTGACATCCATTAAAAAAAAAAAAAAGGCCTCTAGTCTCCTTCCCTTCGTACTGCATCATTATGCTATTTTTTGCTAACTTTCGAGGCTTGCCTTAAAGCAGCTTTGGTTCAACACTCTTCCTTCAGCAATAAAGACAAAAAATGAAACACAAATATGATATTTATCTAAAGTCATTTTTGCTAATTGGTATGGTTGAATTGGATCATTGAAGGTCAGCAGCAAAGACATTGGTTAATAAATTGAGATTAAATACATTTGTATTATTTGACGTTTAATTATTGCAGGTTTGCGTAATATTCTGATAGTCTTACACAATAACCAGCATGCACACGCACACACACAACACCTCTGCACTTACACCTGATTTCTCTCAGCATGGGGACAAAAGAGGCATCAGTCAATACATGGATAAACAAAGTAACTTGCATTTACCTATTTGAAAAAGAAACTCCGATATTTTGTAATCTGATTATGGAACTCATGTTAACTTGTAATGCATTACCCCCAACACTGTAGATACTGTAACGATAGCAACACTGATATCAGTAGTCAATTCCCTCCATAACTGAAATGCTCAGGGAAGGCAAATACTCTTGTCATGCTTCATGGGTGGCCTTTTGCCAATAGAATGTTTGGCATTTGTTCAATCATAGTGTCTGTGAATGTGACAGGAAACCCTCGTGATTTCTTTTGACAGGTTTGATTGTTTGTGCTGATAGTACCAGATAGACAGGTTTTGGCTGCATTACTGTACTGAGGAGAACAACACTTAAACACACACTCTCACCTCACACCCTCTCCGGTCCGCTTAGCTGAAGGATTGGTTTCTGAGTGAATGAATGAATCAACAAGCTCTTCTCAGCCTTTTGTGTGCGACTGCTTAATCTGTTGGGAAATCTGAACACACAAATGCTTTCAGGGCTTTTTTGACTGAGAGTTACTACATGGGCATGTTTTAAAAATGCAAAGTTTTTCCTCGCTCTTTTGAAGTAAAAAAGACGTTCGCTAACCTAAAGCCACCCACGCTTTATATATCGACACCTATTCAGTAACTGTCCTGATGAACTATGCTGATACATAAAGGTTAGCCAATCATAACTTAGCTGATTTTCATATACAGTCATGCCCGAAATTATTCATACCCTTGGTAAATATGAACAAAGAAGGCTGTGAAAATAAATCTGCGTTGTTAATCCTTTTGATCTTTTGTTTTAAAAATGTGTAAAATTCTAACCTTTCATTGGAGAATAAGAATTTTAAATGGGGGGGAAAATCTTATGAAATAAATGTTTTTCTCTAATACACATTGCTCACAATTAATCATACCCTTTTATTCAATACTTTTTGCAACCTCCTTTTGCCAAGATAACAGCTCTGAGTCTTCTCCTATAATGCCTGATGAGTTTGGAGAACACCTGACAAGAGATCAGAGACCATTCCTCCATACAGAATCTCTCCAGATCCTTCAGATTCCCAGATCCATGTTGGTGCTTCTTCTCTTCAGTTCAGCACACTCATATAGGGTTCAGGTCAGGGACTGGGATGGCCATGGCAGAAAGTTGGTTTTGTACTCAGTGACACATTTTTGTGTTGATTTTGATGTTTGTTTTGGATCACTGTCCTGTTGGAAGATCCAACCTTGACCCATTATAAGATTTCTAGCTGGGACAGTCAGGTTTTAATTTTGTATCTGTTGGTATTTGCTAGAATCCATGATACCATGTATCTGAACAAAATGTCCAGGATCTCTGGAAGAAATATAGGCCCACAACATTAAAGATACAGCAGAGTATTTCATTTTTCACATGGGGTACTTTTTTATCCCTGCATGCACCAACTCAACCCATCTTGAGTGTTTGCTGACAAAAAGCTCTTTTTTTTTTTTCATCTGACCACAGAACCAGGTCCCGTCTGAAGTTCCAGTAGTGTCAGTTACTTTACAAACGTTCTGTGGTCAGATGGAGAAAAAAAAGAGCTTTTTGTCAGCAAACACTCAAGATGGGTTTGGTGCACACATCATGGATTCTAGCAAATAAAAAAAAATTAAAACCTGACTGTCCCAGCTAGAAATCTTATAATGGGTCAAGGCTGGATCCAACAGGTCAGTGATCCAAAACAAACATCAAAATCAACACAAAAATGTGTCACTGAGTATAAAACCAACTTTCTGCCGTGGCCATCCCAGTCCCTCACCTGAACCCTACATGAGTGTGCTGAACTGAAGAGAAGAAGCACCAACATGGATCTGGGAATCTGAAGGATCTGGAGAGATTCTGTATGGAGGAATGGTCTCTGATCTCTTGTCAGGTGTTCTCCAAACTCATCAGGCATTATAGAAGAAGACTCAGAGCTGTTATCTTGGCAAAAAGAGGTTGCAAAAAGTATTGAATAAAAGGGTATGATTAATTGTGAGCAATGTGTATTAGAGAAAAACATTTATTTCTTCATAATATTTTCCCTCCATTTAAAATTCTTATTCTCCAATGAAAGGATCAACTTTTAAAACGAAAGATCAAAAGGATCAACAATGCAGATTTATTTTCACAGCCTTCTTTGGTCATATTTACCAAGGGTATGAATAACTCCGGCTTGACTGTACATGTAGTCTTAAAGTGTTAAAGGTTTTCTTTTATATTATGCTGGTTAAAATTTTCGTTACAGAAATGCACTAATAGCAACAAATTTTTATTTTATTTTATTTTAAGTACTGTTATGTATTTATGTAGGGGTAAACTTTTTAAATGATGAAATGCACTACAATTCAAAAACTTGGTCAATAAAATTAGTTTTGGAAAGGAAATTAATACTTTTATTCGGGAGGGACACAATAAATGAATCAGAAGTGATAGTAAATACATTTACAACGCTATAAAAGCTTTCTATTTCAAATAAATGCTGTTCTTTTTAAAGTTTCTGTTCATCAAAGAATTCTGAAAAAAAAAAAAAATTCTGAAAAAGTATTAAGCAGCACAAACTTTTTCAACATTGATAATAAGAAATGTTTCTTGAGCACCAAATCAGCATATTTTATTTTAAAATTGTGCGTTATAAAGAATCCAACAGTCGATCAGTCTAACAGTTAACTGCAGTATCTGCATGGCTATGTCAGTCAGTGTTTGCATTGCTATTCTAAATAACCACCATTGAGTTTTGCAAACACTGTCTTGTATTATTTTATTTTGGCTCAATGGTTCTCTTTTTTCGTCTGCTCTGAGAGGGTTCAACAGCCTGTGGACTGTTAATGTCCTCTGACTGCTCTGAAACAATCTGTCTGTGAATGGCTTCATTAACTAGTATCAGATTAGATTATGTAATAGATTAACTTGGCTGCACATCAGGCACTGAATACAGGAAGTGTCTTTCGTCTGCCATCAGAGTCTGCTGTCCCTCCGTCCTCCCTGTCAAATCTCTCTTTATGTCTCCACTTTGTTTCCTGGCCGATGACCCAGAAGTCTTTCTTGAGCTGTCAGTGTCGCCCCAGTGCTGTCATGAGATTGAGAGGGCCGCAATAGTGACACTGGTCATTGGACAGACTTGGCCGTCCACAGGGGTCCAGGAAGTGGCTTTAGTCTGGATAATTATCCTGGTTTGGACCACTGGGTCATTGTGATGACCAGCTGTGTTTTTTGGGCTGATTTGCACTGGTATTTGGCAGTGGGATTGTGTGAAGCTGTCTAGTATTCAAGCTCTAACTGTGAGCATGTTGGCACAAGGATGATTCCAGCTCAGTTTACCAGTCCATTACATGTGACTTGGTTAATGGGAGCAGCCAGTTAGTCACTCACCTGCCGTTTTTTCACGGCCTCAGAATATGGCACAATGCATAGAATCAAAACAATTCTTTACTTTTACAATTTTTTTTACTTTTTTAAAGGATCAATTCACTTTAAAATGAAAATTACTCTGTGATTTACTCACCCTCAAGCCATCCTAGGTGTATATGACTTTCTTCTTTCTGATGAACACAGTTATATTAATAAATATCCTGATGTTTCCAAGCTTTATAATGGCAGTGAACAGGGCTCACGAGTTTGAAGCTCAAAAAAGTACATCCATCCATCATAACCGTACTCCACATGGCTCAGAGGGGTTAATAAAGGCCTTCTGAAGCGAAGCTATGTGTTTTTGTAACAAAACTATCCATAAATATCTAGCTTCCGCCAGAACGCCTTCCGTATTCGGTTATGCTTACGGAAAAAGCATAACTGACGTGACGTATGACATCAGACACAGCGTAAGTGTTTTAAACTGCGAGAGGCATTAGACTTTCTGCATAAGTTGAATACAGAAGGTGATCTGGTGGAAGCTAGATAGGTTACTTTATAAAGTTTTAAATATGGATATTTTTCTTACAAAAACCCATCCATTTGCTTTAGAAGGCCTTTATTAACCCCCTGGAGCCATGTGGATTACTTTCATAATAGATGGATGCAATTTTTTGAGCTTCAAACTCGTGAGCCCTGTTCACTGCCATTATAAAGCTTGGAAGAATCAGGATATTATAAATATAACTCCGATTTTGTTCATCAGAAAGAAGAATGTCATATACACCTTGGATGTCTTGAGGGTGAGTAAATCATAGGGTAATTTTAAAGTGAACTAATCCTTTGAAGTCGGCATTACACGGAAGTTTCAGTTCTTCCCCACTGTGATATATATCCAAGTGAAACAGCTTCTTGAACAAGAAAACATGTATGGCGGGACTTGATTTAGTCGTTGTTTGCTATTGGCCGATCTCATGTGAGTGACAGGTTGTCCTGCTCTTGCGGAAGAGAAGAGAAGAGAAGAGAAGAGAAGAGAAGAGAAGAGAAGAGAAGAGAAGAGAAGAGAAGAGAAGAGAAGAGAAGAGAAGAGAAGAGAAGAGAAGAGAAGAGAAGAGAAGAGAAGATGGAGAGGAAGTTATTTTGATTATAAAGGCACATGAATTTAAAAAAAGAAAAAGAATGGGTTAGTCATACAATTTTGATTGCATGGTGACTTTAATGCATTATGGAAGTGAAATGCATTTTGAATGTCATTTGATGTTGTCATAGCATATGCAATTTGATTTGGTTGTGTAGCTTTAGTTTTCATAAAGATGAAGATTGAAGTTATTATTTTTTTTTGGCTCTAACAGGTTGGGGAATGTTACATTTTATTCACAGAATTTAATCCAGCCGTAATTATTGTGGTTTTATTATATCATTTACTTAAGATTTTGATTCCTATGTTTAGCATGAGACAGCAGAGTATTTCATTTTACACATGGGGTACTTTTTTATCCCTGCATGCACCAAACCCATCTTGAGTGTTTGCTGACAAAAAGCTCTTTTTTTTTTCCATCTGACCACAGAACGTTTGTAAAGTAACTGACACTACTGGAACTTCAGACGGGACCTGGTTCTGTGGTCAGATGGAAAAAAAAAAGAGCTTTTTGTCAGCAAACACTCAAGATGGGTTTGGAGCACGCAGGGATAAAAAAGTACCCCATGTGTAAAATGAAATACTCTGCTGTATCTTTAATGTTGTGGGCCTATCTTTCTTCCAGAGATCCTGGACATTTTGTTCAGATACATGGTATCATGGATTCTAGCAAATACCAACAGATACAAAATTAAAACCTGACTGTCCCAGCTAGAAATCTTATAATGGGTCAAGGTTGGATCTTCCAACAGGACAGTGATCCAAAACAAACATCAAAATCAACACAAAAATGTGTCACTGAGTACAAAACCAACTTTCTGCCATGGCCATCCCAGTCCCTCACCTGAACCCTACATGAGTGTGCTGAACTGAAGAGAAGAAGCACCAACATGGATCTGGGAATCTGAAGGATCTGGAGAGATTCTGTATGGAGGAATGGTCTCTGATCTCTTGTCAGGTGTTCTCCAAACTCATCAGGCATTATAGAAGAAGACTCAGAGCTGTTATCTTGGCAAAAGGAGGTTGCAAAAAGTATTGAATAAAAGGGTATGATTAATTGTGAGCAATGTGTATTAGAGAAAAACATTTATTTCTTCATAATATTTTCCCTCCATTTAAAATTTTTATTCTCAAATGAAAGGTTTGGGCTTGACTGTGTGTGTGTGTGTGTGTGTGTGTATATGTATATGTATATGTATATGTATATGTATATGTATATATATGTGTATATGTATAAAAAATAAATGTATTAATATATTTGTAAAATGGCACAGCTTTTTAAATATCTTAACGTACACTCTTAATATCAGACAATCAAGCATTAGACTGTTATAATATTATGATAATCAAGCACTATTTAATGATAGAACTTTAATAAATAGAACTAAAACTGTTGGTAACCATGTATGAATGCATATTTGTAATTTAACTGAACTTTCGAATGGTGGTGGTGCTTAAGATATTGTTGGAAATTTCAGTGTTTCTGTAAAAAATAGATAATAATTATATTATTAAAAGATAATACTACTACTACTAATTCTACTACTAATAACAATATACAGCGCACTAAGGATTGATGGGCTGCTGGGTTCATGAATATTAATCATGTTGACAGCATTCGCTCAAACTGATTTGCTGAAATCAAAACCGGGACAGGAAAAGATGAGCGCCAGCCAATGAGATTGCCGTTTGCGCAAAAGTCCCGCCCACTACAGGAAAAAAAGGCATATCTTCTGCTTGTTCTTAAAAGCTTAATAATTCTAAATTAACTCTGGTATTTTGACAGGACAATACAACAAAGAATATGGTTTACATGTAGCGCGTTGCTTTTGCGTGGTATGTAAGACTCTCGTGCTGTGTGTGCTTGAGAAACATGCCGCTCAGCAAGGCGCCTTTACACCAAGTGCTCAGTTTTCAGCGAGTGAAAATATATCTATGCTAAACTTAAGGCTGATTTGTACTTCTGCGTTGGACCTGCGCCGTGGGCTACATGTCGATTTTCATTTATACTTCTGCGTCCTTGCGTTGACGTGCAGTTACACATGCAGAGGGAGCATGCGTACCCCTGAGGGAGGGGTTCTGGCAGCGCTCACGGTCCACATAGAATCGACGCGTTGTTACATTTTTGGAGAGGTGGCGCCAGGGTACGTCGTAACACACAGCCTACGACGTAGCTACGCCGTACACTCAACACAGAAGTATAAATCGGGCTTTATTCTTAGCCTCTAACACACACACTGGCGAGTAAAATCTAAGCGTTTATTAGCCAATGGCTAATGATAGACATTGTTTAGTTGCCCAGAGTGAAATATACTCACATATGCGAGTGATTTACTCGCATTGTAGAGGGTTGCCATAACATAAATGTTATGGAAATCATAGTGCAGAGAGATGCAGCAAGACCAGACATGCTGCTGTTATCTGTCCGCAGGGCTCGTGCCCTCAGGATGTTTCTGAATGAGAGAAACATCTGTTTTTTTGCAACTTTGTTTGTGGAGCAGGTGTTTAAATCAGCCTGTAGTTTGGCCCATAAAAGAATGTACCCACCTCCTTTTGTATCGTCAACCTGTGTGTTTTCCGGTTTTTATTTGTACACTAGAAATTTGTAGATTTATTTTCAATGGCAACTGAATGATATGACATCTTGAACATATATGTAAATATGCTTGGATTCCCCTCAGAGTTCAAATTATGCTATGCTAATCTTTTCTATGCTAGCTATAATTTAATCCTAGATTTGATCAAATCCTTCATGTATAGTCTATATATTATATATAAAAATAAAGCATATATGTATTTAAAAGCAGATAAAATGCACAGTTTTCTGCTCCATTAGCACTTAGTATTAACAAACATTGGATTAGCAAGAAGAGCTAAGAATAATCAGGCTTTGAAGGAAGGAGGTGCTACATTTCCTAACCATAGCAACGAATAGGCTTCTAGGTGGGGCTTAAAAGTATTTAGACCTCCCACCTTGTGACATTTGTGTACTTGTTCGAAGACCCTCCTAAACTACACACTTCATCATACTAGTAATGTAAGTTTTGATGTGTGTATGTGTTAGTGCATATGTGTGATGCCATGTAGTCCCACCCCCTGTTTATTTCTACTCTAATCAGTTGCTATAGTTAAGAAAGGAAAGAATGTTTGATAAAGTTAACATCAGTCTTTCATTGTGTCCATTTTAAAGCATTGAAGTCCTGAATGCAGAAGAATTGCTTTCAGTGAAAAGAAATTCACTGATCCATCAGGATTTTGTAGAAAGACCACACAGAGACAAGGGATCCATCTGCACTGGGGGAGCTAATCAGATTAAGGAGCCCACCGCGTCCTTCATAGACAACTTCAGCCTGCTTGTTTCCTGTTTTGTAGTGCTGATATGATACAAAATGACAGGCCTGGGCTGGTCTACAACCCCATCAGAATATAAGGCCTCATGGTGGGTTTGTATTTGTGTGGTAGTCAGTCATCAATATTATGCGTGTGAAATTTTATGTATGTTAACGCAGAATCATTTAATCAGAATCAGTTTTAAATTGATTAATTTTGTTGCAGCACAGCCAATAAGCAATCCCCCTGTTCCCAACCCTGGCCAATCACAGAGGCGCATTGCAGCTCTATAAAGTTAATCTGATAAGTTTGACCAGAATTAACAAGTACTTTTACTGTTTACTTCTTAGTCTTTTTAATTACAGTGAATCAGTTAAGCTTGCTAATGAAAATAGATCTGCACATTTTCTGAAGCAAAACTAGTCAATGCTAGTTATCACAAACAATGCTAGGATGTTTTGGGTGATTGCTAAAATGTTGCTACGGTGTTTCTTAGCGTGTTGCTGTGATTTCTTTTTTTTTTTTCTTTTTTTTTTTGGGGTATTTTGGATGGTTGCTTACTGGCTCAGAAGAGCTCAATAGTGACATTCTGGTATCTAGATATGATGGGACAGTTGGATGAATTACACAGGAAAGCTTATAATACTTAGTGTTGGGGGTTTATTTAAAACACCTGGTTTCATAGACAGGGCTTAGATTAAGCCAGGATTAAACTTTAGTTCAATTAGAACATAGAAGTTGCTTTTATAAACGTGCCTTAGAAAAAAAGAGAAAAAACCATTACTGGTGTGCATCTGGAGACAAAACAATGGCATCGGCATATTTTAAGATATGTCAGTGCAGTGCAAGTTGTTTTCAGTTAAAACAGCTCAGTAATGCATTTTAGTCTTGGACTAGGCCTAGTTTCACAGACAAGGCTTAGATTAACCAGGATTAGGTCTTAGTTCAATTAGGACACTTAAGTAGCACTGGCACTGACATATTTTAAGATACCTCAGGACAAGCTTTCAGTTAAAACAGCTCAAACATGCATTTTAGTCTGGGACAAGTCTTAAAGGGATAGTTCACCCAAAAATTTACTCGGCCTCTATTTGTTCCAAACCTGAATAAGTTTCTTTCTTCTGTTGAACACAAAAGAAGAAGATTGTTGGTAATCAAACAGTTGATGGTAGCCATTGACTTCCTTAGTATTTTTTTTTCCTACTATAGAAGTCAATGGCTACCGTCAACTGTTTGATTACCAACATTCTTCAAAATATCTTCTTTTGTGTTCAACTCATACAGGTTTGGAACAACTTGAGGTTGAGTAAATGATGACAATATGTTCATTCTTGGGTGAACTATCCCTTTAAGCCTTATCTGTGAAACCAGGGGTAACTCTAATTAAGTCAGGCTAAAAGAAATGAACTCATCAAGTGTGCACAACACCTCCCTCTAGTGGATCTGTGAGGAACAGCAGCATTTTGTTTAGTCACTCATGTTGTTGCCCCCTTGTGGTGGGATTTAAACATTCATCAAAAGAGTTGTCTATGTTGATGAAGTTTGTGCATTGAATTTGGCTGGATTTTCTGAAAGGGCAGTTAAGCTGTTTGAATCCAGTTTGTTATGTGTGTGTTTATGTGTGTGTCGTCAGGGGGTACTGGGGTCTACATGGTTATTAATATCCTCTGTATCCTGCAACAGCTGTTACCCCCCCTCCCGATCCTGAACTCCGGCTCGACGTCTCTGTCGTAACGTCCTGTCCCACGTTGAGCTCCGCTCTAAACGTCTGCCCATGGATGCCTACCTGACTAACTGGTAAACATAACAGAGGGAATCCGATGTGTCTGCTTTGTGTTTGACAGGTATAAGAATCAGGGTTTAAAGCCTGCGGGACAGCCGTGTGTGTGTGTGTGTGTGTGTGTGCTGGTCACGTCACATTGTGGCCTCTTCACATGTGCTCTATTTATAGTGACTGTTCTGGTCTGTCCTGAAAGCTCCTGTTGCCTTAAACTGCACTTTCACTTTCAGACCGGTTTTTGCATTACAAATGTGCTCTTCCCCAGCATGTTTTTTTTTAAAGCTTGATTCACATGGACTTGATTTAGATCTTTGTTTGTTCATCTGTCATAATTTACTCACCCTCATGTTCTGAATAATAATATGAATTTAAATTTTTCAGAGTCATATGATTGAGTCTAGACATGAGCTGTTTGTTATTATGGAGCTTGACAGCCCTCATTCACATTCATTATATTGAAAGGAGTGACTAAGATATTATTAAAAAAAAATCACGTATTGAAAGCCCAACAAGTTTTGAACATCATGAGAATTCAGCAATGGAAAGCTTCATTGATCTCTTGCCTTGTTGTTTGACTAACCGAGTGTCATTCTGTAAGCCTAAATGATGCTTCTTCTTTATCTTAATCTAACAGATTTGATGTTCACCCGTTTTCCTTCCCTTGAGGCTGTTCATTCCTCCTATTCACCGCAGGGTCCTAGTACCCCCAAAATTTCAACCGAGAAGACTGCCTGCAATTTCCCGATCCTGTATTCTGCCTCTCACCAAAAAAGCCTTCATTTCTTCCCCTTTCCTTTCCTCTCCTCTCCTCTGTCTGTTTCTCCATGGCCTTCTCATCTCGTTTCTCATTTTGGGAGAAAAAGGGAAGTAGAGTTTTATTCTGTTTGCTAATTTATTGTTCATTCATTTATAATTTGTTAATTTATTGCCCACTTAAGACTGGTGAAATAGAACTATTCTAGAAAATACAGTTTAGACGATTTTTCTCCAGAGTAAGATATATGATTGTTTGGTCTATATCTTACAGTCCCAATGGTGGGACTGCAAAAATTATGAAATGGGAGGAAAAACTATATTTCAGTGCTTTTACATTCATTGGCAAAATGTTGGTGTTCCCCCAAGAAACTTTGCATTTGCTTGCAAATCTCTTACGTTCTCTCTCTCTCAAAAGTGTTGTGCTGCCCCAAGAAACTTTGCATTTGCTCAAATCTTTTGCATCCTTTGGCAAAAGTATTGAAGCTTGTGAATGCTTGCAAAAGCATTGAAATCTAATTTTACCTCCCATCTCATATTATTTACATCACAAAAGTTTTGCAAATCAATGCTAAAGTTTTAAGAGATAACGGAAAAAGTATTTTTCCTGCTTATTTTTCGCGGTTTGTAATGATTATTGTAATATGGCACTTAAGCGGGATCTCTGTGAACTTCGAAGGCCACCACAACATGTCTTTTTGAGTCAAGTTGTACTAGTCTAAAAGGAATTATACACTGTACCTTTTAAGGTTTCTTCTTTGTCCACATTCAGTAACTTACTAGTTAGGTGCATGTATTTGAAAATTTGGCTTTAGTAAAGGGTTCGTACACTCACCTAAAGGACCATTAGGAACACCATACTAATACTGTGTTTGACCCCCTTTCGGGGGGTCAAATGGTGCATTATCCTGCTGGAAGTAGCCACCAGAGAATGGGTACATGGTGGTCATAAAGGGATGGACATGGTCAGAAACAATGCTCAGGTAGGCCGTGGCATTTAAACGATGCCCAATTGGCACTAAAAGGCCTACAGTGTGCCAAGAAAACATCCCCCACACCATTACACCACCACCACCAGCCCGCACAGTGGTAACAAGGCATGATGGATCCATGTTCTCATTCTGTTTATGCCAAATTCTGACTCTACCATCTGAATATCTCAACAGAAATCGAGACTCATCAGACCAGGCAACATTTTTCCAGTCTTCAACTGTCCAATTTTGGTGAGCTCGTGCAAATTGTAGCCTCTTTTTCCTATTTGTAGTGGAGATGAGTGGTACCCGGTGGGGTCTTCTGCTGTTGTAGCCCATCCGCCTCAAGGTTGTGCGTGTTGTGGCTTCACAAATGCTTTGCTGCATACCTTGGTTGTAACGAGTGGTTATTTCAGTCAAAGTTGCTCTTCTATCAGCTTGAATCAGTCGGCCCATTCTCCTCTGACCTCTAGCATCAGCAAAGCATTTTCGCCCACAGGATTGCCGCATACTGGATGTTTTTCCCTTTTCACACCATTCTTTGTAAACCCTAGAAATGGTTGTGCGTGAAAATCCCAATAACTGAGCAGACTGTGAAATACTCAGACTGGCCCGTCTGGCACCAACAACCATGCCACGCTCAAAATTGCTTAAATCACCTTTCTTTCCCATTCTGACATTCAGTTTGGAGTTCAGGAGATTGTCTTGACCAGGACCACACCCCTAAATGCATTGAAGCAACTGCCATGTGATTGGTTGATAATTGCATTAATGAGAAATTGAACAGGTGTTCCTAATAATCCTTTAGGTGAGTGTAAAGACAGACATTAAAATTCATTGTTATAGAGGGATTTCTCTGTAAGAATGGCTGACCTCGCCTCCACCTCTAAGAGAATCCCCATTGCCTATGTAGAATGGGAGAATAGAGAGATAGCATCCAGCACAGTGTCTCAGGTCAGAGTGCCTGATCTTTAATACTGTCTTCATCTGCCCCCCTTCAGGTGAAAGATGAAAATGTCCCAGGTGCAAAAGCCTCGAGTGTAAGTGTTTGAGCAGCGTTGTCATTACAGCATGACTCGGATTTCAGATGGGTGTCTGTTCTGAGATCAGACGAGATCACATTTCCCAGCACTTTGCATTTGTTATTGTGGCTATGGTTCACTCTAAATCACATTCTGTGTGTTTACTTCACATATATCATCAGGAGGTGCTAAAGATGGGGTTTGTTTGGAAAAATTGTGGTCTTTTTCCTTTTAGGATAGCTGTTAGCTTCCAGCCTTACACTTTGTCTATAATTACCGTATGAAAGCAGTTCATCTGTTTCTTCTCTTCATCCATATGCTCATATGTGAACAGTAACAGGAGTTGAGATAATAGTTGCAGGAGGAGGTGAGAGTTTGGAACTGTACTGCTGCTGTACTCCAGTGGGCGGAGTTTACTGACATCACACCCTGCCCTTTTTGTCCTCCAATCACTGTTGTAGTAGGAGGGGCAGCTGGAGGAAGAAAGAGAGGGAAGGAGCATGAGAAGGATGCTGAGCTAAGGATGTGTGTGTGCGTCTGAAGCAAATGTGTGAGAGGTTTGCAAGTCATCATGGAGGTGCACAGCTGGAAGAGCACCAGCATCATCACCTTCAGGATAGACATGAAGGTCTGTCTCCACATAAGAGCTCATTATTAGTGTCTTATAACTAAATGTGCACTTTAAACTGTCAATAGTGTTGGCATTTGGACCTATAGTGTGAGGTCTCTGCAATGCTTCAGGTTCTGAGTTGTGTATAGGGTGCAAAAGAGACTACAAAAAGTCTGTGCGGTTGATCCTGTAGAGTTATGTTTCAGGGCTGAAAGCCAGCGTTGCACTGCAGTGACCTTAATTACGGGGTTTGTCTGTTAACCTGCCTCACTGTGCTGAGAAAAGAACTGCAAAGTGCCTGGCCACGTGGAAAAGAGCAAACAAAGTGTTTTTCAGATTAAATTTCAGTACTGCATGGGCTGGAGAGTGTGATGACCCTCTGATATTCAGAACGGCACCCATCTGTCATCATTTGGGAAGTTCAGGAAACTCCAAAAGGTTGTTGCTTGTTGAATTTTACTGAAGCTATTGAAAATAGTACTATTGTAGGTTTACGAGGAATGTTTTAACTTTAATCCTTGCTGCTAGAGGTAATTTTTCATCGGTGTTTACTTTGTGGTGACCTGTACATGTGTGTTTTTTGGGTTGTGTAAACAGTCGGACAGTGAGAACAGCATGAGTCAGTCTCAGGTCGCGGTAAGTGACCCACCCGAGCGACACAGAGCGGTGAATCCAGAGCGATCAACAGCGGTGAATCCAGAGCGGCCACTGACTGTAGACCAGAGAAGCAGTGGCTCCATGAATGGACGTCATGGCAGCGTGGAGTCAGACATGTCGTCAAGGAGAGGACTGAACCTGGTGCACAAATCAGTGTCAGAGGAAAAGCCATCGACAGCCACTTCTGTTCCCAAAACAAGCCGTCCCCTGCAAGCTGGCAGCTCTGTGGATGGAGATGCCCTCTCCGTTGGGTTGACCAGCCTAATGGGCCGTGCAAGGACTAAAGAGCATCGCTCCCGCTCGAGAGCTGCCGAACGCAAAGAAAACCAGGAGGAAAACAAAGAAAGTGAGGGAAAAGTCTCACTTGGGGAAAGTGAGACACCCTCAGAGGAGCCCCAACCATCCGCCCCTGCAACCAGTCCATCTCCTAAAGCTGACCCTCTTGCCCCTCCTGTTGGCTTTTTACCTCCTAAAATGAATCCTCTTAGCCTTCTTGCTGGATTCATTCCAGCTGCCAAACCCAACCCATTGGCTCCACCTGCTGGTTTCATCCCAGCTTCTAAACCAAATCCTTCCACTCAACTTACACCAAAACCTGATCCTCTGGCACCACCGGCGGGATTCATCCCGGCTCCTAAATCAAACCCTTCCACTCAAACTATGCTCAAACCCGATCCTCTGGCACCTCCAGTGGGATTTGTTCCTATCCCAAAGCGAGACCCATTTGCCCCGGTGGCAGGATTTATCCCCAAGCCCAAAGCTGACCCATTAGCACCCCCCGCTGGCTTTATTCCTGTGCCACGGACTTCTGCTGTGCGAAAGCCAGAGGTACAGACTGCATGTGTTTTTCAATGCGTTTGCAATGCATGTAATTGCTCAGCAAGCCAATGCAAAGGCTCACTGAAAAACTAATATCTTGCCATATCCAAAATGCTTTTTCTCACTCTTGTGTAAAGACTTTGACTGCTGTCTCACTTTAACGCTCTGAAGTGGATTGCAGCTGTAACTTTGAAGTCAGCTGATGCCTGCAAGAATTCAGCATGGAAAATGATGATGCTGGAAGAAACTTTTTTTTTTCTTTTTCTAAAGCACACTATCTCTTTGAATCCCCCACTGGCTTTAACAGCAAGTTGATAGAGGAATCTTATGGAAATATTAGAAACTTTGTTGGCTGTATAACAGGCGTAAGCTATATATCAGACTAACATTGCATTGGCGCTGATCATGTCAGTCGCAGAGTTGTAATTCCTGATTGTGGTGGTTCCCATCTTGCTCGTTTTTGGCATGATTCTATACAAGCACACTGATTAGTGCTGTGTCTGTCAAGGTGAAAGGAGTGTCAAAAACTTCTGCGGCTCCTGCTGAAAAACTTCCATCTCAGATTTCTACCGTCGCCAATCAACAGGTGTGTGTCCCGCAACTGCCAAGATGATTGTGTAATACAGTGGTGTTCAGCAGTGAGAGTTGTGTTGGAGTGAGAGTTCTTGTTTATGTCTCACTGCTGATATTCAGATTTGACCGCTGTTAACAATTGTTTAGTTACACTATTGTGTCAGACTTGGTCTTGCAGTGAACTTGGTATAGTGGGCCTTTAGGTTTCAATGTTCGTATAAAATTATTGAATCTAAAGCAGATGAAAATTACAGGTGATTTGGTAATAATCACCTTGCTAAGGACCACTCGGATACTTCACTGATCCTATTTGATTCCATCTGTAGGGGTCTCCAGTGATGCCCACCCCAGAGAATCACAAACATCTGGAGCAGAATTTTACTGCAAAATCACCTCCTGTAACCTCTGCCATTCTTTCTTTCTTTTGTGTTTGTACAGTTTTTATATGAAGTGTTTTATTACGACCTGTTGATTTTCTCTTCAGTTCACAATTATATGGGCGTTTGACTAATGTTCAAGTAAAATTTAAATGGCATAAGGTGCATTATTACCTGTCTCTTTCCCTGTTGTTTATTTATCTTTTGAGGATTTGTGTCTTTGACTTTTGATCTCTTGGTTTCCCCGGCCCTTTGCAGGCCAAAGCAGCTGAGGACCCTGTGGCAATCCTGCAGGCTGCACATGAAGCTGCCTGTCTATCTAAGGTCTGGCCACTGCATTGCCTGTGTGAAATTCTGCTTATGTGTAGAGCTTGGTAGAGTCTCATAGTGCCTTTAGAGGATGCTCATCACCTCAGAGCTCCTGGTTGAACTGAAGCATGTTTCCCATTTATATTTTACTTGGATGTATGTGTGTTGATGTATGCAGTTTATGTGTGTTATAGATTTCTTTGTGGTGTGTGAAGAGAACTTTTCTCTGAATTTTTTTTTCTCTGGTCATAATGGGTGGAGTTTGACCTAGTCCAGCTCCACAGGGTGTGGTTGGGCCGTCTTGCTCCACCCATTAGCTGGACATCAAGCCCTGCCCATTGGCTCTGCAGTGAGCAGCCTCTCTATAGACTTCAAATGTGTTTGCATTCTCCCTAGTATGCATATCCAGCAGTTTTGTTGTGTACAGATGCTTCACTTTTTATATATATTTAATTTATATTTAATCTCAGATATTTGCTTGCAGTGTTCACTTCGTCATACTCAATTTTAGTCAGAATATGAGTCTGATACTGCTCCATTGGGCTGTGATTATTGGGGTGTGTTTCAACCGAACCAGGAAAGACCTCAATTCGATAGACCTATAAACCAATCAGAGCAACGGAGTAAATGACGTATGTTGAGCGACGCATAGTAGTGGGAAGTTCGGATCATTTTACGAACTCGGATCTTTGAATCTCGTTCAGCAAAATTAACAAATCTTTTTTCAAGTAATTTCGCTCATGTCAGCAGAATATGATTAAAATGTCACGTTAAATTCCCCAACACATCTAGTACTTATGCAAACGTTGATCACATTTGGAATAAAAAACAAATTATTAGGTAATGCAGCCAAGGCCAAACTTTAAGAAATTATTCATTAATTGTTTGAGCTACAGCTTTCCTGTAGCTCAAACAATAAGAGCGAAGTCAAGGTTGTGGGTTTGATTCCCAGGGAAAGCAAGAACTGACAAAATGTGTACCTTGAATGCAATGTAAGTCGCTTTGGATAAAAGCGTCTGCCAAATGCATAAATGTAAATGTAATTGCTTAGCTGGGTCTTCAGGCTATGCAGTCTGTTAGTTAACCTCACCTCCGAGTCGTTCTTTCTTTTGTCACTTCACATTTAATCACGTCTGTTCCCTGGAAAGATTAGTAACATTACACCTCTCCTGTCTTTGGGTTTGAGTCATCAGTGTCTGATCTGGGCCGTGACAGCCAGGTTTGAGTCATTTGTTCACCAACTCACAGCCCCATAGGCTGAATGCAGAAGATCCTGTACAGAACCGATGGCATGTAGCGCATGCACGGTCAACACAAAGTGAACAAATCGCTCTCTGAGACAACTCGTTGTTCCCGAGTCATATATAAGATTAGTTCAAAAAGAACTAATCGTTCATGAACAGAACTCACCTGCACGCACGCTGGAAGAAGTAGAAGAAGATGAGTGTAAACGATCTTTGCCGATGTTGTAAAAAATAATTAACACATTTTTGAGAGAAATAGTAAAGGTGAATGTATATACGAACAAGTTCTCCATTTAGGATTAGAACGAATTCAACCCAAACGCTCTTTGGTGACATGGATGATTAAGTTGCGTTATCTGTCCATCATCATATAAAGCCCGCCCTGACAATTTGATTGCTCCACAACGGATCAAGTCCAGACCGAACTGCCTGACCTCAAACGTTGTGGGTGGGGCTAAGTTTGGCTGGCATCCAGGCTAACAAGTATCTGTTTCAGTCACAATATTCATTCTTAAACCGATTGAAAAGCTGAACTGAATTACAATCAATCCATCAGTGTTACCGGTCATCTGTAGAGTTTCACTCTCTGTGACTGGTGTGTGTTTGCGTGTGTTCTGACTATCTCTCTCGCTCTCTACTGCAGGTGAAGACGGAGGAACAGCTTGCTGCCGAGAAGGCCTGGTACAACACTGAGAAAGTCTGGCTTGTCCATAAAGATGGCTTTTCTTTGGGTTAGTGAAGTCATAGTGTTCATTAAACAGTCCTATTATGATCGGAATCCTCAACTGTCCTGTAACAAATGTTCATTTTGTCTGTATAGCTACACAGCTCAAGACAGAGATGGGCTCTCTCCCAGAGGGGAAAGTGAAGGTCAGACTGGAGCATGATGGGACATTACTGGAAGTGGATGAGGATGATGTGGAGAAGGTGGGCGTAGTCACTAACCACATGGATGTAACCCATGCAAAACCCAATAAACCTGTTTAAATTCTATCCATCTATTCTATCATCAGGCAAATCCTCTATCATATGATCGAGTGGAGGATCTCTCTTCTCTTCTGTACCTCAATGAGTCCAGCATCCTTCACACCTTGCGTCAGCGCTATGGTGGAAACCTCATTCACAGCTATGCTGGGCCAAACCTGCTGGTGATCAATCCCCTCAGCTCCCCTGCCATGTACTCCGAGAAGGTATGAACTTCACAAAAAGTCATAGTCACCTCAGAGTTATGGTCAAAAGAGATGGAGTGGCATGGTCTCTTTATATCAGGTGATGCAGATGTTTAAGGGCTGCCGGAGGGAGGAAACAGCCCCTCACATCTTCGCTGTTGCTCAGTCGGCATATCATCAACTGCTGACAACACGTCAGGATCAGACCATCGCGCTACTGGGCAGGAGTGGCAGCGGAAAGACCACCAACTGCCAGCACCTGCTGCAGTACCTGGTCACCATTGCAGCCGGCAGTGGAAAGGTGTACTCGGGTGAGGAAGATGAGGACCTCAAAGAGCATTCAAAATTGTCTTGTTGAACATTGCTTGTGTGAATATGAAGCAACATGGCCTGTTTTTTTTTTTTTTTTTGTTGTTTTTTTTTTCTATTTGAATTGTTTGTGCTTCTTGTAACTTAATGCCTTAAACCATGGAAGCTTGTTTCCACCATGGTATAAAAAAGATAAAAAGGTAATTGAGACCTAGGGCTCTATCATACACCCAGCGCAATACGACGGCACGCGCTATACAAGTGTTTTTTACTAGTTTCAGCCCGTTTGAATGTCCGGTGCCACCTTGTTTAAATAACAAATGCACTCGCGCTCATCTGTTCGCCCATCGGCTTGCTGGTTTGTAAACGAGGTGTGTTCAGACGCATTGTTGGTGCGTTGCTATTTTGAGGCAACTGAAAACAACTGAGCCACTGACCAACTGAAACCTGGTCAAAAGTCAATAGCGCAGTATTTTTTGTGTTCTTTAAAGAGTGTGTTAGTAATATGGGCCTATAGGTGGGTACACATTGCGCGTACACTTTGCTTGTTACACACACAGGGACACGCAGCAGCACACAAACATTTTTAAATATTATAAATAAAATAATTCCTCTCCGGAGAAGCGTTCAGTCTTTCCGCTCGCAAATTCCACCATGTAAATAGCGAATCCGCCATGGTGCAAGCACAACTGGCTTTTAAAGGGAATAGGAGATGAGATTCTGATTGATTTATTGCACGTTATGCCCAAAACACACCCATGATTCATTAAGAGACTAGATACAATCCATTATGAACTGTTCCCTCCTTACAGCTGAGAAATGGCAGGCGGTCTATTCAGTTCTAGAGGCTTTTGGAAACTGCAGTACAACTATGAATGGGAACGCCAGTCGCTTCTCACACATAGTCTCTCTTGACTTCGACCAGGCAGGACAGGTGGCCTCTGCATCCGTTCAGGTAAGGTACAGTGAGAGGACGATTAATCATATTTCACTGGGGGCATTTATCTTTGATTTGCTTTACTCTATGTCTCGCATACAGACCATGATGCTGGAAAAGTTCAGAGTGACCAGGCGACCAGAAGCAGAATCAAACTTTAATGTGTTTTACTATCTGATGGCCGGAGCAGATGCATCTTTAAAGTGAGCCAGAGACTATAGTTATAAAACAAAAAGCATGCATACTAATTGCATACTTGCATAAATTGCATAAATCAATCCAGCCATCTTTAACATGCCATATTCTGCAATAGTGTGCAAACTGAGATTCATCCAAAGCAGAAGCATGTGCATATTAAAGTTGATCAACTAATGGAACATTGTGCCTTTCAGGACTGAACTTCATTTCAATCACTTTGCTGAGAACAGCACGTTTGGGCTCCTCCCTCACTCAAAGGTAAGAAATGCCACACATGCGATCATAAGGCAGAGCTAGACACACACTTTATCTCTTTTAACTGTACACATGCCATCTTTTCTGTAGCCTGAGGACAAGCAGAAAGCCACTCAGCAGTTCACTAAGTTGCAGGCTGCCATGAAAGTCCTGGGCATCTCTGCTGAAGAACAGAAAACAGTGTGGCTGATTTTAGGGGCCATATATCATCTCGGTGCCGCTGGGGCCACCAAAGGTAAAGCTACCAGCTCCTCCAGTGTCTAAACCAAAACTAAATGCATGAGAAAACACTGTAGAATACCACATAGCCTGATTGCACCCTGTGTATTTTTACATCTGTCCACTAAGAGTCAGCAGAGTCTTTTCATTCATGTGACTGAGAAAATCTTTCGTTCTTTAGACTTGTGTGTCTGCACGCTTGATGTCTACAAAACATTTATCAGTCATCATCAGTGTTTAATACCGTTTCATTGTGTACAACAGTTGTTGTGTTTGTGTTTTATTTGTTGTAATCATGTGCTTTTATTGCATATTGATGTTGCATGCTGTTCCCATCATAACACAGAAACAGATGCAGGTAAATGCAAGTCTCTCGCTCTCCATTTCTTTTTTTAGACTGAAGACAGGTGTTTTTTTTTTTTTTTTTATTTATTTAGCATCTTAATAGAACTGTGCCCATCTTTCATCTGCCTCTGTGCTTGTTTCTGCTCTCTGATGTCGAACGCTAGAATGAAAATGTTTGTTCTCTTTGATCATCAATCCAGGAGATGAAAGTTTCTCCTTGTTCTTTGGACAGTTGACCAAAGAGCTTTCACAGTAGCTGGAAAATCTATTGTAGTTCAGCATAATGTGATGGATGCTTTGTGGTAACAGTTTTTCTTTCGCAAATGTGGCTTTCTGACCCCTCAGCGGGCCGAAAGCAGTTTGCCAGACATGAGTGGGCACAAAAAGCAGCGTATCTTCTGGGTTGCACGCTGGAAGAGTTGTCATCCGCCATCTTTAAACCCCAGGGAAAGAGCACCCTGCCCCGCTCAACAAGTGTCCGGCAGAGTACGGATGATACAGACAGCTCGGGTATCTTTTTTTTTTTGTTAACATTCTTAAATATGTCATAAATGCTTCCCTATTTTATGTTTAAAAAGAGTTTTTATGTGCGTTTTAGTGTCTAAAGCAACAGCAGCTGAGTGTTTGGAGTCCATGGCATCTGGTTTATACTCTGAGCTTTTCACGCTCATCGTCTCTCTTATTAACAGGTAATCAGTGATTACATAGGGCAGTATGAACTTATTTAGTAGGGTAAGAGATGTATTCAGATGTCTTTTTCTACTTTTCAGAGCGCTGAAGTCCAGTCAGCATTCTCTCTGTTCTCTGCTGATTGTGGACACACCAGGGTTCCAGAACCCTCGTCAAGTGAAGAACCAGCGCGGTGCCACGTTTGAGGAGCTCTGCCATAATTACGCTCAGGAACGTTTACAGATGCTTTTTCAGGAGCGGACATTCGTAAAGGAACTGGAGCGTTACAAAGAGGTGTGCAAAAACACACATAATCCTGAGCCAATATCAAGTCAAAATCTCATGACAATCGACTTCTTATAAAAGCTCTACTTTTTATGGCTCTTAATATACTACAACTTAAATTGACATTTTTGCTTTTTTTATTTACAAATTAATAGTCCATGTGTGACTCCAGTGGTTCAACATTAATTTTATGAAGTGTCGAGAATACTTTTTGTGCGCAAAATCAAACAAAAATAACAACTTTATTCAACAATTTTGTTCTAGCCTGTGTCAGTCTCCTACGCTGTGTACGTTGTAAATACAGTGCAGCATTTTCGAGTTCTACACCTATGGTTCTATGGCAGCCGATACTGTCCATGTGAGCACCACGACGCATGTGTGTGATGATGACGCAGGAGTTGCACTGTATTTACAATATAAATGGCTTGGGAGATTGGGACAGGCTAGAACAGAATTGTTGAATTAAGTCATTATTTTTGTTTGTTTTTGCACACAAAAAGTATTCTCGTTGCTTCATAGAATTGAGGTTGAGACACTGGAGTCACATGGGCTATTTTATCGATGTCTTTACTACCTTTCTGGGCCTTGAAAGTGTTCATTAAATAGCTGTCTATGGAGGGATCAGAGAGCTCTCGGATTTCATCAAAAATATCTTCATTTGTGTTCCGAAGATGAACGAAGGTTTTGGAATGAGGGCGAGTAATTAATGACAGAATTTTCATTTTTGTGTGAACTAATCCTTTTAATATAATAATTATAAAAATAATGCAATAAAATTGCAGGGGTCTTGCGTGCCTTTTGCAACTTTTAACTTGACATTGCATCTTAAAAACAAACAATTAATGACAATCGATTAACAATTCTATATGAATGACCTCGAAGTCTACCTCAGATAGGAATACAATATTTTTTTATGTTTTATACACACCAGGACTGCATTTCTTTGATCAAAAATACAGAAAAAACTGGGAAATATTATTAGTATTTAAACTTTCTATTTGAATATATTGTTAAATGTGAATTTTCTGCATCATTACTCCAGCAGTGTCACATGATCCTTCAGAAATCATTCTAATATGCTGATTTGCTGCTCAAGAAACATTTCTTTTTCTTCATCTTATCATTAAATCAGATCAAATCACCTTTATTTATATAGCGCTTTTTACAAGTCCAATTGTTTCAAAGGAGCTTCACAGTGTTAACAGGAAAATAATGCAACAGAATTTGATTCGACTGTACAGCCGCTCTGGAGAAAGTAATATAGTTGATATACTCAGTAATATAGTTGAAATTAAGGTGTCCAAAAGCCAGAGGCAACGGTGGCAAGGAACCAAAACTCCTTCAGGATCAGAATGGAGAAAAAAACCTTGGGAGAAACCAGGCTCAGTCGGGGTGGGGTGCCAGTTCTCCTCTGGCCTCTGGATCATTACTATAATCAATGTTGAAAACAGTTTTGCTGATTAATATTTTTTTAAGGATTCTTTTTCAGGATTCTTTGACACATAAAAAGTTCAGAAGAACAGCACTTATTTGAAATAGATTTTTATGTAACATTATAAATGTCTTTACTGTCCCTTTTGATCAATTTAATGTATCCTTGATGAATAAAAGCATGAATTTCTTTAACAAAAGTTTTTACTGATGATCCCAGACTTTTGAACAGTAGTGTATATTGATTTCTCAGGGCCACTTTCTGCAATGTCAGTTTAATGTTTTATATATCTTCCACAGTAATGTAATGTCTTTTTCATTATTTTCATTTTTCAACACAAACATTAGCATAATTTTTGCAGTTTAATTAGTTTAATTAATTTGTCATATAATTAAAGCAAAGCATTATAAGTCATTGTCCATCCAAACAAATGAACTGTCTCTTTGTTTCCATAGGAAAACATTGAGATCACACTGGATGACCTGGAGCCCAGCCCTTCTCGCTCAGTGGCTGTGATCGATCAGTCTTCCAGTCAGGCCCTGGTGAGACTCACTTCCTGAACTGCCATGGCTGATTATTTACCTGATTTTTAAAATTTGTGTGATTTTTATATTAAAAAGAGCTCTGTGGATAATAAGTATTTAATGTTACTTCCGTCTCTGCGTTTGTGTTTAATCAAAATCACTTAGAATTTGAAGACTGAAACTGGAAATGACACTGTCAATGCAGGGCAAATTCAGTCCTATATTAAAAGTAATGGTTTGTTCATGGTGATATACTGCAGTCTCTTTTAACAGTGTTTATAAGTCCCAGAACAGAAAGCTCAATGAGTGCGATCTGAAGGAAAATGGGCGTATTATTTTTACGATTGTGGTTATTTGACAGTGGATATTCATGTTTGTGTTTCAGGTACGTACTATGTCCCGTACAGATGAGGCCAGAGGTCTGTTTTGGCTGATGGAGGAGGAGGTTATGCAGCCGGGAGGGTCCGAGGAAACACTCCTGCAACGACTCTTCAGTTACTACGGCCCTGCGGAGGGAGAGAGCACAGGTCACACACACAAACACGCACAAACACAAACTCGCACACTTACATTCTGCCCTGGACCAATTTATGAATTGTTTTTCTGCAGGTCACACAGTGGTGCTTAAAAGTGAAAATGCACATCACTTCCTGCTCGGCCACAGTCATGGGACAGATTGGGTGGAATATGACACACGTGGTTGGCTGAACCTAGCCAGGCTAAATCCCACTCCCCAGAATGCAGCCAATCTGCTGCAGAACTCCCAGAAGTAAGAGCTGCCTCAACCTTCAGTCAATTTTTTAAAAATTAAATTATTATTAAATTATTATGTTTTTTTATTTTTTTATCTTTCTTTTTTTGTGTAATATAGTTCATGTAAACAATCTGCAAAGTTACAAAGGACAAAGTCCACGACAAAGGGACTCCACAACCCCATCAGAAAGCCTTGTTTGTATTCCTGCCATTATTTCCATGACTTACCTATGTCACCATGTAACACATTTGCATAGACCCCGTCTGATAGGGTTGGGATTTGTAAATCGATTCCCATTCTGGAATCAGATACATAAGGTCAGGAATCGGATACTTGTTATAAAATTTAAATTTCGATTCCTCTTATCGATTGTTTTTATGTGCATTTTAATATGACTTTAAACCATTCAAGCGCAAGAAGACTTGCACACTGTTTTCTGTGCTGCGCACATCCAAAGCGTACTCACAGAAAGCCGCCTCTCATACTGAATAGTATGCAAACCTGAACTGAGTTCTTTTCTGTGTCTTTTTGCACTTGAATGGATGAATACACACAAAAATGTCAGTCGGTTATGTCTTAAGTGAACGTAAAACCGAGTGGACAAAGAAAACGCATAACAGCATATTGGCTCCGCATATTGGATATTGGTTAGTGTACAGTGTGCGTGATGTGAATTTTGTCTTGAGAGTATGCGTGTACTGAACGCGCACCGCCGGATTCCAAAAGAAGTATACTTTGCAAGGCTGTGCATTCGACTGTGCACATATGCTTGCGTAAGCGTAAAAAAAACCAAAGTAAACTTTTGACTTTAAAGGGGTCATGAACTGGTTCTTTTAATTTTTTTAATACTGTTGTCTGAGGTAAACTTATGACGTTTGCATGGTTTTTACATTCAAAAACATCATAATGAATAAGTAATAGGCTATTTTCTACCCTGGTTTTGAGCCTCTCTCATGGAACACTCAGTTTTTATGGGCGTGCCACACTGAAAACTTGGAAGTAATCTTATCCTTTCTGCAAATCCAGTCTGTTGTTTACAAACTAATCCATGGTGAAATGAAGGAACAAATGCGCAATGTCTTCACCACATGAGCTGGATCTTCATTAAAAATAAAGTTCATCCATGCATTCATAATATTGGAATCCGAATGAAGCTTATGCAGCATGTTTATTGCTTGGAAGTTCGATCCGGTTTAGCTCCACGTAGGCCTATGTTATTTATCAATAACATGTCAAGCACAAATCGGTGGGCGGGGCTACAGAATCAGGCGTTCTTCTTCTTCGGTTAAGGCAGTGTTTCACTGCACTCTGATGTCACAGCTTGGCACATTCTGAGATCAAGTGTTTGCTGGGGGTCAATAAAAGCTTTTCTTTGACTAACAAGGAAGTTTACAGGAAACTTACAGGATATTCTTATATCACAATTAACTTTTATATATCGAAGGCTGAATGAAAAGTCAATTTCTTAATTCATGACCCCTTTAAAGTGACAGCAGCCTAATATTCCTGCCGTTGTCTCTATAATAATGTCAACAACAAAAGACAAAGAGAAATTTCAGTCACTGTTCTTGACTGAATGACTTAACTATATTTGTAATGTATATTTTATTTACAAAGTGCAGTGTTATTTTACATTTGATTTACAGTTTTGTACCTGAAAATCTTAAAACGCTGTTTATTTCACTTGTATCTTTGTTCAGCTGTATTTATTTATACGATTACTAGTTTGTTTATTTGTTCTTTTTTTAAATTATTGAGTGTTTATTTTTCTTTAATAATGCTTGACATGCATTAGTTAGGCTAGTTGTTTTTGCTATGGTATTCAGCTACAATAAAATGTTTTGCAATAAGTTGCAAAAAATTTTTTTGATGTTATTGGAATCGAAATTAGGAATGGATAAGAATTGGAAATGATAAGCAGAATCGGACTCGGAATCGTTAAAATAGTTAGGCTTGCCCTCAAACAAAGGTATTTATAAGGCCTGGAAGAGTTCATCACTCTTCTATGTTAAAGAAATGTTTTTTTCACAGTAAGGGGGAAGGCAGTGGAACTGAAGAACCTGTGATTAAAATATTCCTCAGCAGTACAATCACAACATTTTGCTGTGTTCTCACGATTTTCTAACAACTTTTTGGCCCATGATCCAGGATTTGAAATCGTGTCACCTAAAGCATAACCATATATCGAAACACTGCCCACGAGGCCATCAGCTCCGACCGGAAGGCAGCTTATAAGGAAACCAAAACTAAAACAGAACTTTCAGACAGAGGGTGAAAACAAGTGCTGCAACAATTGAATTATAAACATATTTGAAAATTAAGTCATGTAAACGTACACTAGTAGACCTCCTAAACAAAATTATGAACCTGTAAATGAGTATAATAGGGGCCTTTTCAAATATGTTTTTCATTCAAGAACAAACTCTCTTTCCTACAGAAAAAGCATCAGCGGGATGTTTGTGGGCCGCTCCAGCAGTGCTGCGGTTCTGACCGGCTCAATTGCCGGACTTGAGGGCGTCTCTCGGCTCGCCCTGCGTCGGGCCACCAGCATGAGGAAGACCTTCACCACAGGCATGGCGGCGGTCAAGAAGAAATCTCTCTGCCTTCAGATTAAACTCCAAGTGGTGAGTTTTCAAGAGGGTCCTACACCAAATAGTAGTTGTTGGATGTTTCCCCATTAGTTCCAAGAAATGGCTAAAACTACACATTATATATTCCTCTTTCGATCAGGATGCACTGTTGGACACCGTCCGCAGATCCAGGGTTCACTTTGTCCACTGTTTGTTACCCCGAGCGGAAGTTCTGAGGGCCACAGGATCCTCAGAGGAGAGTTGCGACCCTGGACTCATGCAGATGGATGTGGCTTTGCTCAGGGCCCAGATCCGTGGCTTCAAACTGCTGGACAGTTTGAGGATTTACAGACAAGGTGAGAAGAGAGATTGAAAGATCCAATTAAATAGATTAAAATCAAGTCCTCTCTGTTATTTCCTGCTGAATATCCGCATGCTTTGTGCAGGTTACCCTGACCACATGGTCTTCTCTGAGTTCAGAAGACGTTTTGACGTTTTGGCCCCTCACCTGACCAAGAAACTGGGCCGGAACTACATTGTGAAGGATGAGAAACGAGTGAGTAGCTATTTAAGAAATAATGACCATGGAAATAATAGTACAAATGCTTTACCGAAATGAAGTTTTGAGCTCCAACACAGAAATGAACTCTGGGTAATCAGGGTTATTGTGACAGCTTAATCAAGAAACCCCAGCTGGGTCTCTGACTTGAATCAATACACAGAGCAGACAGGAAAAATGTAGTAATTGCTCTGGGCTTTAGTGCTTACTAAATGCCCAAATGTACTGTAATTATCAGACAGAAAAATGTCTCCGTCCAGGGGCCTCCTAATCTCGCTTTGGCCCTGTGATTAGCTGAGGGGAAAGGAGAATTTTATACAAAACCTTTGCACTGTGGCCCTGGGCATGTAAAGGACAGACAGGGTCTAGAATTAACATTCGCCAAGTGCCAAATGCACTCTGCAAATGGGCTTTGCAGAGTAAAAAAAATATTCATGAGTTGAATGAAAACTTCATTACGAAATGCAGCATAATTTAAAAATGACAACCTGAATCTCACTGATGCAAATGACACTGGAAATCATAGTGGAAACATTGTAACATAGAAAGTTGCAATATTTTATACAAATAATTGCAAATAATTACAATAAAGTCTCAATTGTGAGATATTAAGTTATATTGTTGGATTTAAAATCACAATAATGAATTATAAAACAGAAATTATGAGAAATTAATTGACAATTATGAGATATAGTCAGAAATTGTGATATATAAGGTCATATTGGGGGATATAACATCACATTTTAGTCACTTTTGTGAGAAATCAAGTCGCAATTGTGAGAAAAGAGTCTTATTGTGAGATTGACATTGTATATTAAGATAAACGCAATTGTGAGAGTCATATTGTGAAATATAAAGTCATACTGTGAGATATAAAGTTTATTTTTACTCTGAGGCAGAAACAAGCATGTGTTCTTGACTTGGGTAAATAATCACATTGTCATGGGGACTAAATATATATTTTTGAAAAATACAGTTGCCCAGTCTGAAAAATTAATTGCTGGTCAATTGACAGGTGTAGCAAAAAGTCATTTTTAGACACCTAACACCTGCTTTTAGAGTAAAAAGAGTACAGAAAGATGCCCAACCTCTTTTATATAACACAACAGAGAAGGTCAGTGGTATTTCAAGTCTCAGAGAAAGTAGAAATGATGCAAAATTGGAGATCTAGAGAGACACAACGAGAAAGAAAAAGACAGAGGGAGGTAGAACTGTGTCTCAGAGGAGACTTTTTTGTGGACCAATTCAAACAAAGGCCCTTTAGTTGTCAGGGGCCAGCGCCCCCTTTAGTGCTGTAATCTAGATGGGCCCTTTCAGATAGATTGAATTCTCAAGACCTTTCCGCATGAGAGAGACAGTGTCAATGTCATGGTGAGGGCTGATGGTCGTCTGGACAGTTTGGGGACTGCACGGCAGAAAATAACCAGTGAGAGTCTTGTAGGCCTACACAGGGGTCAGCAGTTTTTTTGTAATGTACACTGTGTGAACTAGACATGACAGTATGTGTGTCGTTGCAGGCAGTAGAGGAGCTTTTGGAGTCACTGGAATTGGAGAAGAGCAGCTATCACATGGGTCTGAGCAGGGTGAGTACACACACACACATTTCTGTTCAATTTATCCCTTTAGAAGCATCAAAGGATGCAGGTAAGTCAAATTTTGAATCACAAGCGGCAGGTGATATTATGACCGTGCGTTTTTCGTCGGTTACTGCTTGGTCCGCTGGCGGAACGCAAGAAACTCTCATCTCAGCATGAGCTGCTTTGTTTGTTTGTGTCTTTCCTAGTTCTGCATGCCGTCCTAATCACTGTGAACAGACGCTGGCGCTCAACAGTTTAATCCCATCAGCTGGAAAATCATGGCAAGCCAAAAAGACCCCTGAAAAAAACGGTAGCGTGTGTAAACAAGCCCCGCCTGGCGCGTTCCCAGAAGAATGGAGATTTATTGGACCGTATTATAAGTTGGAATAGTTAGTCATTATTTTGTGGCAGCTGCAATTGGCATAAAGGTTTGCGAAGGCTGAACTGCGCTCAGAAATAGATTACAATGTCAGGGGCCCTTCACGAAGGATTCGAGCAACAACACAAACTGATTTACAACTCTTCCAATATCTCCTGTCAGTTCTGCTTGACTTGTGCTGTTACGATTACTGGCAATGAAAAATAAACCAAATAGGCGTTAAATGGACATTGATTTACTTGGTTCGTTCAGATTGTTGTGGTCAGATGTTGACACTAGATAAAGTAGTTGCATGAGTGTAATCACAATTAGTGATTTCATTTTCATTTATTTATTTATTAATTCTTTCAGACCCTCAGGCCTTGTTTATATGTTGTTAAACATCAATCTCAGATTAGATGTTTACACCTGGCATTAACATGCTTCTCTTAATGTCTTATGGTCAAATTTCATTTCATCTCATGACTAAATTCATCATATCAGATAGATGTTTTAAAAATGACATTCTGTCATCGTTTACTCACCATCATATTGTTCCAAAGCTGTATGGATTTCTTTCTTTCTTCTGAACACATATTTTGAAGAATGTTGGAAGCAAACGGTTTCGTTTCCCATTGATTTTCTTTTTCTTTCTTTTTTTCATACAATAGAAGTCAATGGGTACTGAAGCCCATGCTTACCAATATTCTTCAAAATATCTTCTTTTGTGTTCAACAGAAGAAAGCCATACAGGTTTAGAACATGAGGGTGAGTAAATGATGGCAGAATTAAAATTTTGAGTGTACTACCCCTTTAAATATATTAAATATAAACATTTTTAAATATTGATAATTAAATATAAATGTATTTGAATAAGTAAATGAAAACTGATACTGATAAGTGTATAGAAAATCCACCTCTCTCGTGCTGTTAAAGAAATGTATTATTTTTCATATTAAATTTTGGTCACACTTTAGATTAGGGTCCAATTCTCACTATTAACTAACTATTAACTATGATTTTTGCCTCAATAAACTCCTAATTATTGCTTATTAATAGTTAATAAGGTAGGTGTTACATTTAGGTATTGGGTATGATTAAGGAATGTAGAATAATGTCATGCAGAATAAGGCATTAATATGTGTACTAATAAACAGCCAAAATCCTAGTAAAATGCATGCTAATAAGCAACTAGTTAATAGTGAGAATTGGCCCTAAACTAAAATGTGACCTAATTATTATTATTTATTTTTTTCAGTTTAAATTCTAATTGATCCTCTAAGACCTAATTAATTACAAAAAACATCAATGCACTTATGAATCTTAATTACAGATAAAGCTGCATCTGTTTGAAAATATGACTCCATATGAGTTTATGCGCATCTTAGTGACTACTCTGACATTTTAGGACCATCATAATAAGCACTTTTAACATGCTTCCTTTGCTGTTGTCACAATTGTGTTTATTGTGTTTGTGTGTGTGTGTGTTAGGTGTTCTTCAGGGCTGGAACAGTGGCTAAACTAGAGGGACAGAGGGATGAACACACCAGACAGAACATCACGCTGTTCCAGGCCGCCTGCAGGGGCTTTCTGTCTCGACAGGCCTTCAAAAAGAGGAAGGTAAAGTCAATTTTCTGTTTTGCTTTAGTCCTGTGCTGAAATTGCACTGTCAATCAATCAGAATCTCAACATTTCTTTCTCCAACAAAATTCAAAGGTTTGGTGTGGGTAAGATTTTTTAAATGTTTTTGAACAAGAAATCCTTTATGCTCTCCAAGACTGCATTTATTTGATCAAAAATACAGTAATATTGTGAAATATTGTTACAATTTAAAAACTACACCCTAGTGAAAAATATACTAAAATATATTTGAAATCCATTTATTTTATGCTAAATATACTACAAATATATTTATATTGATGTACTTAATATAAATACCCTGCAATTGTACTTATAGTATTTTAAATTGGTATACTTAAAGTGTGCTAAATTGGAACAAGTAATTTTGTATTTAATACACTTTAGTTACCCATAAAAAGAGCTGAGGTCCAACTAAAGATATACTTCTAGTAAGTATTTGATTGTGCTAAAGTGGAACTATTGCAAGTATACTTTAGGTGTACTTTAAATATCTTGCATTTAAATTATACAAAGAACATACTATCCTTAGTAATAGTGATATTCAACACTTGTTAGGCTTAATATTAAGAAATACACATTCTGCAATAAAGAAGAACTCCAAATAAAATTTAATCAAAATATTTATATCAGTATTAGTCTCAAGCGATATGTCAGTAAATACACTCACCTAAAGGATTATTAGGAACACCTGTTCAATTTCTCATTAATGCAATTATCTAATCAAACATGGCTTCAATGCATTTAGGGGTGTGGTCCTGGCCAAGACAATCTCCTGAATTGTCAGAATGGGAAAGAAAGGTGATTTAAGCAATTTTGAGCGTGGCATGGTTGTTGGTGCCAGACTTTGTTGGCTGGTCTGAGTATTTCACAATCTGCTCAGTTACTGGGATTTTCATGCACAACCATTTCTAAGGTTTACAAAGAATGGTGTGAAAAGGGAAAAACATCCAGTATGCGGCAGTCCTGTGGGCGAAAATGCCTTGTTGATGCTAGAGGTCAGAGGAGAATGGGCCGACTGATTCAAGCTGATAGAAGAGCAACTTTGACTGAAATAACCATTCGTTACAACCGAGGTATGCAGCAAAGCATTTGTGAAGCCACAACACGCACAACCTTGTGGCGGATGGGCTACAACAGCAGAAGACCCCACCGGGTACCACTCATCTCCACTACAAATAGGAAAAAGAGGCTACAATTTGCACAAGCTCACCAAAATTGGACAGTTGAAGACTGGAAAAATGTTGCCTGGTCTGATGAGTCTCGATTTCTGTTGAGACATTCAGATGGTAGAGTCAGAATTTGGCGTAAACAGAATGAGAACATGGATCCATCATGCCTTGTTACCACTGTGCAGGCTGGTGGTGGTGGTGTAATGGTGTGGGGGATGTTTTCTTGGCACCCTTAGTGCCAATTGGGCATCGTTTAAATGCCACGGCCTACCTGAGCATTGTTTCTGACCATGTCCATCCCTTTATGACCACCATGTACCCATTCTCTGATGGCTACTTCCAGCAGGATAATGCACCATGTCACAAAGCTTGAATCATTTCAAATTGGTTTCTTGAACATGACAATGAGTTCACTGTACTAAAATTGCCCCCACAGTCACCAGATCTCAACCCAATAGAGCATCTTTGGGATGTGGTGGAACGGGAGCTTTGTGCCCTGGATGTGCATCCCACAAATCTCCATCAACTGCAAGATGCTATCCTATCAATATGGGCCAACATTTCTAAAGAATGCTTTCAGCACCTTGTTGAATCAATGCCACGTAGAATTAAGGCAGTTCTGAAGGCGAAAGTGGGTCAAACACAGTATTAGTATGGTGTTCCTAATAATCCTTTAGGTGAGTGTATATTAATGGGTTTGTAGTATAGTTAGTATGAAATAAATGTAGGCCTATTTTAAATACTTATTGCCATTGTTTTTTTTTCACTAGGGTAGACTCTGCATCCGTCTAGCACCTAACTCGGAAAGTTACCAAAACTCATAATCACGAGTTGTGCTGATATTCATGTGCATTTTAACATAATAAATACTTTCTTTCTGACATGACTTGAAAACACCATAACTGCTGAAGCTAAACCTTGACCCCCTTTGGCCTGCCCCAACGTCCTACCATTGGTTGCACCAGAAGTTGACATGTCAGACAGCTATGCTTGATCTATGTTTCAAACACGCCATAAAGCCAATGCCATCACACTCGCCAACAATTGGTTTTGCTAAACAACCAAACTCGCTACAGTACACACTAATACACTTTTCCCATTAATGGTACTTTAATGGCCCGTTGCATTATGTTTATTAAAATTATCCTGACCAGTCCTCAAAAATTAGACAAAAAACGTCACATAAATTCAGAAACGTTAACTGCATGAAAAGTAAATAATTTCAATTCATCCGCCACATTTAAATCCACAGTGTAATGCAAAACCGCCAAATAATTTCATTGCTTTTTCCATCAGGAGCAGTTGTGCAGTACATTGAGAGTTGAAGTGCGTAGAGAAATGTTACAGATGGTTTTATTCCATTCGCACACACTGAAGCACGCAGTTCTGCACATTCACATTCTTCCACCAACGAACGGAAATGTCTGTGTTTTAGTGCGTGCACAAGAATAAAACTAATGCCGGTTTATGCATCATGTCAGGTAAAAGGGAAGCAAAACATTCTGCAGATCATATTTAATGTTGTCTGCTGGCTTTATTTTTTCAACAGCCCCAAGTTAAATGTACTTTTATGTTACAACCCGAATTCCAGAAAATGTTGATTCAGCTGGGAGAACATCTAGCAACTAATTAATTGATATCAGGTCTGTAACATGATTAGCTATAAAAGGTATGTCTTAAAGAGGTATAGTCTCTCAGAAGTAAAGATGGGCAGAGGCTGTGAAATCTGTGAAAGAGTGCGTAAAAAGAATGTGGAATACTTTAAAAACAATGTTCCTCAATGTCAAATTGCATTGCAAACTACAGTGCATAACATCATCAAATGATTCAGAGAAACTGGAGAAATCTCTGTGTAAGGGACAAAGCCGTAGACTTTTATTGGATGCCTGTGGTCTTCGGGCGCTCAGATGACACTGCATCACTCATCGCCCTGATTTTGTCAATGACATTACTTAATGGGCCCAGGAATACTTCCAGAAACCACTGTCTGTAAACACAATCCGCTGTAACATCTGCCCATGCCAACTAAAGCTCTATCATGCGAAAAGGAAGCCATATGTGAACATGGTCCAGAAGCGCTTTTGTGACCTGTGGGTCAAGGCACATTTAAAATGGACTATTTTAAAATGGAAAAGTGTTCTATGGTTAGACGAGTCCAAATTTGACATTCTTGTAGGAACTCATGGACACCGTGTCCTCCGGGCTAAAGAGGAGGGAGACTTTCCAGCGTGTTATCAGCGTTCAGTTCAAAAGCCAGCATCTCTGATGGTATGGGGGTGCATAAGTGCATACGGTATGGGCAGCTTGCATGTTTTGGAAGGCACTATGAATGTTAAAAGGTATATAAAGGTTTTAGAGCAGCATATGCTCCCCTCCAGACGACATCTATTTCAGGTAAGGCCTTTGCATTGTCCTGCTGAAATACACAAACCACATACTGCAGCTATTACAACAGCTTGGCTTCATTGTAGAAGAGTCCGGGTGCTGAAATGGCCTGATCTTTCACCTATAGAGAACATTTGGTGCATAATTAAACAAAAAATACGTCAAAGACGACCACAAACTCTTCAGTAGCTGGAAACCTATATCAGGCAAGAATGGGACCAAATTCCAACAGCAACACTCCAGAAACTCATAACCTTGATGCCCAGATGTCTCCAAACTGTTTTGAAAAGAAGAGGAGATGCTACACATGCCCCCGTCCCAACTTTTATGAGACCTGTAGCAGGCATCAAGTTTGAAATGAGCTTGTGGATAAAAGTGTAAAATTTCTCTGTTTAAATATTTGTTATGTTATGTATGTTCTATTGTGAATAAAATATTGGCTCATGTGATTTGAAAGTCTAGTTTTAGTTTTCATTTTATTCAAATTTAAAAAACGTCTTAACTTTTCCAGAATTCGGGTTGTATATACAGGCCGTTTTGCATTTATTTTCACGCACCACTTACTGCGCCTATAATGAGACTTTTCTCTGCGATTCACGGTATTTAAATCCATATAATTTGTCCTGTCATTGATGGAAAAAAGTTTGTTTATAGCAGTACTTGTAACAGTATGAAAGAACACAAAGTAACCCCAGTTTTGCGTGGTCCATATCTGTGTGGTGGCACAACTGATAAAGCGAGTGCACTAGTGTGGCAGCGACCCGCATTCTATACCAGTCCGTACGGGTTCCTACATTCAATGTATATCTGTTCCCATTGTCTCACTGATGTTCACCGGATAAGAAAGTCACTGGCATACTGGGGGGTGTCTATAAAATGTCAGCAAAAGGCAAATTTTTAAGTTGTGCTGTTATTTATAAAGATTACTTTATTGTAGCCTATTTGAAGCACACTATAAATGTTGGTATGCCATTGCAGTGTGTTTTAAAATCACTAAAAGTTTGTTATCAGTATATAATATTAATGTTCAACACTCTTACAGTGTAGTTTAATTTCAATTGTAATGTCACCAAAATACATTTCAAGTTTATGCTGAGTGAATTCTGCATTTCAAAACTTAAATACAAGAATATATTTAAATTGTACTTAAGTATACTTGGAATAGTTCCACTTTAGCACAAACAAGTATATTTAATACAACTTTAGTTGAACTTCAGCACTGCTTTTGTACAACTAAAATGCATTTAGTACAAAATTAGTTATTCCAATTTAACAGACTTTAAGTATACCAATTTATAGTGTGACACAAATATGATGTTGTAAATATAATGGTCTGTTCATTGACACAACTTACTACCAGATAGTATTGAGCAGGTGACCATTTATGGAGGTGACTAGATTTAGTTTAAGGTAAAGGGCCCTATCATACACCCGGAGCAATGCGACACCAGGTGAGACACAAGTCTTTTTTTGCTAGTTTTAGCCTGACACATTTGTCATTTTTACGTCCAGCACCACGTTGTTTATATGGCAAATACATGCTGGTCTGAAAACGTGGTGTGTTCAGGCGCATTGTTGGCGTGTTGCTATTTTGAGGCAACTGAAAACGACTGTGCCATTTACCAACTAAAACCTGGTCTAAAGTCAATAGCGCAGTATTTTTTTAGTTATTTAAAGGGTGCGTTAGTAATATTCGCCTATAGGTGGGTGCACAACATGCGTACACTCTGCTTATTACACACACAGGGACACGCAGCAGCACACAAACATTTTTAAATATTACAAACCTGATTCCAAAAAAGTTGGGACACTGCATTCTGTTTTTATTCACAATTTGTACAATGATGTGGAAGTTTCAAATTTCGATATTTTATTCAGAATACAACATAGATGATATATCAAATGTTTAAACTGAGAAAATGTATCATTTTAAGGGGAAAATAAGTTGATTTTAAATTTCATGGCATCAACACATCTCAAAAAAGTTGGGACAAGGCCATGTTTCCCACTGTGTGGCATCCCCTCTTCATTTTATAACAGTCTGCAAACGTCTGGGGACTGAGGAGACAAGTTGCTCAAGTTTAGGAATAGGAATGTTGTCCCATTCTTGTCTAATACAGGCTTCTAGTTGCTCAACTGTCTTAGGTCTTCTTTGTGGTATCTTCCTCTTTATGATGCGCCAAATGTTTTCTATGGGTGAAAGATCTGGACTGCAGGCTGGCCATTTCAGTACCCGGATCCTTCTTCTACGCAGCCATGATGTTGTAATTGATGCAGTATGTGGTCTGGCATTGTCATGTTGGAAAATGCAAGGTCTTCCCTGAAAGAGACGACGTCTGGATGGGAGCATATGTTGTTCTAGAACTTGGATATACCTTTCAGCATTGATGGTGCCTTTCCAGATGTGTAAGCTGCCCCACACGCACTCATGCAACCCCATACCATCAGAGATGCAGGCTTCTGAACTGAGCGCTGATAATAACTTGGGTTGTCCTTGTCCTCTTTATTCCGGATAACATGGCGTCCCAGTTTTCCAAAAAGAACTTCAAATTTAGTTTTTTTTCAAATTGATTGGTCTGACCACAGAACAGAACAGTCCACTTTGCCACAGTCCATTTTAAATGAGCCTTGGCCCAGAGAAAACGGCGAGAAAACGCCTGTGCTTCTGGATCATGTTTAGATGTGGCTTCTTTTTTGACCTATAGAGTTTTAGCCAGCAACAGCGAATGGCACGGTGGATTGTGTTTTCTGGAAGTATTCCTGAGCCCATGTTGTGATTTCCATTACAGTAGCATTCCTGTATGTGATGCAGTGCCGTCTAAGGGCCCGAAGATCATGGGCATCCAGCATGGTCTTCCGGCCTTGACCGTTACGCACAGAGATTGTTCCAGATTCTCTGAATCTTTGGATGATATTATGCACTGTAGATGATGATAACTTCAAACTCTTTGCAATTTTTCTCTGAGAAACTCCTTTCTGATATTGCTCCACTATTTTTGGCCGCAGCATTGGGGGAATTGGTGATCCTCTGCCCATCTTGACTTCTGAGAGACACTGCCACTCTGAGAGGCTCTTTTTATACCCAATCATGTTGCCAATTGACCTAATAAGTTGCAAATTGGTCCTTCAGCTGTTCCTTATATGTACATTTAACTTTTCCGGCCTCTTATTGCTACCTGTCCCAACTTTTTTGGAATGTGTAGCTCTCATGAAATCCAAAATAAGCCAATATTTGGCATGACATTTCAAAATGTCTCACTTTTAACATTTGATATGTTATCTATAGTCTATTGTGAATAAAATATAGGTTTATGAGATTTGTAAATTATTGCATTCCTTTTTTATTCACAATTTGTACAATGTCCCAACTTTTTTGGAATTAGGTTTGTAAAAATTAAAGTATTCCATTCTAGAGAAGCGTTCAGTCTTTCTGCTCGCAAATTCCGCCATGTACAGTAAATAGCAAATCTGCCATGATGCAAGCGCAACTGGCTTTAAAGGGAATGGGAGGTGAGACTCTGATTGGTTTATTGCATGTTATGCCCAAAACACACCCATTACTCATTAAGAGATTAGGTACAACCCTTTTGGACAATGCGCCTGGCATGCCGACCATTTTTCTGTCATTAAACTAGCAAAAGTGAATTCGGACACGCCCTAGAGCGCACTTTAGACCATGCGCTCAGATCGTTAAAATAGGGCCTAAAGTGTCACCGTGCAGAAATGTAGACAAAAACACTCCCCTGTCTCCCTTTGTTCGGCCAAACAGATCCCGCCCAATGTTTTTGTTGGGTAGCTCAAACAAGCTAAATAATGTTTTGAAAGTAAAGCAGTTTTCACACTCTTTAAGAATTAACCTACCTTATAAGCTGTGGTAGAAAGTATTTTAACAATGAAAATATTACACACCTGTTTAGTTACTCTAGAATTATTAGAATTAGTATCATGCCATCAACATTTTAATGTAATACTCTGATCCCTTTCAGGCCTTCTGAACGAAATCCTCTTAACTCTTTATAAAGTGCATTTGATTAATTCCAATCAAATTTACAGTTTTGGTTTGCTAGTCTTTGGTAGTTTTTCAAAAATGACATATCAAAGTCATACTGTGGCTTTTATGTTTGTGTTTGCAAAGGAACATTAATAATTTCATGCCACGCTGTCATGTCATTCACAGATGGAGATCTGTATCATCAGCCTGTTTGTTCTGAACCCACATAATGCAGAAATTAATGAATAGTTCAGTCAAAATTAATATTCTGTCATCATTTACTCATCCACATGTCATTCACACCCTATTTTATATAATGAAAACTAATGAAGACCGGGGCTGTCAAGCTCAAAAATAAAAAAAAAATGCACAAAAGATTTGACTTATGATGACTAATGTGAAATAATATTATATAAATAACAGGAGGGCAAGTAAATGAAGACAGAATTAAAATTTTTAGGCTAACGATCCCCTCTCTAAAAACCCCTCTCTATCTCTCAGATCCAGGATTTGGCCATCCGTTGCGTCCAGAAGAACATTAAGAAGAATCGTGGCGTGAAGGACTGGCCTTGGTGGAAACTCATCACCACCGTACGGCCTCTAGTAGAGGTTCAGCTCACCGAAGAACAGATTCGAGGAAAAGACGTGAGTCTTTCCATATCACTCTTTATTTCATGTCCTGGTTTGCTCACTATGTAAAGCTTCTTTCAACTTACAGTAGAGCGCAAAGGTTTATCTGTGTGTGTGGATGCATTTGCCTTAAAGATGACATGATCTGACGGCTTTTGTTGCATCAGCGTTGAGCTGAGATATCTCTTTGAGCTCAGATTGAGATGATGGCTTAAGGAATCAAAGCATTTGAAACATTGCCATCTGGCACCTTTCTGAACTCAGAAAGTCAGAAAGCTCTTGTCTGATCAAAAGAACATCAGATCATACAATATTAGCTCAAATAATCTGAGGCCAAAGATAGTTTTGTTCTTATATAAATGTTCAATATTTTTTTGTCCTTGAGATTTTGCTGGCATTTTGACTCGTAGGAGGAGATCATGCATCTGAAGTTGAAGCTGGAGAAGGTGGAAAAGGAAAGAAGCGAGCTTCGGCTGACCTCGGATCGTTTGGAGAGCAGAGTAAGACATGCAAGCATCTTATTTGACTTCAACAAGCAAAGCAGGGCCTCATTTTACTGTCCCATTTTGAGAAAACCAGAGGGAAATCGAGAAAGCAAAGGGTGTTATTTTAATGTTAGGTAGCCTGAGTGTCCCCACAAGGATAGACAATAACGTAGTAAGTGATGCCTTAATAAAAATGTTAAAATGTGGGAAGGTTTCTGTGACTATTAGGTTTAAGTTGAGGAGATATGAGTAGAAGTCAATGGAAAGCCTCCACCATATTAGAAAAACTAATGCATATGTGTGTTTATGTAGATCACGGAGTTGACGGCAGAGCTTTCAGATGAGAGGAATTCTGCGGAGTCTACGTCCCAGCTGCTGGAGACGGAGACAAGCGAGAGATTGCGTCTGGAGAAGGACATGAAGGATATGCAGGTACATGAACTCCATGCTTCAGGAGGGCCGATGCTACTAAGTTAACTGTAAATTCAAAACTAAAATAGTGTAGTTTTTCCAATAATGAGCTTTTTTCAGTGATATAATTTACAAAACACTACATCTCTATATTTTGTTACATTTATATTGCATGTGCAGTTTTACTTCCAATAATCAAAGTATATTCATTGACTGCTGGGAAGTCTGATTCATATCAGTTAATTGGTTTCTTCAGACTAATATGATTTTGGATTTTAATCATCGAAATAAAAATTAAAAATTAAACAAGTACAACCTTTTTCCCCCTTTTGTTAAATATTTAGTTCCCCTATTATAAAGGTTATTACGGCTATTTTTGAGGTCTCCTACAATAGATTTACATATGGAAGCTTGTTTCCCCCACAGAATAAAACATTTTTAAAAGATAATTGTGACTTTTTATCTCAAAATTGCGAGTTTACATCTCACAATTCTGACTTTATTTCTCAACTGTGAGTTTATATCTCGTAATTCTGACTTTATTTCTCAACTGTGAGTTTATATCTCACAATTCTGACTTTATAACTCACAATTCTGACTTTATTTCTCTCAACTGTGAGTTTATATCTCACAATTCTGACTTTATTTCTCAACTGTGAGTTTATATCTCACAATTCTGACTTTATTTCTCAACTGTGAGTTTATATCTCATAATTCTGACTTTATTTCTCTCAACTGTGAGTTTATATCTCACAATTCTGACTTTATAACTCACAATTCTGACTTTATTTCTCTCAACTGTGAGTTTATATCTCACAATTCTGACTTTATTTCTCAACTGTGAGTTTATATCTCACAATTCTGACTTTATTTCTCAACTGTGAGTTTATATCTCGCAATTCTGACTTTATTTCTCTCAACTGTGAGTTTATATCTCATAATTCTGACTTTATTTCTCTCAACTGTGAGTTTATATCTCTCGCAATTCTGACTTTATTTCTCTCAACTGTGAGTTTATATCTCACAATTCTGACTTTATTTCTCTCAACTGTGAGTTTATATCTCACAATTCTGACTTTATTTCTCAACTGTGAGTTTATATCTCACAATTCTGACTTTATTTCTCAACTGTGAGTTTATATCTCGCAATTCTGACTTTATTTCTCAACTGTGAGTTTATATCTACTTAATTCTGACTTTATTTCTCAACTGTGAGTCTCACAATTTGCAAATTTATATCTCACAATTCTGACTTTATATCACGCAATTCTGACTTTGTTTCTCGCAATTCTGACTTTATAACTCGCAATTCTGACTTTATTTCTGAGTTATAAAGTCAGAATTGTGTGTTATAAAATCAGAATTGAGAGAAAAAAGTCGCAATTACCTTTTTTATTTTTTATTCTGTGGCCGAAACAAGCTTTCCTATTTACATGCATAAAAGGTAAAAACAAACAAACAAACAAATAAAACTTTAATTTTAAAATTTTTTGCACCTCATTTCTCAGAGTCTGAAAACGGTTTGTTTGAAACTAAACCCCTCCTTTCCGAGAACCTTCTCTGCTCTGATTGGTCAGAAGGCCCAGTTTGTTGTGATTGCTCTAGTGTAGCTTTACTTTAGTTGAACTGTTTATGAGTAGTTCTTAGTTTGTGTCATGGATTGACTGGAAGTTGTGGTGAAAGACTGTTGGAGAGATTCTTTTATAATCTGAGGAGGTTGTGGTGGAGTGTATTTTGTGAGTGGGCCACTGTAGAACACACCTGTTCCTGTCTTTTTCTGAAACTCAGGTGAAGTTTGACACTGTGAAGAAACAGATGGAGTCCATGGAGATGGAGATCATGGAGGCCAGACTCCTCCAAGCATCAGAACTCAACGGCGAGATGGACAACGATGGTGATGATGATTCTGGTAAAAACAAAAACAACAATCTTGATGACCAATCAGATAGTAGCTGAAGCTGACTACATAAATGTTTTATAAGAACATATCAGTTTTTTTGTAGAAGTACGAATGGTTTCCTTAGCTGCTGGGACAGAAAGAGGGCAAAAAAATAAATAAAAAATAACCCCAGCTCAACAAAACTCAGGAAAAATCTTTCTGTCTCTGTGTGTTTGTTCACATCAGGAGGTGAATGGAGGTTAAGATATGAACGTGCCATCAGAGACACAGAATTCACAAAGAAAAAACTCCAACAGGAGATGGATGACAAGCTAGAGACAGAACAACAGAACAAGAGACACCTGGAGAGAAAAGTTAGTATAGCACAATAAATACACACGCACACAGTGTACACACAATAAGCTTGCCAAATAAACTATACACACAATGTAAAATGTATCTGAATTCAAACTCTGCTACAAGAAATTCCTCCTGACAAACTAGTTACACTTCAGAGTCTTTAGACATTTTTAAACTACAGTTTCCTGTCTCTCTCTTTGTGCAGTTAACGGACTTACAGGCTGACCAGGAGGAGTCCCAACGATCTGTCCAGCAGCTGAAGAAGAAATGTCAGCGGCTGGCAGCTGAACTGCAAGACACCAAACTGCACCTAGAAAATCAAGAGGGGCGCAATCATGAGCTGGAGAGAAAACAGAGGAAGTAAGAGTCAATCTCACACACACACACACACACACACACACACACACACACACGTTTGATGGGGACTTTCCATAGACATAATGATTTCTATATTGTAGAAACTGTATATTCTAAAACTACTTGTAAACAACCCTCACAGAAAACTTTCAGCTTTTTTACATTTTCAAAAAAACGTTTTCCTCATGGGGACCAACATTTCTTTCCACAAAGTCAAATATTTCTGATACTGTCATTCTTGTGAGGACATTTTGTCCCCATAATGTATGGTTTACCAGAACCACGCACACGCACAGAAATTTCAGTCTGTTTTCAGTCTCCTGCTGGGGTGTGATTATAGAGATTTCTGTCTGATTATTGTTTGCTCTGTGGTTGTTTTGGCCATTTGTTTGCTGTTTGATTGTATGGGCTGTTTGAAACTTTGAGATGGATTTTTGCTTCTTTTGTTTACCATTTGATTGATTTAACAGTTAATGTACTTTCTGATTAGTTGGGCTGTTAGTTTACTTACTGTTTAATCATACAGTTTGTTTAATCAAAAAGTAAGCAATTTATATTAAACATTATATTAAACTGTCTGATTACGGTCATCTTTTGTTTGTCGTTTAGTTATTTAAGCTGTATGTATAATGTCTAATGTTTGCTCGTTGTTTTCTTTAAAGCTCTAACTTTTTAGTTTGATCACTGTCTTTTGTTTGCTGTTCAGTCGTTTAAGCTGATTTGTTTACTGTCTGATTGCTGTTTTTTGTTTGTGTATTGCTAGACTGCTTGCTTTTTCATGTGGCTAAATTGTGTTATATATTTGGCTGATGTTGCTCATAACTAAATGTTAATATATAGTTCACCCAAAAATGAAAATTAGCCCTTGATTTACTCACCTTCAAGCGATCCCAGGTGTATATGACATCCTTCTTTGAGACGAATACAATCAGTTATATTTAAAAATGTCCTGGCTGAATGTCATTTCTGAAGCGAAGTGATGCATTTGTGTAAGAAAAATATCCATATTTAACGCGTTATAAAGTAAAACATCTAGCTTCCGCCAGACCGCCTTCCGTATTCAACTTAAAAGCCTAACTGGCACGATGTATGATGTTGCACGCTACAGCATTTTGAACTACAAGAGGCATTACACTTTCTTTGTAAGTTGAATATGGAAGGCGGTCTGGCAGAAGCTAGATATTTTACTTTATAAAGTTTTAAATACTGATATTTTTCTTACAAAAATGCATCGATTCACTTCAGAAGGACTTTATTAACCCTCGGGAGCTATGTGGATTACTTTTATATTGGATGGATGCACTTTTTTGGGCTTCAAATTTTGGGATGCCATTATAAAGCTTGGATTAGCCAGGACATTTTTTAATATAACTCCAATTGTATTCGCCTGAAAGAAGAACGTCATATACACCTAGGATGGCTTGAGGGTGAGTAAATCATGGGCTAATTTAAAAATTTGGGGTGAACTAACCCTTTTACAGATCAGACTTAGAGCTGGAACGAAACCTTAACATGCATGGCGATTTATGAGTAACCTTAGACTTAATTTTGCTCTGAATTTTCAGCATCTGATAAATTGGAAAAGGAAAAAGAGGCTCAGATTACTCAAATCTAAAAATCCACAAGATCAGAAGCAAAAGAGGAAATATTTGCTCTGGTGCCTACTGGGTGAAGCTCGGTTTATGCCCATTGTAGATATGAGCAGACTATCATGTTTTTCCCGTCATACTGTGGTTGAAATGACATTGCTCAATGCCTTTTTCTGGCAGGTTTGATGTGGAGAAGAACCAGGTTCAAGAGGAACTACAGAAGGAGAGGAACCAACGGGAGAAACTGGCACGAGAAAGAGATATGCTGGCGGGCGAGATGTTTACAATCAGACAACAGCTACAGGTGGGAGCCAAGACCGAAAAGCGTGTCGCTCTCTTGTGTCCTTAAGCAAGACACTTAACTTTAGGTTTCTGTAATAATTCTATGGCAAGTTGCTTTGGATAAAAGCATCAGCTAATGACACATGTATAATTTAAAAAATAGGAGAAGGACACAGAGCTGTGTACAGTCAGTGTGAAGGCAGAGCAGCTGGAATCCGAGCTCCAGGATCTCTCCTCTCAGGAGTCGAAAGACGAGGCTTCACTTGCAAAGGTTAAGAAGCAACTGCGTGACCTGGAAGCAAAGGTCAAAGATCAAGAGGAGGAGCTTGATGAACAGGCTGGAACCATTCAGATGCTGGAGCAGGTACAAGCTAAAAATGGCCAATTTAAAGGATTAGTTTACTTCATAAAGATCAAGAAATCAAGAATTTCTTGATAATTTACTCACCCCATCTCATCCAAGATGTCTTTCTTTCTTCAGTCGAAAAGAAATTAAGTTTTTTGAGGAAAACATTCCAGGATTTCAATGCCAACCAACAGGTTGAAGGTGCAAATCAATGCAGTTTTAAAGGGCTTTGAAGAGCTTCAGACAAGGAGCAGGGTCTTATCTAGCGAAACCATTGGTAATAATAAAATGTAATAAAAAAACATTTATATATCAAAACCTTTCAACTTAAAATGTAATAAAAAACATTTATATACTTTTTAACCTCAAATACCTTCAACTTGTTGGTTGCAATTGAAATACATTATATGGAGAAAAATCCTGGAATGTTTTCCTCAAAAAACGTGATTTATTTTCGACTGAAGAAAGAAAGACACGAACATCTTGGATGAGATGGGGGTGAGTAAATTATCAGGAAATTTTCATTTTGAAGTGAACTAATCCTTTAAAGGTGGATAGCGACTTGTTGCATCTTGTTCAGCGCCAGTATTGTTACTCTTAATTATTTAGTTATCAATTTCGTTAATTGAAATAAAGCTGAAATAAAGTAAAATATAAATAATAGATGAATATCTTAAACAATCTTAAATCTTAAACACAGAATTTCTGACTTCCAGCTTGGAAAAGTGTAACTTGTAAGCAGTTTTGCAGAGGATAATATGAAGTTAACCTCATCTAATCTGTGTGTGTATGTGTGATTTAGGCTAAACTCCGTTTGGAAATGGAGATGGAGAGATTGAGACAAACACACTCTAAAGATCTAGACAGTAAAGATGAGGAGGTGGAGGAGATCAGACTGTCCTGCAGTAAGAAGGTGAACATACAGGATCTGAACACTCTATCATGGGTTCCACTTTCACATTTTGAGACCTCCATGATTCCTAATTGCTCTTTTGCAATGTATGTGTGTGTTTGTGCAGCTGAAGCAGATGGAAGTGCAGTTAGAGGAGGAATATGACGATAAACAGAGAGTTCTGAGAGAAAGGAGAGACCTGGAGTCCAAACTTATGATGGCACAGGAACAGGTACAGTACTAACTCAACACAAATATTGCAGACAGCGTACAACACTACACTCAACAAACCATAACACAGTATTACGCCATATAACAGGTTGGCCAGAAGGATGTAGAGACAGAAAAACGTCTCAGGAAGGACCTGAAGCGCACAAAAGTTCTTCTAGCTGATGCTCAGATTATGCTGGACCACCTGAAGAGTAACGTGCCCAGTAAGAGAGAGATCGCCGCACTCAAAAATAAGGTAGAATTACAATCAGAGCTGTAGACATTACAATCCTTCACTGGACTGATAGATCGAATAGGACTAATTTCTTCATGTGAGCATATGAATCTGCATGTTGTATCTGGTTTAGCTGGAGGAGTCAGAGTTTGCCTGCGCAGCCGCAGTTAAAGCACGCAAGTCCATGGAGCTGGAAATTGAAGACCTTCATATCCAGATGGATGACATCACCAAAGCCAAGATGTCTGTGAGTTCAGTCCTGGTTTATATGGGAACTGTTCATTATTCATAAGCAGGACAAGGTTTCATCGTTTAATCATACGTTTGTTCAATCATACAGTTTGTTTATTCATATAGTAAACAATTTATTGTTTGACCCGTCTATTCACTGCATGATTGCTTGTTTACTATCTGTTTTAATACTTTATTACTTTATTTGTCACTTTCTACTCAAGTACATTTTTCAAATATACTTTATATTGTGTTCTTCTTTGGAAAACTTTTACTTCACAACATTCCAAAGCATAATATTGTACGTTTTACTGCACTACGTTTCAGATTGAATATCATTTAATACTTAAGTACATAAAAATGTAGTACTTTCTTACTTTTAATTTAAAAAGTACCGCTGCGTACTGCTGACCGCCAGAAGCTAGTTATTTTAGTCTATAACGTTTTAAATATGGATATTTTTTCTTACACAAATGCGGCACTTCGCTTCAGAAGGCCTTTATTAATCCCCCGGAGCCGTGTGGAGCAGTTATATGATGGATAGATGCACTTTTATGGACTTCAAAAATGACACAACAAGTCACTGCCATTATAAAGCTTGGATTAGCCAGGACTTTTTAAATATAACTCTGATTTTATTCGTCTGAAAGAAGAATGTCATATACACCTAGGATGACTTGAGGGTGAGTAAATCATAGGCTAATTTTCATTTTTGGGTGAACTAACCCTTTAATTTCATGTGTTATTGAACTGAAGAGAGGCTCTCGGGAACATGTGCAAACGTCACATCCTTTTTTTTTCCCTGGCAAAACTTGCCCGAGCCCTTCACATAAAAATCAGTCTATAGGCTAACCCTAACCCAACCTAGGAAATTGGGGAAGGTCTCATTTTTTTAAGTTTCATTGCAAGCTGTTTACACACTGGTAATACAAAAAGTGATTAATACCTTTAAATTCTTATATCCCCTTGAACTATGTAATATTGATTGATTAGTCATTATAGACAACAAATTCATCAGTTTCTTTACTTTTCCGTTTTCCTATGTTAGGATACAAAAATGTTGTCCACCAGATCTGTCAGAGTTTTTGCCAGGCAATATGTTTGTTTTGAGCAATATGTCATCTTTTGAATTGAAAAGAGCAGAATAAAAGTGTCACTCAGACTGCTGGTATAGAGAAATACAGAGCATGTAGTCATTTTCCTGCTCAGGCTGATGGAAAAACCATTTAGAAAAAAATTTATTCCAGTGGACAGAACTTTAAACCTCTGATAAGAATCATGGTGTCTTAACCAAGCACAACATGATATGAAGCGTTAAATCCTATCTCCTCCATGTTAATCCTGAGTTTTTGTCCTAACAGACTGTGACTGTGACAGACAACAAGACATTTTTACAGTTGCTCTGGCCCCGCCCACCGTAAAAATCTCATTGATCTAAATCCTGCTCCACATGGAATTTGAAACATCAAATATGTTCTGATTGGCTGTGATTTTGTCACTTCACATTTCACCTTGCTGAGGACAGAAAAAAGGGTGTAGATGAAATGAAAATCAGTGCAGCTTTACTCTTCTCTGATTACTCTTTCTGAATCTTTCTGCATTTGCGAGCACTCACTTCCTCCCTCATCACACTACAGGCTCTTTCAAGAACCCAAAAACATGTTACTCAGAATTAAATGGCTCAGTTGGGGTGTGCATTTGACTTATTTTTTATGAAGAAGAGGAGATGATGTCAAATAGTAGAGTTTAAGGGTATAATCTCCTCGTCACTGCCTTAACCAGACATATGCAATTACTGTGTGTAATGACAGTGTTTTAGTCCCACTCTTGTTCTTATTCTAAAATGGCAAAAGCATAGTTGTTTTAATGTTGCAGTGCTGCTGTGGCTGACTTCTTTCGGGAAGTGTTCGGTTAGGTTCAAAGAGAGCAGGGGAAAAACAAATAATAAAACGCAACTATTCGATATAGCTAAATAAATAAGTTTGGTCATTTTTAAAAGGAATTATTTGTTTCTGTTCAGTTGTTGTTGATGTCAAATACTGTGCATCCAATCAAATTCTCCTGTATTTTTGGTATGGTATTTATCTGTCACATGGTGGCATTGTCAATTCAATTCAATAAATAAATAAAACTATTCAATGTACTCATCCAACCCTGTCTGTTCTATCTAACTCAGTTGGAGGAGCAGATAAGTCGTTTGCAGCGAGAGAAGAATGACCTACAGTCTCGCTTTGAGGAGGATCAGGAGGACATGAACGAACTCATGAAGAAACACAAAGCTGCAGTGGCTCAGGTGACCTCACATCCTGTTCACATACACTATAGTGCCAAAAGTATTGGGACAACCCTCCAAATCATTGAATTCAGATGTTCCAATCACTTCCATGGCCACAGGTGTATAAAATCAAGCACCTAGGCATGCAGACGCTTCTACAAACATTTGTGAAAGAATGGGTCGCTCTCAGGAGCTCAGTGAATTCAAGCGTGGTACCGTGATAGGTTGCTACCTGTGCAAGTCCGTTCATGAAATTTCCTCACTACTAAATATTCCACCGTCAACTGTTAGTGGTATAACAAAGTGGAAGCAATTGGGAACAACAGCAACTCATAAGTCCACGTAAAATCACAGAGCGGGGTCAGCGCATGCTGAGGTGCGCAGAAGTCACCCACTTTCTGCAGAGTCAGTAGCTGCAGACCTCCAAACTTTGTGTGGCCTTCAGATTAGCTCAAGAACAGTGCGTAGAGAGCTTCATGGAATGGGCTTCCATGGCCGAGCAGCTGCATCCAAGCCTTACAATCACCAAGTGCAATGCGAAGCGTCGGATGCAGTGGTGTAAAGCACGCTGCCACTGGACTCTAGAGCAGTGGAGACGTGTTCTCTGGAGTGACGAATCATGCTTCTCTGTCTAGCAATCTGATGGACGAGTCTGGGTTTGGCGGTTGCCAGGAGAACGGTACTTGCCTGACTGCATTGTGCCAAGTGTAAAGTAAAGGAACTCCTAATGCTTCAGTATACCAAGACATTTTGGACAATTTCATGCTCCCAACTTTGTGGGAACAATTTGGGGATAGCCCCTTCCTGTTCCAACATGACTGCGCACCAGTGCACAAAGCAAAAAATATATCACGGTTTCCACAGAAATATTAAGCTGCAGAAATGATATCTGAGCATCAAATCAGCATATAAGGATCATCTGACACTGAAGACTGGAGTAATGATGGAGAAAATTTAGCTTTTCCATCCCAGGAATAAATTACAATATTTAAATATAGAAAACATTTATATTAAATTGTAGTAATATATTACTGTAATAAAAATATTACTGCTTTTACAATACTTTTAATAATCTTGAGAACGTGAGAGACTTAGATATATATCAACATTATATCAGCCAGTAAAAACATTTAAGATACTATAGCACAGATTAAGAGTTAAAATGAACTCTTTGTGTTACATATGTGTGTATGTTTAGTCTACAAGAGATCTGGCACAAATCAGTGACTTGCAGACCCAGGTGGAGGAGGCCATGAAGGAAAAACAAGAGATCCAGGATAAGGTACCAAACAAAAATTTCCCCAAATAAACTAAAAAAGCAGATGCTCTCATTATTTTTTGGCAGACACAGTTGTTGTGCCCAAACAACGTGACCTCAGTGTGTTTTTATTCTTTTCGGCAGCTTCACTCCCTGCAGTCACAACTTGAATTTCAGGAACAGTCTATGGTGGAGAAATCACTGGTTAGCCGTCAGGAAGCCAAAATCCGTGAACTGGAGACCAAACTAGAATATGAGAGGACCCAGACCAAACGTCTGGAGGTGAGTTATGTGTGCGGCTCATATTGCATGACAAAATTCAGTTAATTCATAGTAAGACACTGAACCAGCAGTTCTAGTTGCATTTTAGTTTTAGTTCATTTTATTATTAGTTTTAGTTTTCATTCAATGACAGAGCACAACAAATTATTCCAATGCGTAATTCTCTACATGCGTAACATATGCAAATAAACAACAGCATCAGTGGCCACAATTCATTTACAGTTAATTTCTTTTAATGAGCTCTTATCTTTGGCTTCTCCATCTGTCCATGTTCGACCTCCAGTCTCTTGTAACACGGCTGAAGGAGAACCTGGAGAAGATGACTGAGGAACGAGACCAGCGTATTACTAGCGAAAATCGGGAAAAGGACCAGAACAAGCGTATGCAGCGGCAGATCAGGGACATAAAAGAGGAGATGACTGAATTGTCTAAGAAAGAAACAGAAGCCAGCCGCAAAAAACACGAGCTGGTGAGTTCCAGAGCACCCCTGCTGAATGGAGATTCCCTTGCTATAGCAATTATAACGAATAGTATGGCATAGTAACCATAGCTCAACTATGGCTTTTGTAGTAAGGCCACAGGTAAAACCATAGATGCCTCCTCATATAAAATGGTGTCTATAAAACACACGATGGTTACTGTTGTAAAACCGTGGTCATTTTTCATAACTTTGATTGGTTGGACCTTTAACAGGAAATGGATATTGAAAGTCTGGAAGCAGCCAATCAGAGCTTACAAGCAGATCTGAAGTTGGCCTTTAAGCGGATTGGGGACCTGCAGGCCGCTATGGAAGATGAAATGGAGACAGATGATGATGACGACCTCATCAACAGGTATGAGGGTTAGTCTCCTGTCAGTACCACTGTTCCCATGGCAACATTTCTCTGAAGTTGATCAGGACGACCACTGTATGTTACTATCGTTGACATGCACTTTTTTCAGTTCTTTTGCGTTTCTTTTTCTTCTTTTGTGTCCTTTTTTTTAATTTTTATGGATCAACAGTTTACTCATTTTGCCTTTTCTTCTTTTATTTTCCTCCATTTTTATTTTTGGCAGTTTACAAGACATGGTGACAAAGTATCAGAAAAGAAAGAACAAAACGTGAGGATACTAAATGGTCTTTGTTTCTCATCTGTTGTTGGTTTGAGTTTGTAATTATATTCACTGTAAGAGCATGTGAAAATGCTGTTGTATTAATCTGCGGTAAAGCAAACCATATGAAGTCTTACATGGCAAGTATTATATTATTTTCAGCTGAAATGGAATCATTAGTCCAATAAGTCATTTGATAATACAGCAGCATTTTCCTGTCTTAATGAGCATGTGCTGTATATGTTTAACACTATCATTATTGCTCGTCTGATTTTATCCATGACACCAGCCATCTTTTCATCAGAGCCCTCAGAGTCATGAAAAACCTGGAAATGTCAATATATATATATACACCGATCAGGCATAACATTATAACCACCTCCCTTATATTGTGGGAACTTGCCTTCCTCCGCCAGCTTGCCTTCTTCCCACATTGCATCCTGGTGCCATGTGTTCCCCAAGTAAACAATGCACACGCACCCGGCCATCCATGTGATATAAAAGAAAACATGATTCATCAGACCAGGCCACCTTCTTCCATTGCTCCATGGTCCAGTTCTGATGCTCACATGCCCACTGTTGGCGCTTTGGCTATGCAGCCCCATACACAACAAACTGCGATGCACTGTGTATTCTGACACCTTTCTATCAGAACCAGCATTAACTTCTTGAGCAATTTAAGCTACAGTAGCTCGTCTGTTTGATCGGACCACACGGGCCAGCCTTCACTCCGCCCACGGGCCGCCCATGACCCTGTCGCCGGTTCACCACTGTTCCTTCCTTGGAGCACTTTGTCAAACTCGCTCAAATCCTTACACTTGCCCATTTTTCCTGCTTCTCACGCATCAACTTTGAGGAACAATTTTCACTTGCTGCCTAATATATCCCACCCACTAACAGGTGCCGTGATGAAGAGATAATCAGTGTTATTCACTTCACCTGTCAGTGGTCATAATGTTATGCTGATCTGTGTATTTAAAAATTGTGATTTCTAGATTTCTAGATTAATCTTTACAAAAATATGGATTTTTTTATTTTTTTATAGTGAATAGGATTTTTTTCTAATTACTGTATGCTCAGCTCTGAAATATTTAATCAGCTAGAAATTTTTCTTTGTGAGTGCAATCTTTATAAAATATTTAAAGAATAATTATCCAATTGGGAAAGTCATGGAAATGGCATTTAAAAAGTCAGGGACATTGGTAATTTGTCAAAATGTTGGAATCTATATATACTGAAAAACACAAAGAAACGTGTTAAATGAATCCCACTGAATCAAAATTAATGCATTTTGAAGTTTCCACTTCCGAAGCGAAATGATTCAGCATAAATGTTCCCAGGTGCTCTATGAATTCCTGGTGCATCTTGCTACTTAACTGTGTTTAGCACATTGCGATGTGTTTAAGTGTGTTGTTGTGCAAGTCTAACTGCTTGGATTCGGGAAGGGGGGGAATCCGCTGCATTTGGTTGATTTGCTGTAATTGGGTGGAACTGCAATATGCAACCAATAGAAGCAGATTGTCACAGTCGATTAGCGTCAGAATGTGAGCTGTGTGTGTGCTTAAGCTTTAAATTGTGTGTGACAGTAAGTTGAAATTCTCCACAAACAGCTGCAGCCTAAATCCACTGCACTCATGGCGTCCCTGATTGTGTGTTTGTGCAATTTTTAAACATATTTATGCTTGTATAAGCTTTTGTGTATATTCTTAAAAGTAGTTGTGATATGATCAAATTAACTGTAAAGGCTCATGGTAGTGATATGACATGAGATCTATGAACGCAGTGGCACAACAGAGAGAATGCAGTAAGAGATCTGACTTCAAAGTACAATCTGAATGGTTTTTCTTTCTCTACCATCTTCTAAAATAGAGGCAGTTATTGTAGGATGGACTGGAATCCTCTTCTTCCAGATTTATTTTATTGAAAGCACTTGTTGTGGCACTAACAACTAACTGAAGTATTATACTCTTCTTGTCTTGATTAACCCAAATGACCTTTATGTCAGCTACTATATCTGATTGAGCTTCTCTTGTTGGCAGTGGAGATGAATCCGATATGGACTCTGAGGTGGAGGACCGTGTGGATGGGGTGAAGTCATTGCTCTCCAAAAGCAAAGGATCAACTAAGACTCTCTCTGATGAGGGCACCCAGAAGACCACCAGGTCAGTATGGAACCCATTTAGTTGCATATTAGAGTTTCATTTCAAGGCCTCAGAGTTGGAGAAATTAAACCACATTTAATAATGTTATGAAACTAGTGACTAAATTTCACTAGTTTGCTTACATTTAATGTATGCTAATATCAAGTTAATATTTGGGAAGTTAATCATTTGAAACCTTTAAAGACCCTATGACATAAAATAATTATGTTAATTTTAGTGTGCTAAAAGTTATCTATAAGCTAGTGAACCCCTGTCAAGTTATACAAAAGACATTTTTAGCAGACATACGTATTTAATTTACAGACTTTCATTTACTAGTAGTGAGAAATTATCCATAAGTGCATATAAAGTGTCTTCATTGGTTTCATCCATGGTAAAATCTGTCAGTTTTTGCTGGCGCTAACTACTGTAAAAACAGTGGCTATTTTAAGAACAAGCTTTTCAATATATCCCACACCAACTTCTTGTTTCAAAAGGAACTGTCAACACAGAAAATAACCATTTTTCAAACTATTCACGTGGTCTTTAAGTCTTGTTTTATGGTGTAAATATTATAACATATTTCCATAACTTCAGTCAGGAGTGAGCAATAATCATTTAAACTTTTCATGCAGACAAGAGTTTCAAGAATTTTTAGTCCAAAAATGTGCAAACATAGAGAAATTTTGATGTATTTTTGTTTGGTTACATCACTTTTCTTGTCTATTCTTTATTGCACTCTAGATTAATATGTACTATATTATCATGGGTTACACATTATTTTAAGGTGTCCTTGTTACAGTGTAATTATACAATGACATACTAAGTAATAGTATTTAACTACATGTACTTCCTATATAATTAAGGTTAAGGTTTGGTTTAGGTTAGTCACATGTAACTAATTAACTGTTATTACTATAGTAAATACATATAAAATGTGTAACAGGGCCACTGTAAAATAAAATTTTACCTTATCATGTTTGTTAGTTTTATGACCAGAATGATTCCTGTCTTTCTCAAAGTTTTCTGTGCAGAGCTGTTTGAACAATCGTTCAAAGAATATAGGTGGCTTTTGTAGCTAAATTTACAGGATAAGAACATTGGGGCGCTACTGATGTGGTTTACCAGAAAACCAGCCAAGACTTGCATATGTCCTCTCCATCTGTGAGAAGTGCTAATAAGCTCAAGACAGCATTTGATGGTGTTGGATTCATGACTGTCTCACCAGGAGCTGCTGCTACTGTTCTGTTCCTCAGTAGTATTAGTATGGAACTGTTACATAACTGCCATTAGGAGTTTAATCCTTTTAAGTTTATTCCTGGGGTTGGTGTAAAATATGCTCCTAAATTACCTCTCAAATCTCTTTCGTTCTTTGAATTCATGTTTATCTCTGTCACGGGTATCATCCTGTTTCATTCATTGATCATCTGCATTTCTGCCGCTTTTAATGTGTTTTCTGTCCGTCTCAGACACCCCAATGCCGCTAATGCTGATGTGAAAGATATAAAAGAAGTGAAAGAGGGAAAAGAGGGGAAGGAGGAAGTAAGAAAAGAGTCAGATGAGAGCCGTTCCGTGTCTGTGATGAGTTCGCTCAGCTACAGGAAACGCTCCCATCAGAAGGATGAGAGTTCCCTCTTCAGTGCCCTTCGGGAGCAACCGGAAATGCCTGACCGGTTGTCATTACGCAAAGCTAAAAGTAAATCTGCCGACAGGCCTCAAACTGGTGATGACCTGGATGACCGGGGTTCAGTAATCTCCCAGGCTTACTCAGAGGCTGCCAGCAGGGCTAGGAAAGGCCTAGACCGTCGCTGGACCAAGAGCAGTCCAGAGTTTGACAAGGAGTCCATGGTGTCCTCAGTGGCCCCCAGTCGAGCTTCCACCCGCCATGGAATGGACCAAGATGATGATGCTCGATCTGGTGTGAGCAGCTTTAGCTTAAGACGTAGTACTTCTTGGATGGATGACAGCCGCAGCGATTACGGGACAACGAGTGCCAGTCTGAGGCAACGATCTAGAAGTCGCAGTCCTGGGAGCACTAGCGTCGGCTCTCGAATCTCTCTAGCCCACAGCACCCGACTTAGTGAGTTCGGAGTTCGTTTGAATAATGATGATGTTGATGATGATGATGATATTGACTCTGTGAGTGTGGCCGCATACAGTCCACGCTCGGTGGGCCGTAGTCTGTCTACTCCTGCCAAACTACGCTCCTCTGAGAACCCACTGGACACCTCTGATGTTAAACCTGTGAGCCACCGCAACTACCTGGACCCCGATCTAGAAAAAGCAATCAATGAAGTCCTTAGCTTCAAGCCAATCAAATTCAAACGTCGTAGCTTAGAAGACTCAGATGAAGATGAAGAGGAGAAAGGTGGTGGTGCAGGAGAAGAAGAAGACCGGAAGAGCATCAAGAGTTTGCTGCAAGACAAGGACGATGAAGTTCTGGGCCACAGCGGTTCGAGTTTGAGACGCTCCGCTTCAGGTTCTGCTGTAGATTCTGGACGTTCTGGAAGCTCATTAAGTTCCTTCAGCTCCAAGAGCAGCAAGAAAAAGAACAAAAAGAAGAGCAGGCGCTCTGAGTCCGACAGCTCCTCCAATGAGGGTCACACTCGGCGGCGTTCCAGACAGAAAGAAAAGAGAGGATCCAGAAGCTCAAGGAAGAAAGAATCTGGATCGTCCAAATCAGAATCCGAGTCTGAATCATCATCATCATCTTCAGGCTCTGCATCAACCGTTTCGTATCGCAGCTCAAACAGCGTGAAGAGGACCCCAGGTAAGAAAACCTCCGATGGGGATCCGGAAAGTGATGAAGAACGACCCCCCAGCAAAAAAGAAGTGAAGAAACAGAAGAAGAAGATTGACAGCCTTGTAATGAAGTATCGCTACAAGCCTGACAGTGATTAAGGATCATTATCAGGTGACTCTGAGTGGGCCAAACTAAGAATTGATGATCTCAAGAAGCTTCTCTCCAAACGCATGATGAGTTCTGCTGTGTGTTAACCAGTCTCTAACCAGTGTTAAAATTGCAACAATCTCAGTCAAAGAAATTAAATCTAATGACCTCTGTGCTGCTGGATGGAAAAGCATGCCCTGACATTGAAGTTTCAGCATGGTTTTGGGGTTAGAACAATACCACAGCCAGATTCAAAGTGTGCTCACATGTAATAGAGTACTAACAAACGAATGCTCACCTTGATTTCAGAGTTGGTTCTTTGTTTGTTCCTTGTTGGTTCTGGAACAGCGTGCTATCGATCAAGTCTTGTGGTAGGGATTTTAGAGCTTTCAGAACCTTCTGAACCTTATTATTATAAACCATTTAATTTTAGGGGTAATGGTTAGGGATATGTTGGGTACTTTATAGGAAAAGATAAAAGATAAGTAAAGGGATTTTGTTGGTTCGACAGGATTTTTGTTCCAGAACCAACAAAACATGTTCCAGGAAAATGTAGCAAGCCATTATTAAATCACAAAGATTTAGAGATACTGCAAGAGTTTTGGGAACTACTGTAGATGTGCGTTTGTGACCAGTCAGGGACATTCACTCATGACCTTTGTCCTGCTATCGATCTGTGCATGGCATTGAGCACATTTGACCTCTCGCAAGGAACAGGTCTGCACTGAATGTGTGGCTGTAACCTTCTCTTTAACTTCTGCTTATTTCATGTCTTTTTCTCCTCCAGCCCCCCTCTCTACAGACCACACTCGGTGCAACACGATGAAGACAACACTGGACCAGAGGAAGACACTACACAAACCGGAAGAACTATCCTTAAAGACAGCAATGGTGACAGCCAACCTTCAGAAAGCGCTGCATAGATCTGATCTACTGCTCACATGCACTGAAAGATGCTTCTTTTTACCTCTCATCTACCCTAGTACTAGCTCACTTCGGCAAGTTCATCACCGCTGGTCTCCATTTACCATGTGTTTTACAGTATTTTCTCTGCAGCTGTATGGCACATGTATTTATTTAGATCTCACTTCTCCAACAACCACTCAAAGAAAATGAAGTAATATATTGCGAAAAGGAATGAGAATCTATCTAATGTGTTTATTTTGTATGGTTAGAGTGACTGCTTCATGACATATTTTGCCTTGAATTTGCTTGATTGAACTGTTTAGCAAAGCTTTACTGTAGTTTGCAGTTGAAATTGGGTGTTTATTTTTCTCTCCTTTGTTTCTTTATGAGCTGATGAGTTTCTGTTAACCAGAGTAAGTTAATTTAGCACTTGGCTGCTTTTGAGTTTATTTTCACATGGGAGTGCATCATGTTTGGGCCTTAAATTACATTTATACCCCTTAAGTTAATATAATAATTTAGTACTATATAATTTAACTCTGCCAAAATTGATTATTGATGGGAGTCTAATAATTTCTGACGTTGTGTCTGTGGGTATGTGTGGTGTGTGTGCGCATGTGAAGTGTGTGTGCGTGTGTCTTCCCATTTTTTCTATGCATTAAATAAGACTTTTATTATGAAAATACTTGCAAACAAGTGACTTTTTGTCTGTGCAGTGGCGTATGCAGTAAAAGTAAAATGATATATAAGAGCAATATATATGCAAGAAAGTTTTGCATTCATTTTATTGTAAATAAAATGTTGGTCCGTTTTCATGGCTGTGAACTTGATTTCTGACAGATGAGATGAAAAACTGATGAGACACATGATTCAGACAGTTCTTGCCATTTTTGTGTGATATGCAACAGACAGTTAATGACCGGATTACAGACAGTTTGTAGGCATGCCAGCTGAGGCGGAGATAAAGGTTTAGCCGGTTACTTTTAGCAGATAGCCCCTGCTGGTAGATAACATTACAGAGGAAAAAAGAAGGTTTGTCCATATTTAACAGTATATGTTTTTTGCAAGTAAAACACTGGAAAATTACATTATTATCAGTAATCACATTTTTTGGAGGGCTCTTAATTTGGAGGGGGTTTCCTTGACTGCTACAAGAAGTTCTAGTATGATTGATCAGTCACAGGGCAATTACAGCTCAGGTGAATGTTTTTCAGATTTGGCTGCTCAAGATGGCAGTATCAATTTTGTATACTTTCCAAGCAACTGTTCTCCTGGTATGTTACATTTAACTGATCTAATCCCATCCAAAATTGCCATGCAAACTAATAAAATAGCATAGAGCATCATAATTCCTGTTATCACAAACTGCCTGAAACATTTACATTGTTACAAGCACGCCAGGCTCCACCCTCTCCCAATCACAGCGCACGCTCTCTCCGGAATACTGATCACACACACCTGCATCCCGTCATCACAGTAATCACTGCCAGCACTTAAGCCCCACGCTCACATTCAGTCACTGTCCGGTCTCGTTTGCAAATAGCTACGCTTATGCGTACCTCAAGTACTCCCGCCCCGCCCCCCAATGGCATAAACTCTGTCATTTAACCATCACCTGTTCTCCGTGTCTGCATGTTTGTAACATACATTTTAACATACGTTTAGAATCCTGGCATATACAGAAAGTGTGCCTAATATACTAATAATTCTGTGAACGTGTTTTCATGTGTGCAGACGCTTCTACAAACATTTGTGAAAGAATGGGTCGCTCTCAGGAGCTCAGTGAATTCAAGCGTGGTACCGTGATAGGTTGCCACCTGTGCAATAAGTACATTCGTGAAATTTCCTCACTACTAAATATTCCATGGTCAACTGTTAGTGGTATAACAAAGTGGAAGCAATTGGAAACAGCAACTCAGCCATGAAGTGGTAGGCCATGTAAAATCACAGAGTGGGGTCAGTGCAGAAGTCGCCAACTCTCTGCAGAATCAGTAGCTACAGACCTCCAAACTTTGTGCAGCCTTCAGATTAGCTCAATAACAGTGTGTAGAGAGCTTCATGGAATGGGTTCCCATGGCCGAGCATCTGCATCCAAGCCTTACGTCAAGTGCAATACAAGGCATCGGATGCAGTGGTGTAAAGCATGCGGCCACTGGACTCTAGAGCAGTGGAGACGTGTTCTCTGGAGTGATGAATTACGCTTCTCGGTCTGGCAATCCCATGGACGAGTCTGGGTTTGGCGGTTGCCAGGAGAACGGTACTTGCCTAACTGCATTGTGGCAAGTGTAAAGTTTGGTGGAGAGGGGATTATGGTGTGGGGTTGTTTTTCAGGGGTTGGGCTTGGCCCATATACACAAAAGTGGATGTTAGCTACTTGTTCAAATGACATTCTTATGTTGGTCATACTTTAAAAAAGTAGAATCTGTGATTCGAATGACAGTATCCACACCGGCACGGTGACTGACAGCCGCACATTCTCCTCAAAACATTGAATTCATTCTGTGCTGTGCCCATAGACAGTAAAAGAAATTGACACAGTGACTCCATAGACTTCAATGGAGAAAAGTGAAGTCAATTAGAAGCACTCACTTCCTGATGGCTGAATGTACTGCACAGCCTCAGACTGAGCTTGATGACGTAGATGTGACATGAGCAACCTGTCTGACAGCTGTAAGTCTTCTAGTAGTTGTGCAAAGTCAAATCTGAATCACCGAATCTTGCAGAGATTTTGGGACTCTATGGGCTTCTCCCCATGCTTCTCCCTTGACTTTATCGGACTTTATGCCTCCATGTCCCCCCGATTGCCTCATATACAGTATACATATACATTCTCCTCCTGTCTATACGGGTCTATACGGTAATTTCTCTACTGTGCGACAAAGAGTCGCATGGTTATGACGCAATCATTAGCCTATTTTTACAAAAACAGCTTCTATGTGGCGATAGTGTAAGATACAAGGTAATGGAGCCTTTTATACATTGTTGTGTTTCTTTAGAAATAAACAATGGAAAAATGGAGTCTTTAAACGCCTCAGATGTAAAGTTATTCGCTGTCAAAGTGATGCCAAAATAAATGGGAGTCAATGGAATGTTAACAGCAGATGATAGCTTGGTTAGCAATGGCTGCCCCTATGGAAGGTATGCTTTCCGGGTGCTGGATTACCCCCTTGGCTGTGCCGTGCCGAAGCACAATTCACGTAAAGTTGATAATTCCGCGAATAACTGTAATTGCAGATTTCGAACAGAGATGGCGACAAAGAGGAAAAACTACGGACTGCAGCTTGAAATCTAGTGTTTTGCTCATGTTTCTGTGATAGGTTTAGGGGTAAGGGGTTGGGTTTGGCAATAGAAAATATCGTTAACCTGATATAAAATCAATGGAAGTGTATGCAATGTCCTCACTAATGTAGTGAAACAAACGTGTGTCTATGTAAAATTGTAAATAAATTGTAATTCATGTAAAGTTATCCTCAATAACCCTTATGAAAACTGTAAATTTGTTGGGCTACTATTCTGTATTAAGAAAATGTAGCTTATTTTCCGAGGTTTAAAAGAACATCTGTCTGGCAGAGTAGAAAGAACTCAGTGTGCAAACAAGAATAGCATTTAATCCCTGGAGTCTCCAGGGGGCCCTTGGATAAACAGCATTGTAGGAACGCACAGGAGAGGCATGCTGGGATTTCCCACTGCTTTGTGTTTGGGCTCATTCACAATATCTGTCGTCTCTGTTCTGATCCTTGTTCACTGATATGATGCTCTTCAGTGGAAAAGTTAAACCTGCAGGACACTACAGTTAAAAGCCTCCTCTGCTTTGGTATTAAAATATTCTTTTTTTTAGCTGGAAGAAGCTTATGGAGCTTTGATTTCATCTGTCAGAGGAAGTTCTAGATGTATGCTGCTCTAGAGTGCTGTTGTCACTCAGTGTAGGCTTACATGACATTTATGTGTGGTGCATGATTCATTTTGCATGCTTTATTCTGGTTCCCATAACCAAGTGAAATGTTGGGCAATGGTTTGGTTTGATTTAGCTTGTTTTTTGTTGTTTTTTTGGTGGCTTTTTATACTTCCTATACCTTTTTAGTCATTGTAAAATAATGCATATTTTAAATTCCAATGTAACGAATATTAGTCAGACCTTTGTTTCTTAATTTGACAAGCCAATCACATCAAAGAGATACCATTCTACAAAGGAGACTAATGTAATGCTGCTCAGCCAATCAGATTGGAGGAAGCGAGCTAAAGGCCCATTAAACAATAACTACAATAACTATAACCATAAAGTTTTAGAAAAAAGTCTACACCACAATTGCCAAAAGTTTTGGGACGCCTCCCTTTACATGCACATGAACTTTAATGACATCCCATTCTTAATCCGTAGAGTTTAATATGGAGTTGGTCCACCCTTTGCAGCTATAACAGCTTCAACTCTTCTGGAAAGGCTTTCCACAAGGTTTAGGAGTGCGTTTATGGGAATTTTTGGCCATTCTTCTAGAAGCGCATTTGTGAGGTCAGGCACTGATATTGGATGAGAAGCCCTGGCTCGCAGTCTCCACTCTAATTCATCCCAAAAGTGTTGTATTGGGTTGAGGTCAGGACTCTGTGCAGGCCAGTCAAGTTCCTCCACACTAAACTCGCTCATCTATGTCTTTATGGACCTTGCTTTGTGCACTGGTGCGCAGTCTTGTTGGAACAGTAAGGGGCCATCCCCAAACTATTCCCATAAAGTTGGGAGTGTAAAATTGTCCAAAATGTCTTGGTATGCTGAAGCATTAAGAGTTTCTTTCACTGGAACTAAGGGGCCAAGCCCAACCCCTGAAAAACAACCCCACACCATAATCCCCCCTCCACCAAACTTTACACTTGGCACAATGCAGTTAGGCAAGTACCGTTCTCCTGGCAACCGCCAAATCCAGTGTCCAGTGTCGGTGTGCTTTACACCACTGCATCCGATGCGTTGTATTGCACTTGGTGATGTAAGGCTTGGATGCAGCTGCTCGGCCATGGAAACCCATTCCATGAAACTCTCTACGCTCTGTTCTTGAGCTAATCTGAAGGCCACACAAAGTTTGGAGGTCTGTAGCTATCTGCAGAAAGTTGTGACTTCTGCGCACTGTGCAGCATGCGCTGACCCCGCTCTGTGATTTTACGTGGCCTACCACTTCATGGCTGAGTTGCTGTTGTTCCCAATTGCTTCCACTTTGTTATAATGCCACTAACAGTTTAATGAAATTTCCTCACTACTAAATATTCCACGGTGGCACGGTACCATGCTTGAATTCACTGAGCTCCTGAGAGCGACCCATTCTTTCACAAATGTTTGTAGAAGCGTCTGCATGCTTAGGTGCTTGATTTTATCAGTGTTGGGGAGTAGTTAACTACAAGTAGCGACGCTACTAACTTAACTACATATTTCAGTAGCTTGTCAGTAGCTGTTACTTTTAAACCAATGTAGCTTTTCCAGTAGCTAACTACTTTTTACAGCAAGTAGCGGTGTAGCGCGACCAAAAACTTTTTCTTCTTATTTGATCACATACTAAAATTGTGCGTACCCGCCATCTATTGTTTCATCGCGCATCCCGGCTTTACGGTTCACAGAGAAGAGATCGTCTGATGATTATGTAAAGGACGTACAGGAGTGGGTTGACTAGTAAAGATTACACTTGATTTATACAAACAAAAGATTAAAACGCTGTCTGTCAAAGACTTCAAACACATACAGGGGAATAATAGCCTTTTTAAATGGATTATCCTGCTTTATTGCACTCTATATCAAATGTCTGCTTCTAATTTAATTACAGTGGTGTCCCTCCATAGTTTAATCTGTCTCACCAGTTTTATAAAGAACCTGAAAGGTCACTAACCTGGTTTTGCACGTCATTGCACTGACAAAGCATCTGTCAATTGAACAGAAAACAATATTGCGATACAGTTTAGTGCACTTATCACACGGCAAAGACTGATCAAATTAAATAGGTCACACGGGTTTCAAAATGAAGTGCACTGTTCATGCAAGCAGCGCATGCTTCGAATCTCAGAGCAGCTCTGTTCACACACTGGATAATGCATCACTGCACGTGCTGTGAGTTTACCTGCAGTTTTGTCTACTCCTGTGTATCCAAGTTGCTTATATTTAGTTCTTGCATTAATGTGACATGACATTTGTAGCGATTTGGCACTTTGACAGTCAGTTTGAGATATGAGTATTGTATATTTGGATAGTTTACAAAATAAAACTTTACTCTTAACCTAATTGTATTGCATTGTGTTGTTTTAAACCCCAAAACATTTAACGTAACACATTCTTCATTAATGATTATTCAGTTCTTTGTAAATATGCAATTTAATTATTAAAAAGAAAAGAAAAAAATCAATGTAGTACTACTTTTCGTAGTAACTTGTAGTGTATCTAACTACTTTTTCAGAAGGGTTTTTAATTTATTTGTAGCTTGTCAAACTACAGTTCCAGAGTAGTTTTCCCCAACTCTGGATTTTATACACCTTTGGCCATGGAAGTGATTGGAACACCTGAATGATTTAGAGGGGTGTCCCAATACTTTTGTCAATATAGTGTATAATGATTTGTTTAAGTGCTGTAACGTATTTCCAAGTGAAACAGAATATTGAATATTGGTTTTACTTCAGCGCTCCTCCTCTCCATCTCGCGCTCATAGCAGACTAAAGGTTGGATTTTCAAACCTACATTTTCAAACCTAAGCCATCAAACTGACATCATCTGAGAAGGAACGCCGTTTCCAGACCGGAAGTTACTTTTCAGATTTTGATAAAAGATTACCGCGACTAACAATTTTTTTCTGTGTATTAACTTTAACACAGATTAATTGTTCACCCTAAGACCTGTAATGTGTGCTAACAAAGTAAATAGGGTCAATTTTGATTTCATGAGGACTTTAAAGGCGATGAATGCTAAAAACATTCACAGCCAATCATAATCCATCTAATTTAAAGCATGCTGCTGTTATCTTAAAGTCAGCATGAAATGGAAGTTGCAATAGTCTTTTCTTCACTATTGTGACGTATTTCCGAGTGAAACGGCTCCTGCTACAGCTGCCTGCGTTTTTCACTTGATATTTGCATGAAGTCTAGGGGAGTGTTTACACAACAATTTTTAAATGAAAACTTTTTATGTGTTTTTGCTGTTCATTTACACAACAACAGTGTTTTGAAGCATTTCGAGGCTGCATTTGAAAGAGTTTTCAGAATGGGACAGCCTTTCATTGCACCGCTGTGATGCAATCGCCTTTGAAGGATGCAGCCTCTGAATTGGGACGCAGCTAACGTTTTATTTATGTTGTGCACCATCCTTAAATATACTTGTTTGTGCTAAAGTGAAACTATTCCAAGTATACTTAAGTACAATTTAAATATACTCTTGTATAAATGCAGAATTCACTCAGCATAAACTTCAAATGTACATTACAATTGCAATTAAATTAGACTGGAAGAGGACTGGAATCGAATACGCCACTACGTCCAACAGCCTTCAGCGTGCAATCACTTCTGGTAAGTGAGATCAATGTACACGATATGGCATAGAGATACGCGCGAGAGATCATTTCTGGTGCTTGCGTAAACTACCTAGGGCAACTTTTTTTGAGCAATGTTTCCCATTGAGAATAGGCAACACATTTCTATACTTCAGATTGGTCGTGGGCCCTGTCTCACCTGCTTGCCCATTGATGGCAACATTGCCCAGCAACATTGCTCAAAAAGTTGTCCCGTGTATCATCACCTTTATACAAAGACTTTTTTTTTTATCTCTGGGAAAAATGAATGGGAAAAATACTTCAGGAACAAGTGTCGCTGAAAAGTGGGGTGGGCACTGTTGCACTCTAGTATAAAAAAAAAAAAAATACTATGGAAGTCAATGGGGTCCATCAACTGTTCAGTTACAGACATTCTTCAAAATATCATCTTTTGTGTTCAGCAGAAGAAAGAAATTCATACAAGTTTGGAACAACTCTGTAAATTATGACATTCATTTTTGAGTTGTTTAATTTGTATTTTGTTGTTCTGACAGATGCTGGATTGTTTCATAGATCTTTTAATATCACATATAAAATTCCCAAGTCTCAGCGAGTTTAAACTTCTACTAGAATCCTGTGATTTAACACCTGTCTGTTGCTCTCTGCTGATCACAGCAATCCCGAAACTAATTAACATACCCTCTCTGGGTTGAGGATGGATTTCTTCCGCTTTAGCTAATGGTCTTTTAATGTGTCCATTGTCAGACAAAGTCAATATAAATTTATTTTATTATTCCCCTAATAAATACACTCTGATCTTCTCGCTGTGTAGTTCCCGTTTGGAACCCAGTTGAAGTGCGGGGAATGTGTGTTGTCTGTTGAGTGATGTTCCCGTTGAGAGGAACGTGGGGACATCAGAAATCAAGATACAAGCAGCTAATCGTTTTTTAACAGCTCGCTTTGTTTACAACCGCAGGGTTGGGAGACATAAACTTTGCAATATGTGAAAGAATTAGTTTTAACTAAAAATATTCCATTTTTATTATTCATGTATTAATGGTCTCTACAGTGTTGAGATCATTATAAAGACCCCTCCCCAAGACGTATGCTTCAGAACTTTAAACTGCTTAAAAGCGCAAATTAATTAGCCATTTAATTCCAGAGTTCATTAGCAGAGCAGATGGAATGAATTCTTTAGGGTATATAGACAAATGATCCAACCATAGATTACCAGGCTGTTTTAGCACCAGTCTTCAGAAATTCTCCACTATAAAAAATTCAAACGTTGAAGACTGGTATGACGCTACTTTCATGTCTTATCTATGATCACACCACAAAATCATGCTTTTGAGTTTCATACAAATTTACTTAATTTTTCTTTTTCTGTCAAGATTTTGTTCTAGAACAACATATGCTCCCATCCAGACGTCGTCTCTTTCAGGGAAGACCTTGCATTTTCCAACATGACAATGCCAGACCACATACTGCATCAATTACAACATCATGGCTGTGTAGAAGAAGGATCCGGGTACTGAAATGGCCAGCCTGCAGTCCAGATCTTTCACCCATAGAAAACATTTGGCGCATCATAAAGAGGAAGATACCACAAAGAAGACCTAAGACAGTTGAGCAACTAGAAGCCTGTATTAGACAAGAATGGGACAACATTCCTATTCCTAAACTTGAGCAACTTGTCTCCTCAGTCCCCAGACGTTTGCAGACTGTTAGAAAAAGAAGAGGGGATGCCACACAGTGGGAAACATGGCCTTGTCCCAACTTTTTTGAGATGTGTTGATGCCATGAAATTTAAAATCAACTTATTTTTTCCTTAAAATTATAAATTTTCTCAGTTTAAACATTTGATATGTCATCTATGTTGTATTCTGAATAAAATACTGACATTTGAAACTTCCACATCATTGCATTCTGCTTTTATCCACAATTTGTAGTGTCCCAACTTTTTTGGAATCGGGTTTGTAGAAATTACATTGTTTTTTTGGTAGTATTAACTTCACCCCAGAATAATTTTTATCAGTGCAGTCTTTCATCTAAGTTATAGATTGTAGTGAAAATGACCTTGGGTGACTTCAGAATAATATTACTGTTGTTGTTGTGTTCGTCTTGTACACATTGTTTTGTACATTCCAATGAACAATTTTTTTTTTTTTCTCAGTGAATGTTTTAAGATTTAAAAAAAAATAAGATTTCATGTTTATTTATTTATTTAGAAATGTCCATGGACCCTTTTCACAGACTGTGATGACACATTTCCACAGTTTTTAACATTTATCGTTTTATTGTACATTTATAATACTTTAGCTACTTTGTTATAATACATTAGCATTCAGTTTCAGAAATCTAGTTAATGCTCTGTGAGTGTTTCTAATAGCTGATGGAGTCGCGACAAATTTGACATCTTTATCTCTTCTGTCCACAGTAATCAATATCTAATTCTTTTTTTTTTTTTGGTAAGTCATAGAAATGCTATCATGGATTTTTCTTTTGCTATAGAGTGCAACAGTCGGGTTCTGGAAGTAAAAACTACATTCATTTTCTCCATAGGGTAAATGACTTTGAAAGATATCTTGTAAGCCTTAAAGGGTCATGAACTATACTGTTGTCTGAGGTCAGCTTCATTTGCGTGGTTTTTACATTAAAAAACATCATTGGTAATAGTCAAGTCAAGTCAAGTCACCTTTATTTATATAACACTTTTAACAAATCCAATTGTTTCAAAGCAGCTTCACATTGTTAACAGGAAAATAATGCAACAGAATTTGTACAGCCGTTCTGGTGAAACGGTGATGTTATCCAGCTAATTTCAAGTATCATATATCATATAGTGTCTATGCGGGCAGATCGGTAATATAGTTGAAATTTTGGTGTCCCCAACTGAGCAAGCCAAAAGCCAGAGGCAACGGTGGCAAGGAACCAAAACTCCTTCAGGGTCAGAATGGAGAAAAAAACCTTGGGAGAAACCAGGCTCAGTCGGGGTGCCAGTTCTCCTCTGGCTGACGATAATTCTGGCAACATTGCAGGTCTTAAGTCATATTAGGTAAATAGATATTCGTAAGATTATTTGAAAGATTGAAGTCGTCACACCGGAGACAGGTTTAATGAGGATGTCGTGTCGATGTGGCATTTACAGGGGGAGTTTATTTGACACGCTCCCTGCAGACATTTCAGGGATGCGTTGGTCATGTCCAGGCACAGGTCCACCATCTGATCTGGATACGGCCCGGATCCGGCTGACTGCAGTAAACCTTGGGATAAACAGAGAGACTAACATTAGCGTAGATGCCATTCTTCTTATGATGTAACGAGTACATCAGGTGTTATGGGAAGTGTTCCCGGTTCCAGCTGACCTAGTTAATGCAGGAGCAATAGAACTTTACCCAACTATGACAATTTCTGCTTCTGCAAACCCTGGAAATGTGAAAAGGGTTAGGGTTCAGTTAGGATTCCATTGTAAGCATTAGTGAGCAAGGCTGCTCACAGTGTTTTAAAACTGAAGCTGCTAGGCAATTTGTGTTACATCTAAATGTATACGTTCACTAACTGTCCAGATCTGACAGCAACACAGAAACACTGATGTGTTCTTTGCGTCTGTCGCAATGTTATTGTAGAGCTACCGTGTAGAACACAGAGACAATAAACCTTGACTCTCTGCAACCTGTTCAAACTGCTGACAAAATGCATCAGCCAGGACCAGTCCAACCCTGCAGGCCAGCTGCCAACCCTTTCCCATAAAGATCAGCTAATGAAAAAGCTGTTAAGATGGTTCCTATAGACATATTCTTAAATAATAAAACCTGGAGCTTAAATGAAACATTTATAGCCCTTTTCAACAGAATTTCCACCAGTCCAGCAATCCTGCGGTGTAATACTGTGGGTGTGAGATTTCTAACAGTGTGAAGGTCAGCGGCAGTTTAATAGAGCATGATTCTCTCTTTGTAAGTGAATTATCAGTGCTTTGCCATAAATCACTGGAATAAATCAGTCAGGGACCCCAGAGATTAATTTCACTAATGCACATCTACACAGTCAGAATGACCTCTGACCTTTATATGGCATGGTACTTGTTTGAGGAAAGGTCATATATTCTACTTCCGGGTGGTCATTTGGCAATCGAGCGACTGCCATTAGCTTTCTAGCTTTAGTTAGCCCTCCTAGGTTTTAGGTAATATATACAATAGTGACCTTCCATCTTCTTGATTCAAATTTTCCACATTAATTTGTCTGCATAACCATTTATAAAAGATGCCATTGAATCCGTTTTATGAAACTATTGACTATTAATCATTAGCTTTATATATAAAATCCCATTTATTTGAGGTTTATTGCAAAACATTCAAGTATCTTAAGTTGCCTGAATCAATCAATTACATAATTCACAATGCTATACAGGAGTAGGTACTAACTACTAAGCTCTTGTACCACAATGCAGAATTATTTAGAATCAAAGAACATTGTGTAACAACCTTTAATGCTTCTCTAACAGTCAATGAGAAAATGAATGTTATTTTAATTTCCCAACTCCACTGTTGCACTTTAAGTTGCAGTTCAGTGTAGCAACTGATTAAAAAAAGGTTTGTTGTGTTTGATCAGATATCTGTGCGCGCTACACATTTGTGCATGAGTCGCTGTACAACCAGGATGACAATAGAAAATGAATAATGCTGGATCAAACAGCAGACAGTGATATAATCAATGAGCATGGGGACTCTTTGTTACTGTGATATTCTGTGATATTTGCTGTTTGTTTGCTTGTGCAGTCTTGTGCAACATTTCAACCTTCCACGCAGCTGTCACAGAAGACATTGAGGAACTCGTTTTCACGCACTCGAGAGTTGTAATGTGATGGCCAAAACCAATGTTTATTTAGTCTAACCTCTGGGTTCACAGACAAGGCTTAAACCTAAAATGCATTATTGAGCTGTTTTAACTGAAAGCAACTTGCACTGAGATATCTTAAAATACACTATATTGCCAAAAGTATTGGGACACCCCCTCCAAATCATTGAATTCAGATGTTCCAATCACTTCCATGACCACAGGTGTATACAATCAAGCACCCAGTTAAAGCATTGTGCCAAGTGTAAAGTTTGGTGGAGGGGGGATTATGGTGTGGGGTTGTTTTTCAGGGCTTGGACTTGGCCCCTTCCATTTCATGCTCCCAACTTTGTTGGAACAGTTTGGGGATGGCCCCTTCCTGTTCCGACTGAACACCAGAGCACAAAGCAAGGTCCATAAAGACATGGATGAGCGAGTTTGGTGTGGAGGAACTTGGCCTGACCTCAACCCAATAGAACACCTTTGGGATGAATTAGAGCGGAGACCTCAGAAATGCGCTTCTAGAAGAATGGTCATAAATTCCCATAAACGCACTCCTAAACCTTGTGGAAAGCCTTCCCAGAAGAGTTGAAGCTGTTATAGCTGCAAAGGGTGGGCCAACTTCATATTAAACCCTACGGATTAAGAATGGGATGTCATTAAAGTTCATGTGCATGTAAAGGCAGCTGTCCCAAAACTTTTGGCAATATAGTGTATGTCAGTGCCATTGTGGATAGCTCACCCAAAAATGAAAATTAGCCCATGATTTACTCACCCTCAAGCCATCCTAGGTGTATATGACATTCTTCTTTCAGATGCATACAATTGGAGTTATATTTAAAAATGTCCTGGCTAATCCAAGCTTTATAATGGCAGCCCAAAATTGGAAGCCCAAAAAAGTGCATCTATCCATTATAAAAGTAATCCACATGGCTCCGGGTGTTAATAAAGGCCTTCTGAAGTGAATCGATGCATTTGTGTAAGAAAAAATATCCATATTTAACACGCTATAAAATAAAATATCTAACTAAACCGCCTTCCGTATTCAATTTACAAATAAATAAAAATATTATATCAACTATTTCTCCCAATTAATACTGTGTGTGGTAATAAAATGCATTAGGATTTTTGTGTTTAAAATAGTTATAGATGTAGCATAACCACAGGACACTGCCGTCACTGCTTGAAATGTGATTTCAACTACCCATTTTCTGTTAAAATGACTTATTAGCAGTCTGAGCTTCGGTCTCAGCCTCATGAATATTAATATTACCACCCCAACATGCAAACAAAGTAATGTTTGTTCTTGCCTGATGAATAATTTACTTGGGCTTAGAAGTGGTCACAGGTGTGCGAGAGTGTTCTCAAATGTGAAAGAGAAACTTTTTTTTAAATCACGATTTAAACCTGAGGGTCAGACTGTACCTGTTTCCTCCTGAGGTGAAATCCTTTGTGTAAAAGCATAAAACTCTGTTATATAATCTCATGCTGATACAATCTCAGCAGCCATTCTACAACCCCACCCCCCGGCTCAGAACATGATGTACAATGTCATGAAAGTACAGAAGGAAGGTTCAAGTATGCTTAATCTCAGATGTGTGGCTTTTTTGATGATTTGTTGAAAGAAACAGAATAAGGCTGCATGGATTGTGTGGGTCATGTTACATATTGTGGAGTCTGAATATGGAAGCCGGTCAGCTTTATGGTCTGTGGTACTGCACACTAGGTCTCAGTCATCTCTGTCATCACTCACATGGATATACAGTATGAAGGTCACAGGAATCGTGGGGTGGCTGTGAGTAGGTGGAGGAAACCATAGGTTGTACGTGATATTGGAGAAACCTTGGAAATATTTCTTTTCATTCTTTCAAATCACATGATCTCATTCATGTTGTTATTGCAGCTATTATGAAAAAAGCAATTTCAGAAACATCAGCTGCTATTGAGATGAATGGCGATGCTAACAGATACCACTCAGGTTTTATAGACGTCCTCACTGCATACAGTCAACGCAGGGTGCTTGGGTACGGAAGACATGGTTTCTGCTCATGTTGACAGAATGACTTCATCAGTACAGGCAGAGCTGTCCAGTCCTGAGTGGAAATGTTTTCTGGGAGAAAGGCTCATTTAGCAGAACAGAGGGAGGCCGTGACATCAGCAGACTGAGACAAAAATATCTGGCAGCTGTGAAAAGCTTGGTGCCTGAATCACACTTTTCACAGCAGTTTTCAAACCCTCAGGCAGATACACATATAATCAAGTAGGATTCATTTCACCTTTCATAATCATAATACTAATCTTTGAAAGTGACATTTAAACAATACAGATTACATCATTAAGAAAGGCCTCAATCTCACATATTAAACTAATAGAAAAATAAAAATGATTAAATTATTAAAATTGTTAATATCTACATATTTTAATTACATATTGATGCATCAATATATAATATTTTATTTAAATGCATATATAATAATATGTTATATATATATATATATATACACACTCACCTAAAGGATTATTAGGAACACCATACTAATACTGTGTTTGACCCCCTTTCGCCTTCAGAACTGCCTTAATTCTACGTGGCATTGATTCAACAAGGTGCTGAAAGCATTCTTTAGAAATGTTGGCCCATATTGATAGGATAGCATCTTGCAGTTGATGGAGATTTGTGGGATGCACATCCAGGGCACGAAGCTCCCTTTCCACCACATCCCAAAGCTGCTCTATTGGGTTGAGATCTGGTGACTGTGGGGGCCATTTTAGTACAGTGAACTCATTGTCATATTCAAGAAACCAATTTGAAATGATTCGAGCTTTGTGACATGGTGCATTATCCTGCTGGAAGTAGCCATCAGAGAATGGGTACATGGTGGTCATAAAGGGACCGACATTGTCAGAAACAATGCTCAGGTAGGCCATGGCATTTAAACGATGCCCAATTGGCACTAAGGGGCCTAAAGTGTGCCAAGAAAACATCCCCCACACCATTACACCACCACCACCACCAGCCTGCACAGTAGTAACAAGGCATGATGGATCCATGTTCTTATTCTGTTTACGCCAAATTCTGACTCTACCATCTGAATGTCTCAACAGAAATCGAGACTCATCAGACCAGGCAACATTTTTCCAGTCTTCAACTGTCCAATTTTGGTGAGCTTGTGCAAATTGTAGCCTCTTTTTCCTATTTGTAGTGGAGATGAGTGGTACCCGGTGGGGTCTTCTGCTGTTGTAGCCCATCCGCCTCAAGGTTGTGCGTGTTGTGGCTTCACAAATGCTTTGCTGCATACCTCGGTTGTAACGAGTGGTTATTTCAGTCAAAGTTGCTCTTCTTTTAGCTTGAATCAGTCGGCCCATTCTCCTCTGACCTCTAACATCAACAAGGCATTTTCGCCCACAGGACTGCCGCATACTGGATGTTTTTCCCTTTTCACACCATTCTTTGTAAACCCTAGAAATGGTTGTGCGTGAAAATCCCAGTAACTGAGCAGATTGTTAAATACTCAGACCGGCCTGTCTGGCACCAACAACCATGCCACGCTCAAAATTGCTTAAATCACCTTTCTTTCCCATTCTGACATTCAGTTTGGAGTTCAGGAGTTTGCCTTGACCAGGACCACACCCCTAAATGCATTGAAGCAACTGCCATGTGATTGGTTGATAAGATAATTGCATTAATGGGAAATTGAACAGGTGTTCCTAATAATCCTTTAGGTGAGTGTATATACACAAAACTTTTTATAGTCATATACAAATATATAATTTTTTATTATTTTTATATAATATTTTTATATGTAATGATTACACAAAAAAAATGTTGGGTTGTTTCAACCCATGTTTGGGTCAAATATGGACAAACCCAACCGTTTAAAAATTTAAACCAACAAATATAGGTTTGTCCATATTTTACCCATTTTTTTAGCATGTATATATTAATTATATGTTTGTTTGTTTGTTTGTTTAATAATTGTAATAATAACCTATTTTTTATGTTTCATTGTTAAAATTGTTTCATAATTATTCTTAATTATGAATGCAGTTTGATTATGGCGTGATACTGTCATCGATGAGGACAAAGTGAATCTTTCTCCCGATACGGGAGGCTATAGATTAACTTCTCAGTAATAATATCGAAACGGCTGTTTAGTCAGCAACCCATCCGAAATGAATTTAGAGCCCGTGAAGATGATGATGATCGCTTCATTACCTCAACACATTGGTCAGTCTATTTCACGGCCGTGATTTTCATTAGCTAAGCAGACAGAAGTGCTACACAGCTGAAATCTCTGGCTGAGGGTGTAAGCAATGAGATACAAGCATTGAAAAAACTGGCCAAATATACATTACAGGGTGTAAAAAAAGAGCCTGGGGGCAGTTGCATAAACTGCTAAGACAAGTCAAGTCAAATCACCTTCATTTATATAACGCTTTTTACAACACAGATTGCTTCAAAGCAGCTTTATAGTGATAATAGGAAATTAATTTTGCTTTAGAAGAAAAGCTAAAGTACAAGTTTTTTTAAGTCGGTTACATAAAAATGTAGATTGGTCTAATTTGATTCTGAAAAGTAAGACTGATTACCCCTAACTAACTGCTAGTTGGTCATGCCAGGTCTTAAGACACAGTCTTAACATAATGGTTTATGCAACTGGCCCTTGATGTTGCTGCTTCTGTTTTTTGTTTTAGGAGATGTACAGTAGCTCCAGAATATATCTGGACATTTAAAAATATCAAACCATGTGGCATCTGCAAATTCATTATTTTTATTAGAGCTAAGCCAGAACTAACTTCACACATTTTCTAACTTCACTCTGCCATTTTTGCTATTTAAAGTACCTCTAAGTCTTGACATTTTTCATGTCTATCTGCTTTGATGCCATTTATATATTAGTGTACCCCAAAACATCACTAATTCACTTTTCACCAAAAATATAATTAATTTGAGTATATCTGGTTGTTTTATATTGCTATCACAGCACCAAATACTTAAATACAGACACTTAATGGCAAATTTTTCTAAACATTTGTTTACACAAACATTTTTCCATTTTAATCTGGACTAAAACATTCCCTAGACATTGACTGAAAGTTCTGTTCTTTATAGTTCTTTTGCACTTTGGTCTGTTTGAAACATTTGTTATCATTTGTGTGTGTGTGTGTGTGTGTGTGTGTGTGTGTGTGTGTGTGTGTGTGTGTGTGTGTGTGTGTGTGTGTTGTTTTATTGTATTCAAACGTTCAGAGTTGTAGAAAAAAGTTATTAAACCTGTTAGGAGGACAGCACTTAATACCGTACTAAAATCTCCAGGAATTATTGTGATAATTGTGATTTGATTCCATCACGTCTATATATCAACATGCAAAAACATGCTAATTCATGCTAGCAATGTTCTAAAACCTTTTGCTAACATGTTAGCAAAATATGTTAATTCATACTAACAACGTGCTAAAACGTTAAAATTTTGTTAATTCATTTTAGTGTTGTGTTGAAACATGCTAGCTTTGTGTTAATTCATGTTAGCAATGTGCAAAATCATGCTAATTCATGTTATCAATGTGCAAAAGCATGTTAATTCATGTTAGTGTTGTGTTAAAAACATGCTAGCCTTGTGTTAATTCATGTTAGCAATGTGTAAAGGTATGCTAATTCATGTTATCAATGTGCAAAAGCATGCTAATTCATGTTATCAGTGTGCAAAAGCATGCTAATTCATGTTATCAATGTGCAAAAGCATGCTAATTCATGTTAGTGTTGTGTTAAAAACATGTTAGCTTTGTGTTAATTCATGTTAGCAATGTGCAAAAGCATGTTAATTCATCTTATCAATGTGCAAAAGCATGCTAATTCATGTTATCAATGTGCAAAAGCATGCTAATTCATGTTAGCGTTGTGTTAAAAACATGCTAGCTTTGTGTTAATCCATGTTAGCAATGTGCAAAAGCATGTTAATTCATGTTAGCAATGTGCAAAAGCATGCTAATTCATGTTATCAATGTGCAAAAGCATGTTAATTCATGTTATCAATGTGCAAAAGCATGCTAATTCATGTTAGTGTTGTGTTAAAACATGCTAGCTTTGTGCTAATTCATGTTAGCAATGTGCAAAAGCATGTTAATTCATGTTAGCAATGTGCAAAAGCATGCTAATTCATGTTATCAATGCGCAAAAGCATGTTAATTCATGTTAGCATTGTGTTAAAAACATGCTAGCTTTGTGTTAATTCATGTTATCAATGCGCAAAAAGCATGTTAATTCATGTTAGCGTTGTGTTAAAAACATGCTAGCTTTGTGTTAATTCATGTTATCAATGCGCAAAAGCATGTTAATTCATGTTAGCGTTGTGTTAAAAACATGCTAGCTTTGTGTTAATTCATGTTATCAATGCTCAAAAGCATGTTAATTCATGTTAGCATTGTGTTAAAAACATGCTAGCTTTGTGTTAATTCATGTTATCAATGCTCAAAAGCATGTTAATTCATGTTAGCGTTGTGTTAAAAACATGCTAGCTTTGTGTTAATTCATGTTAGCAATGTGCAAAAGCATGTTAATTCATCTTAGCAATGTGCAAAAGCATGCTAATTCATGTTATCGGTGTGCAAAAGCATGTTAATTCATGTTAGCGTTGTGTTAAAAACATGCTAGCTTTGTGTTAATTCATGTTATCAATGCTCAAAAGCATGTTAATTCATGTTAGCGTTGTGTTAAAAACATGCTAGCTTTGTGTTAATTCATGTTAGCAATGTGCAAAAGCATGTTAATTCATCTTAGCAATGTGCAAAAGCATGCTAATTCATGTTATCAGTGTGCAAAAGCATGCTAATTCATGTTATCAATGTGCAAAAGCATGCTAATTCATGTTATCGGTGTGCAAAAGCATGTTAATTCATGTTAGCGTTGTGTTAAAAACATGCTAGCTTTGTGTTAATTCATGTTAGCAATGTGCAAAAGCATGCTAATTCATGTTAGCAATGTGTAAAGGCATGCTAATTCATGTTATCAATGTGCAAAAGCATGCTAATTCATGTTATCAATGTGCAAAAGCATGCTAATTCATGTTATCAATGTGCAAAAGCATGCTAATTCATGTTATCGGTGTGCAAAAGCATGTTAATTCATGTTAGCAATGTGCAAAAGCATGCTAATTCATGTTATCAATGTGCAAAAGCATGCTAATTCATGTTAGCAATGTGCAAAAGCATGCTAATTCATGTTAGCAATGTGTAAAGGCATGCTAATTCATGTTATCAATGTGCAAAAGCATGTTAATTCATGTTAGCATTGTGTTAAAAACATGCTAGCTTTGTGTTAATTCATCTTATCAATGTGCAAAAGCATGTTAATTCATGTTAGCGTTGTGTTAAAAACATGCTAGCTTTGTGTTAATTCATCTTATCAATGTGCAAAAGCATGCTAATTCATGTTAGCAATGTGTAAAGGCATGCTAATTCATGTTATCAATGTGCAAAAGCATGCTAATTCATGCTAGCATTGTGCAAATAATCTATTAATCTGTTTTTTTTCTGACATGTATTGCCTTCAAAACCGTAAAAACTTTAAGCTTCAAAACTACTTTAAACTTCAAACTATATCAAACTGAAAACCGTCAAGCTTTTAAAACGTATTCAAACGTTCTGGTCCGGCTTTCTCAAGCCAACTTCAAAGTTTGCCTTGATTAACTTTTTTTTATCTAGTTGTTCTTTATAGATCTTTTGCACTTTAATCTGTTTCAAAACATTTATTTACTTTATCATTTTTGTGCATTAGGAGGACAACACGTATACCGTGATATACTCTTCAGGAATTTGATACCATCACATGCCTATTTATCTGTTCTGAAATGTAAAACCCAACAATGTTATTTTGTAATATTGCTATCATTTTACCCACTAAAGCCCATTCACTCACTGTCCTTCCCCCCAACCTTTTAAATGTCTGTATTCCCCAGGGTTAAGTTTATATTAGTACTTGTTCTCATTACATTAGGACGATATGTCCATTCTCATGCATCTGATGTAATTCTCCTCTGCCTCTCCACACACAAAAGCTGCTGCTCTAAATAAGCCCAGTGCCACTGGATGAACGCCAGGCTGCTGTCCAAAGTGTCCAGGCGCGCTGAGGTAGATTGGAGCTGTCCGCGGTCCTGAACCTGCACCGCGCAATCCGCTTATAAAAAGCCCGTGAGTCGAGCTCTCTCTCTCTGCGCGAGTCACCCGAAAGACGAGTATAGACCATATGCTTACAACACCTTACGGACATTTTATTTGACATTCGAGTTATTCTCGCTGGATTGTTTAACACAAGGACACATTAGTGTGTTCTGAGGAGTCGTTTCAGTATGTGCGTAAGGATCGAGCTTCAAACGAACTGGCTCTTTCTGCTGCTCATTCTGAGTCTTTCAGTGAGTCACACGCGTTGTCAAGGTGAGTATTTATTTTTAAGTATCTAAATCTACTAATGCTGCTGTATAGAGTTAGATATTCATCTTGGGCACATGATTGACTGGAATTGTACCTGCTATCTGGGGCTTTACAGGCAACTGATTTCCTAGTTAGCGCCACGCTTGCCATTTACCTCAGTTAAAAATTACGCATATATTGAGACAATTTAGGAGATTTAGAGGTTCATTGATCACGTGTTATACTTTAAGAGAAATACGGCAGGACTGCACGAAGCTGTCACCCGTAAACTTCATCTGTAGAGTGTTGAAAGAAAGTCAAACGCGATATTGCGTTAAAAAAAAAAACACACACAGGGCAACAGAATTAGGTCTCGAGACGCCTAACTTTAAGCTCCAGAACGTCCGTCTGCGAATAACTTCAACCAAAAATAAGTTATAAGTAATAAGTAAGTCAAAACAAAATGTTGGGGCTGTCCTGTAAGTACATTATAGAGCATATTATTTCAGCAACCACAAAAGTTACATTACACGTTGTTTTTAGCACGTTTTTTCACATTTTTTACGCGTTAGTCTGTGGCAGTAACCATAGAAACAGTACGCTGCTCGAGCACTTTGATCGACGCGACATGGTATCGGGATGAATGTTAAAATATGACGAATGCTTTCATTATCACTTCATTATAGATATAGGCTATTAAAATATATATATATATATATATATATATATATATATATATATATATATATATATATATATATATATATATATATATATATACTTGTTTAAAAAGTATTTTGATACCAGCAAATTGCGTTGCTCGAGTGACGAACCGTAACATATTGCGTCTCGAAAATGAGATATTATATCGAATCAGTAGCCTCAATTTTGCACCATTTCACAAGTCAAATATCGGCGCAGTGTTACAACGGGACAGAGTGATTGTGCTGTGGGTCCCTGCAGCAGAAGATAATGACACTAATCCTGAAGATCAGATTACCACCGTCCCGAACAGACCTGTTTATGAAACCAGCAGTTGTGTTGTTTTTACGAGTCTAACAGACTCTATCTCAGCTTATTCAGGTCATTTTAACAGACACAGATAGACTGCAGATGGCACAGAGGTTTTTATAACAAAACTGCTTCATAAGTCAGTGTATTGTTGCTGTTTATATTTAATTTAGTGACACAGCATGTTTGGCAGCCATATGTTGTGTGGTGATAATGAGACGCATACCTCCTGTACTATCCTGTTTGCTCATGTTTGCTTTAGAAGTACAAATTCTGCACAATTGCTCAAATGGACTTTAACATTAATAAAATATGCACCTTTTTAAATTATAGCCTAAATGATAATTTATGCAAGCTTTAAAAAAAACTATGAAAAGCATAATGATAGTATTTTCAACTAAAACAAAAAGGGCCCTATTTTAGCGATCTAGGCGCATGGTCTAAAGGCGCAAGTGCACTTAGGGCATGTCCGAATCCACTTTTGCTAGTTTAACAACAGGAAAAGTGGTCGGCACGGATGGTCTAAAAGGGGTTGTCCCTATTCTCTGTGTTTTGGGCGTAACGTGCAATAAACCAATCGGAGTCTCATCTCCCATTCCCTTTAAAAGCCAGTTGCGCTTGCACCATGGCGGATTCGCTATTTACATGGCGGAATTTGCGAACGGAAGGACTGAACGCTTCTCCAGAGAGGAATCCTTTAATTTTTCATATTTAAAAATGTTTGTGTGCTGCTGCGCGTCCCTGTGTGTGTAACAAGCAGAGTGTATGCGCGTTGTGTACCCGCCTATAGGCGCCTATTACTAACGCGCTCTTTAAATAAAAAAAAAAATTGCACCATTGACTTTAAACCAGGGGCCTTATCGTACACCTGGAATGATGCGGTGCCAGGCAAGACGTGAAACTCTGATTGATTTATTGCACATTACGCCCAAAACACACAAATGACTCATTAAGAGAATAGTGACAGCCCTTTAGGACCATACGCCTAATGCGCCGACCGTTTTTCCCATCGTTAAACTAGCAAAAGTGGATTCGAAAATGCCCTAAGTGCACTTGCGCCGTGCACTTTAGACCATGCACTTAGATAGTTAAAATAGGGCCCCAGGTTTGTTGCCTCAAAATAGCAACGCACCAACGATGCGCCTAAACACACCTCATTTTCAGACCAGCACGCCCATGTGTGCACAAATGGGCGCAAATGTATTAGCTATTTAAATAATGTGGTGCAGGATGTGAAAATGATAACTGCGTCAGGTTGAAACTAGTGTCGCACCTGGCACCGCATTTTGCCGGGTGTATGATTGGGCCCGGGTGGTTGATAGTCTAATTACTAAAATAAATAAACAGAAATATAATTTTTATAATTTCTGTAGTGCTGCTTTGCTCTTTATTGTAAAGTGCAGAAACATCTACTGTACACAACCATTTAAATCACACAGACATTTTTAAAGAAAGAAACTGGCGCTTCTGTTTACAAATTCAGCATATAAATGAAACTTCTGGTGTACCTCTCTGACTTGCAGGATGCACATTACATAATGTCATTTTCTGCTTGGTCTTGTGTGGGGTTTTCCATCATTATAGGAGATTTTTGTGTTTTTTGAATCATGGTGAATCTTGTTACACATTTCGATATTTATCACATTAATTCAGCTATAAGCTAAAAGTGAGTGGTTACTAAACATGTTTAAACGTGTGCATTTTTTTTTTATTGATTCCAAATTTTAAATTGAGTTATAATGGTTTTATGATTTGAAAATGAATTTTAGGTGATAAATAGTCAATGTCTTTTTGAGCTATGAACGAAAGTTTTATAAGTATTTCAAAGTGAATGAGTCATTTAGGCAGCTGGAGAAAAATGTATTTCTATGCAGGAAGAAGTATGTGAAGTAATTTAGAAGTGTGCACTAGGTCTATTCAGGTCTGTTTCTGAATTCATTTTGCTGTAGCTTTCTTATCAGATCCTCTTATAATTCCGTGCAAGATTCATTGTCTTTTTTGAATTCTGGTTATTCAAAAACAGAAGCATGGAAACACTCTGAGGGTTTCAATTTCTGCCTTTCATACCCCTGATTTCAGGGGAGGGTTTGAAAATGTTCAACACCTGTTTTTTGGATTGCTGGTGATTAGCTTGATCAAGGGCTATTCAGAAGCTGCTAGTTGACATAATTAGTCTGGCGCTTTGTCAGTTTATGGCTTGTAAATGGGAGTCATTATGGCAGAATGCTCTCTAATGCCTGCTACAGACTGTGATTTCGGCAATCCTATAAGGTCGTTACAAATCACACTGGATCTACACGACATGGATCTAATAAACTTGGGTATGACATGTATGTAGATTGTACGATGAAGACACCTATTGAATCGTAGGCTACAACGCAGTCATGGCTAGGGAAAAGAGGTCAACTTGGCATGCCAATTTTGTAAATGGAGCTTGAGGTATAAGTAAGTTTTAGCGCCATATCACGTTGATCAATACGCCATTTCATGTTGCATTTTTATTGGCTAGTCAGTAGACGCAAACACACTCGGTGTGTCCCAATTCGCATACTATCCATCCTAAATAGTATTCGAGAATAGAATTACTATGTTCCAAATCGTAGTATAATAAAAAAAAGGATTCCAAAGATACCTGGATGGTCTACTATTTCCGGTTATAATACGAAGTGCACATCCGTGTACACTCTGATGGCTAATATTGCCCACTGCCCATTTCGAGTTGGACGAGGATCCGATTAAAACTACAAACATGGCAGATGTGCGAGAGGTTTAGATAAAGGGGTTTGAGTGAATAATTATCAGTATCTAACCTGACGAAAAGATATTTATTCAGTGTTACCCACATTATATTTCACCTGCAACAGCACTGAAAACTTTTGTAATGATAAGTTTGGCCATTAACTTTTAAACATCATCATATTCAAATTGCTAACACATGACGGGAGTCTCCACATGAAAGACGACTGGCAGATCAACATGCTACTACAATTCTCTCCGAAATGGAAGGAAATGAAATTAAACTGAATGTGCAGGGCTTTAACTATGACAAGATGATTGACAGGGCAGTTTAAATGATGACAGGATGCAAGTAACTAAGCAACAGAGCTTTCCGTTAAAGATGACGAAATAGTATGTCCCAAAGCTTGCATACTGTTCTGCTACACGCTCAAAAGTATGTACTTCTTCACATAAAGATAACATACTTTTAGGATAAGTAGGCAAATTGGGACGCAGCAAGTGTGAGAAGATCATGCTAAATTTCTGACACTGCGACAATGCCCGTCTTTGAACCTCTCTCACCGTTTATGAGCCACAAACACAGAAATCGCCACAATTGTTAATCTTTCATCTGGGAAAAATCATATAATGTGTGCCGGGCATAATATCCTCATGTTGTCTGAACTCTGCAGGTGGGGCTGAGATGCTAACCGTCCCTTTGCTATCTCTCTCAGAAACTGAAGGATCTGAGTCTTTTTGGGCTCTTCTGATGATGGTTTATGTACTTCATGTGTATCTAATTTACGCAGAAAATGCAGAAATCTACCGGCAGGGGCTAACATGGCCATCCAAAATCATGGCTGATCATCCATCAAATAGAAATGTGAGGATGAGTTGGTTGTATTGCTTTATGGCATACAGCTTTGAACCATAAGCAATGACATGGCCGATCTTTTCTCATAAAGAAAGGCTGCAGATTATAGAGGACAGGCAATATAATGTGTCTGGAACCATTTATTGAAGCACTTTATCTGTGTGACCATCCACACACATTTCCTTTTGTGTCAAAAAGGCATTTAAAACACTTTATTCAATCAGCACGCTGTGATGGTTCTTGTATTGATTTCAAGTGTTTATTTCAGCCTAAAGGGCGGCGACATCGACTTCCTGGGCATCAATACTTGCTGGTCCTCTTGAAAGCGCAAGGTTGATGCTCTTTACATGCCAGGCACCTGCAGCCACACAACCATAAAATTGGTATATTTAAGAGGAAGATTACAAGTTGACATTTTGACTTTTAAAATGCCACAAGTCCATTGGCCTCCTAATCCCCCTCTTGTTATGTGTGACATTTCATTATTTAGTATCCTGATGGTTTCCTTGGCCTCTGATTCAGAATGCAAAACAGGGTCTTCAGCATCTTAACAAACACTAACACTTTTTTTAACCTAAAACGGTCTATTCTGATTTTGCTTTCTTCATGAAAGGAAGAAGTACTGCATTTTTAAATGCTTGTTTTTTTTTTTTAATTGAAGAAATTTGTCAGAATGATCTCTGTGAAGTTCTTTTAAAGAGTTCTCTAATGACATCTCTAATTAAAACAGAAGAACACAAGACTGTTTAGTAATGAAAAGCAGCTGTGCTCTTCATGGGTTCTGTATATTTTCCATACGTGTGAGTGTAGTATGTTATCGCAAAAGGAAATATCTAATCTTCTTAATATCTCACCAGCCCTTCAAACATCTTACCAGCCCTCAAGCCTTGATTGACAGCTACAGCTAGAACAAACCTTTGCTTTTGACATAAATCATTCATTCATTCATTCATAAATATGTATGAATCATGAGCAGAGTAGTTTTTATTAAGGGAGCAGTATTTTTTCAATAATATTTAGAATATATGTTTTATATTTACTATTATAATTTAACTGTTTAAAAAAAAATTGGACTGTAAAAGATTTTTACTTGTTTGTTTGTAAATTTTTATATTAAGCATACTTTTAACATACTTTAAGTGCAACAGCAGTAAACTAGTTTAGTTTGTTTGTACTGCAAATATACTACAAGTGAACTTACACATTGATCAGGCATAACATTATGAAGTGAATAACACTGATTATCTCTTCATCACGGCACCTGCTAGTGGATGGGATATATCAGGCAGCAAGAAAAAACCTGAAAAATGCTGCCTTCTGAGGACACATTTCAAGGTAGGAAGGCATCAAGGCACGTCCGAATCTAATGTTAGCTTCACTTCCTGTCTCCTGAGATACTTTCGTCTGATCGAGTTTTGAAGGCAGCATACATGTATCCTTCGCTGCCTTTGATATCCCACAATCCTGTGCGTTCCATTCTGTGACAGTTGAGCTATAAAAAAAAGATGGCTTCTGAAAGTTGTGTTTGCTGGTCAGTTTGTGTGTAAATGTACATTTTCTACTTCTGATGTAATTTCTAGTGAGAAATGACTAATGTAGTAATTAAATATTTGTTTAGTTCTCAATAAAGCTCTCTATTTTGCTGTAGATCATTAAACTGTTACACTGCCATAGAAGTCTGCCCAAAATCAGTTTCGTGAGGTGCCTTCATGCACAAAGTCATTGTCTGATAAGGCAGCGAGGCAACAAGTTAGCTGCCTAGGTTTTCGGAAGCAGCCTTTGTCCTCAAAGTTGATGTGTTAGAAGTAGGAAAAATGGGCAAGCGTAAGGATTTGAGCGAGTTTGACAAGGGCCAAATTGTGATGGCTAGACGACTGGGTCAGAGCATCTCCAAAACTGCAGCTCTTGTGGGGTGTTCCCGGTCTGCAGTGTTCAGTATCTATCAAAGGTGCTCCAAGGAAGGAACAGTGGTGAACTGGCGACAGGGTCAAGATTCAAAATTCAAGATTCAAGAGTTTTATTTGTCACATACACAGTTATATACAGAATATACAACCGGCAGTGAAATGTAAACAGGTCCGCTCCATGGACAGTGCAAATTCACAGTTAAAAACACAAGGAAGAAATTATAATAGAAATAGGATATAAAAAAAAGTACTCTCTATATATATATATATATATATATGTCTATATCTGTAGAATTATAAATAATCAAGTCAAGAGAAAAAAAAGGTAACAAATAAGGATAAAGTGGAATAAAATAATTGAAGTAGATGGGCGGCCAAGATCGTCTGCCAAGGCCAAGGCCAAGGCTCACTGATGCACGTGGGGAGCGAAGGCTGGCCCGTGTGGTCCGATCAAACAGATGAGCTACTGTAGCTCAAATTGCTCAAGAAGTTATAATTTTGTTGTGTATGGGGCTGCATAGCCGCATACCAGCCCATGCTGACCCCTGTCCTAGGTTAGTGGTTTTATACTGAAAGTTCCTGTAAGTTTTCTTTAAGTGAACTTAACATCACACTTTAATATTTATATATTATTTATGCACTTTAAGTATAGCACTATGTCCCTATTTATGTATTACATTTTATACTTGAAATATACCTTTAACTGTAATTTAACTTTTTTTTTAAATTTTCATTTTCAAAAAACTTTCATAGCCCCCAGAATATTTTGCTGTATGAATGTCTGAACATACAATACATCAAAAAAAAGAGCCTGCTTTATAAAATAAATAAATAAATTAATAAAAAAATTAATTATTAAAAGTTAAATGATAAAATATTTTAACTTCATGCATTCTTTTTTTATCAACACTTGAATGTGGGTAAGATTAATAAAAACAGCAGTTATTTAGAACAAAAAGCTGTCATGACTATTTTATAGAACAATGATCAAAACATAGATGGAGTAGATCGAGTCCATCAACACCACCCAAAGCTGCACAGTCCTGTAGCTCATCCTGGGTTGACATTTCATTCGGTAACATTCAGCACTTTTGATTTATATGCTGTTTAATATTGATGATTAGATTAGATTACATGTAGTAAGCAATGCTTCTATCGCTTGTTTCTGCTTCTTCGTCTGTGTTTTGAGCCAGAGATTCTGTACTCTTTCAGAAGATGCGTAATAGCGCCCCCTACCTTATAACAGTGAAAACATGGATTGCCTGACATTTCTGTCAGTGGTGGAGAAAGAGTTAAGTTGATTTGAATTGGACTACACAAAAATTCACATACTCAGAATTAGGAACATATGTTTTCTGTATAAATCCATATTTTCAAATAAACATATTGTATTGGATGCCAAAGCCATCTCAATCAAAAGATTTGAGTATTGGCCAAATATACTTAGACTTTTCTGTCAGTATAAGTCAAGTATACTTAAGTGTATTTTTAAGTATATTTCTGAGAAGTACATAAAAAATAGACTGACAGTATACTTTCAAAATGGCGCCGCCGTGTTCGGTCGCCGTTCAGGTCGCTCTGCGAAGACTTTGCTTTTATTTACTATTTTACTTTCTTTTACTCTCAATTTTTACAAACTTATCATCTGCATTGATCTACTATGACAGCAAAACTCTTTTGGACATTGGTTACCTCTACACTGGACTGTTTCAGGACACTTTCGCCGATACTCTGTGGCCATCTGAGATTCTTTGGAACGCCGAGTTGAACAATGGACAGAGCCGGCGGCGTAGAACCAAGAAAAACCTTGGGAAACGCGCTGGTATCCGAAACAGACTGAGGAAAAGGGCATTCAGTCCTCCTCTCCCGAGCATTCTTCTAGCAAATGTTCAATCCTTGGATAATAAGATGGACGATCTTAGAGCCAGGATAAGTTTTCAACGGGACATGAGAGACTGTAACATATTTTGTTTGTCCGAAACTTGGCTCACGCCCGCGGTCCCGGACACAGCTGTGACGCCGTGATCTGTGATCTGGCCTTCATGATGTTGCCAGCGGCATCATAAACAAACATCCCGACGCGGCATTCATTGTCATGGGCGATTTTAACAAAGCAAACCTAAAGAAAGTCCTGCCAAACTTTCACCAGCACGTCTCCTGTCCTACACAAGGAGCAAACACGCTGGATCACTGCTACTCTCCGTTCAAGAACGCCTATAAAACGCGGTCACTTCCAGCGTTTGGCAAATCGGATCATGCCGCCATTTTCCTCACTCCCGAATACAAACAAAAGCTCGTTCAGGAACCCCCGGTGAGGCGGGAAGTTAAGCGTTGGTCAGCCCACTCAGAGACCGCGCTTCAGGCAGCTCTGGACGATGTGGATTGGGACATGTTCCGAGCGAGTTCAGCCGACGTAAACGAGTTCACAGGACGTGGCGCTTTGCTTCATCAACACGCTTACAGAGCAAGCCACGCAAACAATAACAATAACGTCCTTCTCAAATCAGAAACCGTGGGTGGATAATTCAATCCGCGCGGCAGTGAACGCACGCACTGCCGCTTACAGACTGTACCACCTGCGCCAGCTGAGGAAATTCAGGGTTTCACCAGCTATCCTGAAAACTTTCTATTTAGGGGCAATAGAAAGTGTATTAACTCAGTGCATCACAGCGTGGTATGGGAACAGCACCAGTCATGACCGCAAAGCCCTGCAAAGAGTTGTGCGCTTATCCGAGCGTATCTCAGGGTCAGCTCTCCCGTCTCTGCAGGACGTCTACACCAAACGCTGCAAAGGTAGAGCTACTAAGATCATCAAGGACTCTAATCACCCTGCAAACCCTCATTTCACGCTGCTGCCATCTGGTAAGCTCTTCCGAAGCCTGATGGCCAAAACTGAGAGACTCAGGAGGAGCTTCTTCCCCCAGGCCATCAGACGCCTGAACTCAGTCACTTAACACCACGTGACTTCACTTCAGGATATACATACTGTCATTGCACTGCACTTTCTGTTCTCGTTGTTACTGTGTAACAACCTGTTATAAACCTGTTTGCACATTATACTCTTTATACATTTGTTAACCACATATTTATAAGTCTACAGATTACTCACTGCACAGTCTACTTCAATTATTTTATTCCACTTTATTCTTATTTTTTACTTTTTTTTCTCTTGACTTGATTATTTATAATTCTACAGATATAGATATATATATATAGATAGTACTTTTTTATCCTATTTCTATTATAATTTCCCCCTTGTGTTTTTAACTGTGAATTTGCACTGTCCATCGAGCGGACCTGTTTACATTTCACTGCCGGTTGTATATTCTGTATATAACTGTGTATGTGACAAATAAAACTCTTGAATCTTGAATCTTTCTTATTTTTAGTTTAAATGTTCAGTATGTAAATTTTAGCAGCATCTAGTGGTGAAGTTTGAACTGCAACCGTCCATCACTCATCCCTCCCTTTCGAAGCACATAGATAAGCTACGTTGGCCGTCACAAGACAAAGATGTATGTAGTCATAAAAAAATAACGGTTCATAAGGTCTTTATACACCACTGAAAACATAGCTATGTATATTATATTGCATTTCTGTCATTAGATCCTCCTAAATATTACACAGGACCTTTAAAACTTATTTTTTTGTAAGGGGTTTCAGCAGTTCAGAATTGATTCTTTTAGGAGACAATAACTTTATTTGTTGTGCATTTTGATCTTTAAAACTTTGCAGACCTTTTACATTCAGCTCTATTACAGATATATTACACACTGAGTGAAAGGTAATATTCATATATATAGGCGCACTTTAAGTGATTTGAATTTGGGGGTCAAGTGTCTGGAGTCGTCTGTGTAATTATTTGAAAATGTAATTGCATTTATTTCCTTTTAAAATGAGCATTTTGTGATATAGTGTTTGTTAATATTCTAAGTAGATATATATGCTGTAATATTCAGTATATTAATTATTTTTGGTTTTTCGTTCATGTTGAGAGATGTTCTCAGGTGACACAGCTGCCCAATGTCTTTAAATAAAGTGACAGGGAAAAGTGTCTGTAGATCCCTTGAGCACATTTGTCAAATAAGAGGCTCTGTGTTTTGGCAGGATCAGAGCAGAGGACACGGGGCTCTCAAAGGCTCCAGGACAAATGGAGGTTTCATGACGTCTCTGTTGCAGCGTTCAGATGCCACTGTATTTGAAGCGGCTGCTGCGATCGATGCGAGTATTTGAATTCTGCATCAGTGACTGCATCTGTCATTCTGTAATAAATGCTCCGTCGCTATTCTTCAGTTTGAGACATTTCTCCCTGCATTCCTCCTTCAGAGGTAGAAACAGATAACTGATTGCATTTTTCTTATCAGTTGTGCCTCAAACTTGAATTACTTTCAGATCTGAGGAATATGTAAACCCGTTGAACTGATAAAAACCAATAGACCCTGACTCCTGGAGACTGCTTAAGCCAGCCGATCAGGGCAGAGCTTGCCATTTTTGTGTGCAATATGCATCAGATAGTCAACAGACAGTTGGTTGTCAATACTAGATAAAGGTGATCCTGGCCTTTCTAATTGTAATCTCTTAGGTTTGACACCCTCACCTTGGCTCTAAGAGTTGTGACACTGAATACTTAGCAGTCAAAATCTCTGGTATCTGTGGTAAAAGTAATAATGCTCGTTTAATTGCAGTAATTAGTCCAGCTGAGGAACTCTGCTAAAGCCGTAGCTGTTTGCGAGGTTGTTTAGGTTGTTGTGCTGTTTACCTTTGCAGTGATTTGACAAGGTGACAAAGCCACGGGTTGGACTTTAAAGCTCTTCTGTTGCTACGGGAGACGTATCGCCGGATCTTTCACACCGACAGAACTGTTCACACCACTCCATCCTCTCTCATCCAAAACAGAGAAGAAAAATCTGTGTTTTAGAAGAGATTAGTGAGCACAGTACAAACATACAGACAGACCCACAAACAAACATTGAGTTGCAACACAGGCTGTCAATAATGGGTGTCTTACAAGTAAACATGAAATCTCTTCCAGGGTGAGCTTTGGACATTATTTTTTAAAGCAGTTTTTGGACATTGATTTTTTTTTTTTTCATTTATAGTTTTTTGTTGTTATTATAGTGTTTGATGCATATGAAATGAATGACAATTCTTAAAATGACATGAAATTAATATTAATAAATAATTAATGAATTAAATATAGTTTTGTTATAAATTTAAACGTCTTATGCTCCAAACACTGTGTAAGTGTATATACATAATATTTTAGTTTATTCTTAAAGCTGCAGTCCGTAACTTTTTGCGCTCTAGCGGTTAATAAACAGAACTGCATGCGTCTTGCGGAATAACATTGCACCCGGAGCTACTTCTCTCTGTTTATGTCTATGGCGAGTCACACAGGGACTGTGCTCCTCCACAGCGGTTCCTACCAGACCCGTCTGAAATAGTCGATATGAACAAACACGGTTTGGAAAATGGATTCATATTGTACATTCTCATTATATAATTTTTGTAAATCTTGAACACAAAAAAGTTATGGACAGCAGCTTTAATATATTGTATTTTATATCAAATATAAAAAAATAAATATGTTTTAATTAAATTAATTAATTCATATTTTATTGTCAGATATCTGGACTTGTATTTGTAAAGAACAAATAGGCAAATGCCCTGTTTAACACAAATATAATAAAACAGTGTTTATGTATTTGGTAAAACAGTGTCCTTGTTAAACGTTACATGTACTTACTATATTAATAACTATAAATTATGCATAATTACATGCAACTAACCTAAACCAAACCCCAATCCTACCCTAACCCTATAGTAAGTACATGTAATTATTATTATTACTCAGTACTTAAATGTATAATTAGACTGTAACACGGACACCTTAAAATAAAGTGTAACTATGTATCTTTTTTAGGTGCATACATATATGATTTAGCAGTGCATATATTTAATTTGTTTGACATAAATTAGTGCTTTGCAGGACTTTGAAATCTCAACTTCCACTAAACACATGAAAATGTCTTAATGCTAACAGATAGCTTTTGTGTATTATAAATCTATGTGTGCCGAAAATCTGAAAGATGCATTGCACCGATATATGGGTTTCACCCTTTGTGTGAATAGCTTTTTGCTTTGATATTCATTGAGCTGTTTCATTTAGCTCTTGGGCAAACCTTAAATTCAGCAAACTCACAAGAAATATGGCCTGTGGTATGGATGACAATTCGATTGACAGTTTAGAGTTCACATGGTTCATTCATCTTGCATAACCGCTCTAACACAAATGAGATCAAATAGCTGTGGCACCTGGTCTTCTCTGTCAGAGTGTGAATTGGTCATTAGAGGTGTCAGGTTAATGCATCAGGACTCCTACAGGGGACTGGGGTCCTGGGTCTGTTCACACTTATCCTAGGCCTGACTGATTATACATACAAGAGAAGCTGATTATAGAGAACGGGTCGGAGTCACAGTCAGTGCTGCCAATCATAGCTGGGGTTCCTCACACTATCGTCTCGCATAGCCAGACCTTCTGACTGACAGCAGAAAGGCTGGGAATCCATAGCAGCTTTCATTGGCCAAGGACCGCCCAGAGGCCATCTGACTGACATGTAAAGCAACCAATCACAATTAATTTTGTTCCACATCATGTTTAGGGGGCTTGAAAATGTAACATTAAAGTTAAAGTACGTGACACACATCTCCCAAAAATCCTGTAGAATTCAACCAGTCAATTGACAACTTCGAAACTCCTGAAGTGTTTACAATTTTATGCATCAGACGTTCAGCCAACGGTCCTACTCACATTCAAAAAACGTCTACGTAAAGCACAAAAGAAACTCATTAGTTTCTGTTAGCATTTACTATGAGGTGATACTCTAATAGCATAAACAAATATTGTAGCCTGACTTCGTCATACTCAGATTCAAGTCAGAATATGAGTCTGATACGGCTCCATTGGGCTGTGATTATGGGGCGTGTTTCAACCGAACCAGGAAAGAAAATGCCTCTGCACTAATTGGATAGACCTACAACCAATCAGAGCAATGGAGTAAGTGACGAGCGACGCATAGTTGTCAACAGAACTCAACTGCACGCACACTGGAAGAAGAAGAAAATGAGTGTAAACTCATATAGAGACTCTATATAGAGATCAGTGGTGTAAACGATCTTTGCCGGTGTTGTAAAAAGAATTGATGGATACACGGAGTACTTACCAACATGATCATCATTTTTGAGAGAAATAGTAAAGGTGAATGCATATACGAACAAGTTCTCTGTTTAGGATTAGAACGAATTTAACCCAAACGCTCTTTGGTGACGTGGATGATTACGCTGCGTTATCTATCCATCATCGTATAAAGCCCGCCCTGACAATTTGATTGGTCCGAACAGCTCCGGTTCGAGCATAGTTGCTCCACAACGGAAATTCGACTGGCATCCAGACTACAAATATTGGGTAAACGGTTAATTTTTATAAGATCTAACTGTATTGAGTGAAATGTATATTCCTATTCAACATTTGTCCACCATTTTAAAGGTGCTATATGTAGGATTCGGAAACCCTTGTTATTAGTGACACCGGTAAACTTGCTGGCCATGCTCGCACTCGTGCACCTGTAAAGTACAAGAAACTGAACGTGATTCAAGGCCCCGATATACTCACGGCAAAGTTCTTTTTCATTCTTCGCTTAAGGGTTAAAAAAATTGGAAATACCTTTGCAGTAATATACTGATATTGATATTCTGACGCCATCCGCAATTCTGACAGCAGCGTTTAGATGATAATGTAAATATATGCTGTGCACTTTCCTCTTAATAACAGACAGCGGTGCGAAATCAGCAATTAAGAAAGTATCTGATCAATGTGGAAATGCACCAACTCTACAATTCCCCGGCATCATTTCAACTGATGAGGTAATTAAAATGACACAGTTATGATAGTTTGATTATAAAGTATATTTGAGACTATATTTGACTATGTGAGACTATTGTATGAATTAATCCCTTTTCTTTTTTTCATGACACATTGACTTAACACTACAGAATAGCTCTTTCTGTATTATCCTGAACATTGTATAAGCATTCGTTTCATGTGTCAAAAAAACGTAATAGAGGCTCTCGGGAGCGTGCATAAACTTCACATCTTTTTGATTTGAACCTAGGAAATTGGGGAAAGTCTAGTTTTTTAAGCTTTGTTACAAGCTGTTCAGACGCAGGCAATAATAAAGTAATTAATACATGAAAATTCTTAGAAGGCAGGATCATTCTAACTTTGAAAGTGTGTCTAGCTAGTGTGTGATGTTTGTATTTGTATCTGCATCTTATGTACAGTATTTAGCAGAGTTAAAAAAACAAAAAAACATTTGTTTTGTGAAAATAGCTTGTGCGTGTTTTCAGAGGAAAGTACAAAATCTCAAGTGCAAAAAAGATCTCAAGCCTCGAATATCTTAAACAACAAGGCCAAATCAACTTGCTTGCTTCTGTTTTTCATGGTACTTGTGAACTGAACAAGCAATTTTTCATGCATGAAAGCAACTTTATTTCACTGGAGTCCATCTGACCTTGAAAGAAACCAAGTATTCTCGATTTTTTTTTCCAAGTTCAGGGATTGTTGTGAAAGCTTTTTCTGAATGCTGCACACAGGTTAAGTCCAGAAATTCTGTGAGATCTTTAGAGGTCTGTGGTTGCTTGTGAAACAATCCATGGTGTTAAGAAGTCAGTTTCATACAGCGCACGTCTCACTGCTCTGTTGCCCCATGTCTGTGTGTTTCTCCAGTCAGAGCTGAGCAATATCTCTCACCCTGTTACATATTCATACACTTAAAAAATCCTCTGTGTTGACCTAGAGAGACAGCCTGGGAAAAACCTGTACATTCATTACTCATCATTCATTGCATAAATTGAAAATATCCAGTGGGACGTATCTAAAAGTTGTTTCCATGGTAATTTGCTGGAGAAGCGGCACCCAGCGGGAGCTTCGAAATAAACCGTGCAAAACTTGAGAAGTTAACAAGACACAAGGGGAATACAGTCTACACCATTAGAATCACGCCTTTCTCGCTCTTCCTTTCATTCTGTCAAGCCATGACCTGCTGTCTCAGATGTTTCTCATAAAATTCCTTAGGATAAATGAAATTGTTTGTATAGAGAATGTAAAATTTATGTGGATCACTCAGATAATTTGGTTTAAATGTTTATGGTCGGGCGGCTATATTGAGCAAAGGCTTTGGGGAGACTTCTGAGCTCATCGCAGAGCATCTAATCAGGTCCCCTCTCTCAAAGTTTTTAGCAACCATGACCTTTCCTTTGTAATAAAACCTGCCTGTCAATCACAGATGTCTATCAGTACTGGGGTCTCAGAAGAGAGAAGCAGACAGAATAAAGGAGAGCAGAATACCAGGATTTAACTCAGACTTTTCTTCTCACATTGTATTTCAAATGTCCAGATGGAAACCCCAGCTGATCAGGAGTTTTCTTTTAGACTGACTGATGGAAAGTTCACATATACATTTGTGTATAAATGCATATTTATCCAAATTACTTTTACATTAACTTGTAAAACTAATTAATTCAACTAATAATCTAATTCTAATTTAACTAATAATATGCATTTATATAGGCTACATTGCTCAAAAAATTAAGGGAACACAAATCAAACATTGGATCTCAATGAATGATATATTCAATTTGAAAATCTTTATTTATATACAATCTATAATTTGTTAAGAACAAAATTATCTGACAACAGTCAATGGAAACCAAAATCATCAACAAAACACACTGAGGGCTGGATTCAAAATCATAACATGTAAAAATGTTGCAGGCTGATCCAACTTGCATGAAGTTCATCACAGAAACTCATTATGTAAGTCAGTAGAGTGTATGGCCCCTACATGCCTGTATGCACTCATGACAACATCTGGGAATGCTCCTGATGCAGACTGTCCTCCAAAAAACAAAAAACAAAACAAAAAAAAACACTCTATAGGTCGTTTTCAAGCACCTTATTATGACCTTTATTTACGTTTTAAAGTCATGTGCCTGCTAGCTGGTGTAAAAATAATGACAGTGTCATGTTTCATCTGTTGTCATGAAATGATGCATAACTGTCGTTACCAATCAAAATGTGTGTCATATTTCCATTTAACAAAAATATTTTTTTTAACTAACTACACCCCACCCCACCCCACCCCACCCAGTGATTTATAGTGCATATACACTTTATGAGCACATGCATTCCCTGGGATCGAACCCACGATTGCATGATCACATGATGTTGTATTTTGCAATGCTCTATCAATTGAGCTACGCAAAACCCAAAATATGACGCAAATAAAAGGAAACAAAGCATTAAGATGAAAGTGTCCTGTCGTCGATATGGGCGCAGCGCTCCTATGGGTTGTGTTTCAGGGAAGTAACAAACCTATATATGCATATTGATTGGAGGACATGTTGTCCTGATCCCAGACCTGGATAAGGGCATCAGTGAGCTCCTGGACAGTCTTTTGTCATCTAAAAACTGCCTACACACTCTAGCCACATGAGGCCGGGCATTATCATGCACCAGAAGGAACCCAGGGCCCACTGCACCAGCATAAGGTCTGATAATGGCTCTGAGGATTTCATCCCGGTACCTAACAGCAGTAAGGGAACCATTGGCTAGCACATGGAGGTCTGTGCGACTCTCCAAGGATATTCCTCCCCAGACCATTACTGACCCACCACCAAACCGGTCATGCTGGATGATGTTGCATGCAGCATAATGTTCCCCACAGCATCTCCATACTCTTTCACATCTGTCACGTGCTCAGTGTGAACCTGTTCTCACCCCTGAAGAAAACGGGGCACCAATGGTGGACTTGAATTCTGGTGTTCTCTGGCCAAATGAGCTGCACGGTGCTGAGCTGTGAGCACAGGTCCCACCCTCATGAAGTATGTTTCTGACAGTTAGGTCAGAAACATGCACACCACTAGATTGATGGATGTCATTTTGTTGGGCTTTGGCAGTGCTCCTCCTGTTCCTCCTAACACAAAGGGCAGATACCGGTCCTGTGTTATTGCCCTTCTACGTCCCTGTTCAGCTCTCCTTGTGTAACAGCCTGTCTCCCGGTATCTCCTCCATGCTGTTGAAACTGTGCTGGAAGACACCAAACCACCTTGCGACGGCATGCATGGATGTGCCATCCTGTAGGAGCAGGACTGCCTCTGCAACCTGATTGGGTTGCAGATACTGCCTCATGCTACAGATAGTGACAAAGACTCTAACAAAACACAAAACTAAAAACAATTCAGAAAAATTAGGCAAGAACAATTGTCTATGGCCACCACCTGCAAAATCATTCCCTTTTGTGGGGTTGTCTTGCTGTTGCCTCTCCAGTGCACCTGTTGTCGCTTTCATTTGCACCAAAGCAGGTGAAACTGATTCATAATCAATTATGCCTCCGAACTGAACAAATTGATATCCCTGAAGTTTAACTGATTTGGTGTTATACAGTGATGATTAAATGTTTCCTTCATTTTTTGAGCTGTGTATGTGAAGAGTTCATTTGCAAAGACAGATAAATGCAATGTTTAAAAAAAAAAAAAAAGAACTGACTGCAGTGTGTTATTCTCCACATATAGCACATTCTGAAGCCTAAACATGTTTTTTGTCACAAAAGCCAGTATTGTCCACTGTCAAAGCATCGCGAGTTCACGTTTTACAGCAGAAACTGACAAACACCCTTGCTGATTGTGAACACAAGCCGATAAGTCAGTTTTAGCGAATCGGCGCACAGTATTCAGGTCAGGTGACAAGGCTGCTAGTCACTTAGAAAGGACGCGCTAACTGAGGGGAGTTTCGTCAAAGCTGACTAAAAGTGTTTATAAGTCTTTATAATTTTGACTCCTGCAACTCCTTGAACACCATACACATCTTACATGCTGAACACTTGGTTGTCCTTATGCGTTATATGTGTGTGTGTGTGTGTGTGTGTGTGTGTGTGTGTGTGTGTGTGTGTGTGTGTGTGTGTGTGTGTGTGTGTGTGCCCATCTGTTGTGTGTGTGCCCATCTGTTAGCGTGCGTGTGTGTGTGTGTGTGTGTGTTACTAGTTTTTGTCACATCTGGAGAAAGCAGGCTGAGGCACGGATCTAAGTACAGGGGTTTAATAAAGAAACAACTATACAAATTAAAGGAAACATGGATAACAAGAAACAAAAGCTAACAGAAAACAGGGACCATCACATTCAACAACTGACGGAGAGCAAATGAAACACAATTGCTATATATACACATGGGCAAACGAAAAGCTTAACAAAAGTAATGAGAAAACAAGATACACCTGGGGAGACTATTCAACATGAAAAACTACAAACATGGTCAGGAACAGGAGACATAAATATTCACAGAAACACTAAACACATAAACACTTCAAAATAAAAGTCCATACAAAACGGGTACAACATCGGGATCATTACAGTTTTGTTGAATATGAAAAGTGGAGTTTGTTAAAAAACAAACTTTCATTTAATTTTAATTTAGTAAGTTACTGTATTTTTGTTGTTGTTGTTGTTGTTATTATTATTATTACTTAACCAAGACAACTCAACTGCAGTTTGATGGTTTTGGGTTTTGTTCATGTTTTCTGGGCTGAATCCGAAATCGCCCCCTATCCCCTTAAATAGGGCACTATTTGAGGGGACAGTCATTTGTAGTGGTGTCCGAAACCATAGTGGACATATTCGAAGTGCACTCACTCAATCCCACAATGCACCGTAATAACGAGTGTACAGCCGATGTACACTCAACGGCTGTCCGACTTCACGCACTCATTTTCATTCACACCTTGAAGTGAACTGTATTAGTGGACTAACGAAGGGAATCATGAATGAGGGTTTAGGGGGCGATTTCGGATTCAGTCCTGGTTTTGTCACGTGTTCCTGTTTGTCATGTAATTCCCATGCCCTCATGTGATCTTGTGTCATGTTCTGTCATTGGTCCATTGTTTGATCATTGTGCACAGGTGTGTCTTGTTAGTCATTAGCCCTTGTGTATTTAAGCCCTCATGTTTGCCACATGTGTCTTTGTCTAGTATTGATGTTGTAACCTGCTGTTTAGGTGAGTGGTCAGGGTCAGGGTCAGGGTCAGGGTCAGGGTCAGGGTCAGGGTCAGGTCAGGGTCAGGGTCAGGGTCAGGGTCAGGGTCAGGGTCAATGGGGTTTCTGTTCACATTTTGAAGTCAATAAAACTACACTTGGGTTCGCAAGCTTGCCGTCAGTGGACTAAATCGTTACATGCAGTTTGATTGATATTACTTGGAATGCACAATAACAAAACATGATTTATGAAAATTAAGAAAAACTGGATGCCTATCACAAGTGAATAGGGAAAGAAATTATATATCTATATTCCTATGAACTATTACATATTATGAAAATGTTGCCAATTATTACTGTTACAATTATTAACTATTACACATATTTTTTCATTACATGTTGGCCCCAGAACACATTCATATGCAAATTAGATACAGTGTATAGACACACTGTATATGACAATTTACCATGACGTCACAACAATAATAGACGTTCTTCCGGGTGGCAAAAGCCGAAGCGTTCCTATGGCAACGCTAGCAAATTGCTTGGCAAATTCTAGCAAATACCCACCGTCGGCACTCGGCAGTAGCCTAATCTCCATTTCAACGGGTAAATTGATTCAAAAACAGACGTGGAAATTCAGACACCGTTAACATGATCATTGAGGGACTGATTTAGGAGATGACAAAATATGAAATGCCTAACCTTGGTCTAGAAGATGTAGTCTACTACCATCATTTTTAAATGAGTCTCAGCCTACCATTGAGTAGTTATTTTAGTGACTGTTGCTGATGATCGTTTTCTGTTACTCAGATCGGATGGCACAGACGTGAGCTTTTGATGGTGAAATGGATAGCGCTGTAGACTAGCGCTACTCAGCTAGGCATTCACTCAAACTAAACTCGCCATGAACCCAATGTGGTGCACGCATCAATCATCCATCAGCAGTAGCCTACAACTATGTTTTGCTTTTCCTATTTCTTCCATTGACATTTGATCAGTAGCCTACATGACACTAGAAGTTCTGTCTCTTTCTTGTATAATACTTTTATAATACTTTTACTTCAGGTAGTGACGCAATGAGTTTGATCTTCAAAAGAGACCTTAAGTTTACTAATATTAGTCTCGAATTTCCCCAGCCGAAGATAATTATGCTCTGTTATGATTTTGTATATGGACAGTTTTGAAAATACACAAAGTAGAGTTGAAGAGTTGGATATATTTACTTTTTCTGAAGGAAATCGATAAAATCCTACACCTTTTGCTGTATATCTGGCGGCGCAACCCCAAACACAACACATTTTCGTCATAGTTTCAACTTTGATCAACAACAATGTAACTGTTTACAGTAGCCGGCTGGATCTCTTCAGTTGGTCAGTAGAAGCCGCTCGCGTTCTGCCACCTGGAAGTATCTTGGTGTAGCCTGACAAGCCAGACCCACATCAAGATGTTGGGTCTGGGAACTCACCATTGGCAGGGCTCAATCCGAGGGGCGGGATAAACCGTTGTCTTTCAAATTCCCTCTGCACGCAATACAACCAACCAGAGCAACGAAGAAGGTGAAGCCGAGCTAGTTGATAGATTAAACTTTCACCGTATCCGGTTGGCAAAACTCCGAACACATCTTCCTTTCTTAAGAATGACTTCAGTGCCTTTCTTTGTTCTTTTCTCAAAGAAAGGCTTCATCTTCCAGAGTCATGGCCAAAGCCGATTCGAAAGACCGCTGTTCACCAGCTTCTTTGTTTTCAAGTAGCACGCGGAACCACGGCAACTCTGCCGTCATTATGTTAAGCCCGCCCACCGACTCTATACACGATGTGATTGGCCTGACTAGAGTTAGGTTTTTCCAGCTTGCAAGCCAACGGAGAGTTGCTAGACACCCTGGCTGCAAATTAGATTTGCTGCCGCTAGGGTGAATCTAGATTTCTAGGCTAATCTTGGTGCCTATTGTTTACAAACATTCTGAAATTTTACCCACATATTACATAAAAGTAAAATAGTATATCAATTAATTCCATTATATCTTTCATAAATAAAATAATTATTTTTATATAAAGTCTGGTTTAAAAAAATCCTGAGTAAGTGATGACAAAATACATCCTTGAACTTTTAACTTTGTCCAAAATCCACTCTTGCATTGTCTTAGCTGTGTGCTTAAGGTCATTGTCCCAGTGGCGGAGCCAGGATTTTTTTCATAGGGGTGGCCTGGGAAGGGGCCAGCAACCAGTTTGGGGTGGCACAGAAATCATTATTTCAACATAAAAAAGTTTGACTACAATGTACTGGAATGTTTTAGTGCCTGCAACACAACTGAATACAGTTAATTTGTACTTGATTGTAATTGAGATAATAGTGAATTAGATCATGGAATACTGAGTGACCATTGTTTATGTTATTCCTCACCTCCAGGCATATTAATAAAGGGCCTCACATTTTAGCTAAAGTTCAACTTGCTCAGTCAGCTTGGTTCTGGTTCTCAAAAACCCAATAGCAATAGTTCTCCATTGTTGCATCTTCATGAATGACACATGCAGATAACTAAATAGCCTAAATGATTCAATCTTCATTGAATTTTATATAATCAATGAACTCTAACTCTACAATTCTGAGTTAGACTGTAAGAACTGTTTCTTTAAAAAAAGTAAGAAAAAGTAAAGACTGAATGTTTCACTTTCTATATCAGTTATCAACCTAAATAACTGCAATAGTTCTATCATAAAATAAACTCAGTACAAAGGATAAAAGTGTGTTCTCTATTGAATCCCCATGTGTAAGAATAGGAATAATAGCGGAAGTCAACATTTTATTTTATGCATTTAAATATGATCCATTGCTGTTTTTCATACTTTACAAATTAAAGCAAAATGATCGCCTGTCTTCTAGTACAAATACAGTTGTGCCTTATATTGTGATCTCATATGGCAGAATATTTTATTCAGAGACATGTTAACAAATACATGCGCACTTTTGATGCAACTTTCATTCACTTTTTGGTTATTTCATGACTTAATTGACTACAGAACTATGACTTTGCATGCTCCTAGTTTCTTTATTAGAAGTTACATTCAGCACGCCACATTTGCGCGTGATATTGCGCCACGAGTACGGCAGACAAGACAGGAAAGTTTGTTTTTCTGAGTTTTACTGACATATAGCCTGACAACATCTCATCTGACCGTGGCATCAAAAACAGAGAATTATGTTTGTTATTGTTTCTTTGACAGCACACAATGCGACTCACTCAAAACGGTCTTGCAACCCACCAGCTGAGAAACATTGACGTAGGCTTTATGTATCTACTGTTCGCCGTTCACTGTTGTTGTGCTGAAGCTCATTCGACACATTTTCCGCACTCATTTGACTTGCGCTTGGCGCTGAGGCGAAGCTGAAGTACGCGTCTGAAAAGTCTCCTGTTTTTTTGTGGTCTTTAAGAGACGGTTCTGCGTTTAAATAAACACAATTCTTGTCAAGAAAAAAAGAGACAGACACAGCAGTTGTGCCACGGCCACCCCCTAGCTCCACCCCTTGGAAGGTGGATATTCTGCCAAGACCAAGGTTCTTAATGTTTTGACCAGGTTTTTAATTAGGTTATATTTTGCTGTGTTGTTTTATTAAGGCTATATTTTGCTAAGTTGAGCTTTCTTTCTACCTTGACGAGTCACCCTGTCCCTGCATCTGAAAAACAGCCCCACAGCATGATGCTGCCACCATACACTTTACATTTTGGATGGTATTGTGCAGGTGATGAGCAGTGCCTGGTTTCCTCCAGACATGATGCTTGAAACTGAGGTTCATCAGAACAGAGAATTTTGTTTCTCACAAGGTCTGCGAGAGTCCTTTAAGTGATTTTTTGCAAATTCCAAGTGGGGGGTCTTCACTGCGAGTAGGCTTGAGTCTGGCCATTCTGCCATAAAGCCCAGATAAGTGGAGTGTTGCAGTGAGGTTTGTCCTTCTGTAAGTTTCTCCCATCTCTACATATGACCATGGAGCTCAACTAGAGTAACCATCAGCTTCTTGGTCACCACTCTAACCAATGCCTTTCTCCATCGATTGCTCAGTTTGGCCAGAAGGCCAGCTCTAGGAAGAGACCTGGTTGTTCCAAACTTCTTCTATTAAGGATTATGGAGGCTACATGCTTCAGTGAACCTTCAGTGCAGCAGAATTTCTTCCCACAAATCTGTCTCGAGTCAATCCTGTCTCTAAGCTCTACAGGCAGTTCTTTTGACCCCATGGCTTGGTTTTTGTTCTGATATGCATTTTCAGCTGTTAGATCTTTTATTGAGAGGTGTGTGTGCTATTCCAACTCATGTCCATTCAATTAAATTTGACACAGGTTAACTCCAATTGAAGTGTAGGGACATCTCAAAGATGATCCAGTGAAACTGAAATGCTCCTGAGCTAAATTTCAGCTGTCCCAAAATAGGGTAAAAATACTTGCAATGCAATGGGATCCTACATATGATAGAAAACACGGTTAATAATCACTGTACACATCCATCTCTCCTTACTGACAGCACATAGACTGCATGTTAATTTACTCCAAGAAATTTAAGAAATAAAATGGCATATGTGAGCGCACAGATAAACCAAAGTCTGTTTACTTTACCTCTGTTTGTTTGCTTTTATGCCTTGTGTTGTTGTCTCTTCTCTTCCATGGCTTTATTTTTTTCTGACAAGCTGTCATTTTCTCACAGGCCTTTGTTCTTTCAAATAGCATGAACTATGCTCTCTCTCTCTCTCTCTCTCTCTCTCTCTCTCTCTCTCTCTCTCTCTCTCTCTCTCTCTCTCTCTCTCTCTCTCTCTCTCTCTCTCTCTCTCTCTCTCCTGTCACACTGATCAAGTGTTTTCTGAAGAGTTTGGTGCAGAATGAAAGTGTCTTAGTGAGGCTGCCTGCAAGATTTCATTTCACAATCCTCTGAGTATTCGCACATACGTCTGTGTGTTAGAAAGATAAATAGATCTCCAGTGTAACAATTCTTTCCATTGTAGAGACACTATTGATTACAAGAAACCTTTAATTTATTTTAGAGTAATTTTCACCTTTTTAAGCTATTCAGATATTATGTTTGTATAAGGAAAGTCCCTTTAAAGGGGTAGTCACACTAGACTTTGAGCATGCAAAATTCACAGCTATGGACAAGATCACTATACACTATGTTGCCAAAAGTTTTGGGACGCCTGCCTTTACATGCTCATGAACTTTTTTACATGCTCATGAACTTTTCTACAATGCTGTAACCTGCAGCTTTGACATTTGTGGTCTTGGAATTCAACTAAGAAGTCTGAGATGTATTGATCTTTTATTAGTCGTGAATATACAAATATTTTCAAACCCACTTTATATTAGGTGGCCTTAACTAGTATGTACTAACATTTTAGCTAATCATTTGATACAATGAACTTATTGTGTACATACATGTTTTTACATTGTACTTACATTTAAAAATGCCCTGCGTGTAATTACATCTGTAATTAATTTCTGTAGTTACAATTATAATTACACTGTTGACCCTTCCCTTACACCGAACCCTACCCTTAAACTTACCCATACCACCACAATATGTATGTATATATAAACTATAATCTAATATAATGTAATATTTAGAATTGTTTATATAATCTTTTCAATAATGCAGAATGTCAATGGTGATAATCTTTTGTTTTTATTACCCACAATACTTTGCTGTTTAATCTCACAGTAAAAGTGGAAAACTGATGGTTTACAACATCATAAGAGGGCAAAAAGAGAGAAAGGTAAATGGGGAGAGAGATACAGAAAGGAGAAGCGAATAACAAATCAAACCATTATTTAGATTGTGCAGACTATTTCTGATCTTATAACAATGTTTCTCTGGATTTACAGCATTCCTCAGGAGGCCGACGGCCAAAAAAGATCATTATTATTTCCTTGGGCATGTTCCCTCCCTCCTTCTGTGCAAACTGTCATGGGATAGCCGCCTGAAAAATCGGCCTCACTAAACCTACAGGAGTCTGGTGCAGTTTGAAAACAGAGCTTTTCATCTCAGTGAATTTTCTTTTGATATCAAACATGCAATGATACTGCATTAATCATAGAACTAGATTTGATTTGAACGGATGCGACGCTTAATTCAAACTCTGCTTAGATGAAATCCACAGAGAGCAGAGATGCCTCAGAAGAGAGGCAAGGGTTTTGTTGTTTATCTCTTTGATAAAATAAGTTGTTTGTCGTCAATAAGCCCCAGAAGTTTGTTGTCTGTAGCTCTGTGTTCCAATCCTCAGGGTCCCTATGAAGTGTTCACTGCTCCCTATACACACCCATCTCTAAAAGCCTAAATATAGTGATAAATGTCTGTTGCTATGCTGTCTTATATGAAAAGAATTGTGATTTTGATTCATTTCTAGTCAGAATATGAGTCTGATACTGCTCCATTGGGCTGTGATTATGAGGTGTGTTTCAACCAAACCAGGAAAGACCTCAATTGGATAGAACTAATTCAACCCAAGCGCTCTTTTGTGACGTGAATGCTTACATTACTGTTTATTATCTGTTCATCATCGTATAAAGCCCGCCCTGACAATTTGATTGGTCCGAACAGCTCCTGTTCGAGCATAGTTGCTCCATAACAGATCAAGTCCAGACTGAATTTCCCAAACTCAAATGTTGTGGGAGGGGCTAAATTCGTCTGGCATCCAGGCTAGTTAATTTCATATCTTATTTCACTTTCCTTTGACAAGTATCATTTATCTTATGGCAGTATCAGTGAGACAATATTATTAACAAATATGATGTACCAGCCTTCATTTTCAGGTCCAGAAAACGGCCCATTTTTAACAGATTTCAGCAAGACAGAAATGAATGACTATGTGGGTGGAAAGCTGTCTGAATGTCCACGCTTTAATATATTCCACAAGCTGCCAATAATTAAATCATGAGCTTTCAGGTATAACAACACTTTTGTCCGCCCAGCTAAGCTGTGTGTCAGAGAAGAGCTGCTAATGTATGAGCTCAGTAAATGATACATGCTGTTCACTAACACCTACACAAGCATGCTTTACTTTGTTTGTCGCTAAGCATAAGTCAACTTTCACTCTCTATCGCTGCTGGCCAAAAATGGTTTATTATAGAATTTAAACTTTAAAAGTTCTCCGCTCAGTGCTATTCAGTTTAATGAAGTTTGGGATCTTATATAAAAGGGCTGTTTGGAAGGCAAGTGAACTGATCATATATATATATATTTGTATATATATTTGTGTGTGTTACATATACACTATATTTCCAAAAGTTTTGGAATGCCTGCTGTGACATCCCATTCTTAATCCATAGGGTTTAATATGGTGTTGGCCCACCCTTTGCAGCTATAAGAGCTTCAAATCTTCTGGGAAGGCTTTTCACAAGGATTAGGAGTGTGTTTATTTTTGACCATTCTTCTAGAAGCGCATTTGTGAGGTCAGGCACTGATGTTGGACAAGAAGGCCTGGCTCGCAGTCTCCGCTCTAATTCATCCCAAAAGTGTTGTATTGGGTTGAGGTCAGGACTCTTTGCAGGCCAGTCAAGTTCCTCCACACCAAACTCGCTCATCCATGTCTTTATGGACCTTGCTTTGTGCACTGGTGCGCAGTCATGTTGGAACAGGAAGGGGCTATCCCCAAACTGTTCCCACAAAGCCGGGAGCAGGAAATTGTCCAAAATGTCTTGGTATGCTGAAGCATTAAGAGATCCTTTCACTGGAACTAAGGGGCCAAGCCCAACCCCTGAAAAACAACCCCACACCATAATCCCCCCTCCACCAAACTTTACACTTGGCACAATGCAGTCAGTCAAGTACCGTTCTCCTGGCAGCCGCCAAACCCAGACTCGTCCATCGGATTGCCAGACAGAGAAGCATGATTCGTCACTCCAGAGAACACGTCTCCACTGCTCTAGAGTCCAGTGGCGGCATGCTTTACACCACTGCAGCCGACGCTTCGCATTGCACTTGATGTAAGGCATGGATGCAGCTGCTCGGCCATGGAAACACATTCCATGAAGCTCTCTACGCTCTGTTCTTGAACTAATCTGAAGGCCACACGAAGTTTGGAGGTCTGTAGCTATTGACTCTGCAGAAAGTTGGTGACTACTGTGCACTGTGTACCTCAGTATACGCTGACCCCGCTCTGTGGTTTTACGTGGCCTGTCACTTTGTGGCTGGGTTGCTGTTGTTTCCAATTGCTTCCACTTTGTTATAATACAGTAGAATATCTAGTAGTGAGGAAATTTCATAAATTGACTTATTACACAAGTGGCAACCTATCATGGTACCACGCTTGAATTCACTGAGCGTCTGAGAGCGACCCATTCTTTCACAAATGTTTGTAGAAGCGTCTGCATGGCTAGGTTCTTGATTTTATACACCTGTGGCCATGAAAGTGATTGGAACACCTGAATTTAATGATTTGGAGGGTGTCCCAATACTTTTGGGAATATAGTGTATGTATATATATGTATGTATATCTTTCTTTCTTTTTAATAGTATGTGAAACTGTATGCAGTAAGCAGCAATTAATGTTTTAAACAGTATTATGCTACACTGCCACATGTTTATTAATTTATTTTATTTTTTTCCTATGTACTTAATTACTTATTTTAGCTTTACTTTATTCAAGGATTATATGAAAACATTTTTGACAAATAATTTTGATACAATTTCCAGAAGTTAAAAAGCACACTTGATAATACTCCCAGTTGGAAATGGAAGGTCAAGTTGGGTGCTGGTGAGCTGATTGATTTGATATTGTCAGCTCAGTAGTTTGTTCACTGTCCACTACAGTGATAATTACACCAATTATACTCTCATTACACAAATGAGTACAGTTCAAAAGAATGAATTCAGAAACTGCTAAGGCCAAGATGGTTCTTCGATTTAGTTAAAGGTGCTCTAAGGTTTGATGAAAGAGTGGAGATAGGAATAACTACATGATTTCTCATCTGTAAAGGTCCATTTCAAATCTCAGGGTCACTGTCTGTGACCTGGGACTAAAACAATCACAAACATTCTCTATCTTTTTAAGAACCGAGAGCTTCATCCATCAGTGTCAGCTCTAATATTGCGTTTCCTGCTGATGTCCGTTGGGCAGGTAAGACCTTTTGTTTTGCCCGTTTATGTTTTTAGACATGTTGACTCGCAGCATGCTGCACTCTGACACTTGCCTGCCAAAGCGAATAAAAGCAATTTCAGACTATTTAAACACCTCAGCACTCTCTACGTCTCACTGCGGGATTCTCACAAGCTGGAAAAAACATACTGGATACTTCAGAGAGCCTGACTTTAGGCTTGTAGCAAAACAGGAAGAAACAGCCTGATTGACATAAAACGGCCAACTGCAGTTTGTTTTGTTTTTTGAAGTGCCATTTAGGGGAGGGGTAAAAGATCTAAAATAGATCTTAGTGCATGTATCATCTTGAGTCTGAGGGGAAGGTCAAAACTATATAGGGTGTATTGTGCCATTAAAGGTGGCATTTGTTTGCAGAAGTGCTCTGGGATTAGTCTTTCCATGTCACCGTCTATAAAACACGGTTGAATTAGCTTTTTTTTTTTTTTTAGAGATTAATGATTGTCCTCTGGTTTAATCTGACTGGATGGTCTGACATTGTGTGGCTTTGTGAAGCAGTTGTGTATTGCCACTGGAATGAAATGATCACGCTTCCATTACAGAACATGTCATCTTGATAAATGGGATTCACTCTGGAGTGACGTGCTCTGTGTGTTCTTAATAGGAGAGAGATTGTGAGGTCAGTGCTTGATTTTAACACTTGTTCATTATATCAGGAACGTTTTTTTGAGGATGAAAGAATGCATTTGTGAGCAGTTGGCCTCTAAACAGTTTATGCACCCATATTTTACGTTCTTGAAGTACATATATACATTTTTATGTTTACAATACAGTATATTTTAATGTTTAGGAATTTTATTAAGAATACTTAAGGTTCAAGTATATTTTTAAGTATACTTTATGTAGTAAGTATGCTAATATCAATGTAGTAGTAGTATAGTTAAGTGTGTTATTTCAGTACTACTTGGGGCAAAATTGGCCCACTTTTTAGTGTATGAACGATATTTTTAAGTATGACAGCAGTCAACTTTGAGTACACAACAAGTTTATACTATAACTATATTTAACTATATTTTGTGTTTGTACTGCAACTATAAGTGAACTTATAGGTATACTGATAGTTTACTAGTTAAATACTTTTAGCAAATTTTTTAGTTTTTGAAAGTACACTTTGAAGTATACTCTCAGTAAACTAGTTTATTAGTTTTATACTGCAAGTGTACATGTAAGTTTTCTTTAAGTGAACTAAATATCATAGGGGAGCGTGGGGTTAGTTGTAACACGCATGGTTTAAAACTTTCCACACATGCCAGGATGATGAAACTTTGTGTATTTACTAGTTGCCGTATCAACATTATTTAGAGAAAAATATGCGCCAAAATTTAAAAATCTTTGGAAGATATTACTGAACATTTATTTAACCATAGTAAAAGTACATTTCTTACTTAAGTTTATTTTTCATCACTGTTTTTTGTGTTTATTTAAAATAAGACAAATCTGATATTATTGTAATCTTATATCTGTTATTTAACAGTTGAGATGGTTCTTTAATGCTGATCTAACAGCAGAAGACACGAGCATGGTTTAAATCCCAGTTGTGCAGATGTAACACATGCGTTATGATGAGCCCCTATTAGAACTACGCTATTATATTCTATACTTTTATGAATTCTTTTGAGAAACCATGAGAAAAGGTGAATAATGACTGAGAGTCAATGTTCAGAAATTATTAATTATTATTATGTTTTTAACTATGCTGTATAGCTGTGCTTAGCGATGTGTTTGTTGTCAAACTGTCAAACAAAGTGATTAAAAAGTGGCATGTATTATAAGTATAAGTTAATAATTGTATTTTATTGACAAAATATTTTAGTTTGTCTTGGATATTTTTTTGATTATATCAGATAACATTTTAAGCTGTCATTTGGTCATGTTACAGTGTACCCCTCACATGTCACAGTGTACCCCACCTATGGGGCATGTTGTCACATTTCACTTCCATTCTTTCGGGGGAAATCAAGAAAAATGTATACACTGTATTAATGAAACAAAACCACATAATTATACTAGACGTGTGAAATTAATGTGGGGAAAAAATAAATACTCTGAACCCCAAGTGGATTTACACAAACTGAGAAAGTCAAAAAGCGTTAGGTTGTGCCCCGCTCTCCCCTACTTATAGTTTACTATTTATATGTTATTATTGTTCTTATTTATGTAATTTTTATACTTGAAATATACCTTTAACTGAACTTTAGATGTGAAGTAAATTCCAATGTACACTACCAGTGGACTAGCCTACACAAAAATTCACATACTCAGAATTAGGAACATATCGGTTTTCTTTATAAATCAATATTTTCAAACAAATGTATTGTATTGGATGCCAAAACAATCTTAAATCTTAAATAATCTTATGTAAAATTATGTAAAAAAAAAAAAAAATATATATATATATATATATATATATATATATATATATATATATATATATATATATATATATATATATATATATACATACACTCACCTAAAGGATTATTAGGAACACCTGTTCAATTTCTCATTAATGCAATTATCTAATCAACCAATCACATGGCAGTTGCTTCAATGCATTTAGGGGTGTGGTCCTGGTCAAGACAATCTCCTTAACTCCAAACTGAATGTCAGAATGGGAAAGAAAGGTGATTTAAGCAATTTTGAGCGTGGCATGGTTGTTGGTGCCAGACAGGCCGGTCTGAGTATTTCACAATCTGCTCAGTTACTGGGATTTTCACGCACAACCATTTCTAGGGTTTACAAAGAATGGTGTGAAAAGGGAAAAACATCCAGTATGCGGCAGTCCTGTGGGCAAAAATGCCTTGTTGATGCTAGAGGTCAGAGGAGAATGGGCCGACTGATTCAAGCTGATAGAAGAGCAACTTTGACTGAAATAACCACTCGTTACAACCGAGGTATGCAGCAAAGCATTTGTGAAGCCACAACACGCACAACCTTGAGGCGGATGGGCTACAACAGCAGAAGACCCCACCAGGTACCACTCATCTCCACTACAAATAGGAAAAAGAGGCTACAATTTGCATGAGCTCACCAAAATTGGACAGTTGAAGACTGGAAAAATGTTGCCTGGTCTGATGAGTCTCGATTTCTGTTGAGACATTCAGATGATAGAGTCAGAATTTGACGTAAACAGAATGAGAAAATGGATCCATCATTCCTTGTTACCACTGTGCAGGCTGGTGGTGGTGGTGTAATGGTGTGGGTGATGTTTTCTTGGCACACTTTAGGCCCCTTAGTGCCAATTGGGCATCGTTTAAATGCAACGGCCTACCTGAGCATTGTTTCTGACCATGTCCATCCCTTTATGACCACCATGTACCCATTCTCTGATGGCTACTTCCAGCAGGATAATGCACCATGTCACAAAGCTCGAATCATTTCAAATTGGTTTCTTGAACATGACAATGAGTTCACTGTACTAAAATGGCCCTCACAGTCACCAGATCTCAACCCAATAGAGCATCTTTGGGATGTGGTGGAACGGTAGCTTCGTGCCCTGGATGTACATCCCACAAATCTCCATCAACTGCAAGATGCTATCCTATCAATATGGGCCAACATTTCTAAAGAATGCTTTCAACACCTTGTTGAATCAATGCCATATAGAATTAAGGCAGTTCTGAAGGCAAAAGGCAAAAGGGGGTCAAACACAGTATTAGTATGGTGCTCCTAATAATCCTTTAGGTGAGTGTGTATATATATATATATATATATATATATATATATATATATATATATATATATATATATATATATATATATATATATATATATATATAAAATTTATTTTTTAATAGGCTACTCAATCAAAAGAGTAAACACAACTACAAGCCGAGTATGCTTTGAATACTTAATTATACTTTTAAGTATCTCGATCAAAAGATTAAGTATTGTCAAGTATACTTAAGTGTAATTTTCAGTATATTTCTGAGAAGTATATAAAAAGTAGACTGAAAGTATACTTTCTTGATTTTAGTTTGAGAAGAAGTATACAAATAGCACACTTGAATAAACTTTAATTTTTGTAAGGGATCCCGAGATGCGCCCAATGGAGATTACAGCTTTCTGGGCTCTAACAACATTTTCCACCAACAAAACAATCCACAACTGATTATTTCATTCAGTCTTCCACCAGTGTTCACTGCCACCTCACTAAAGTCGGATTATATCCAATAATAAAGCAGAGCTGTAGCTCCTGTTGAGAGTTTGACTGTGCGCTGGTCTCCAGAAGTCGCCTACAAATCCTGTGTCAGTGATGTTCTTTTTATCTCTTACTGTCTTCATTGTTTCGCCAAGATTGTAGATCCTGTTAGAACCCACTGTCATCTAGTTCCCTAATTAGGGAGAAAAACATACACTTGCAAACTCATGCAGTTTGAACGCAGAAATAACAGTAGTCTCAGATGTATCTGCTTTTCTGGGGTTCACAATCTGCCTAGGACTTTGTTTTGAAGCCGTCCATGAGAGGTATAGGATGCACTATGAAAATAAACAGTGATGATTGTTTCTGGTTGCCACAAAGCATTTTAAAAATAAAAATCTCAGGGTTTTCACCCAAACCCCATATGAATTTCTTTCTACATGTGGAACATTTAAAGGAGGATTTTGAGCAGGGGCGTAGCCAGCGGGCAAGCTGACGGGCACAGGCCCGCCCACTATGATGAGTAGGCCCCCCCAGTTTATTATACGAATATAATATATGTTAAATAACAGTTGTTGAAACTATTTTAACGTAATTACAAAATTACTATAACATCTCAAATACTAAAATAAATAAAATGTGTTTTTTTTTACAGTCTAGTTTTTGCATAATGATTGATGAGTTTGATTGACAGCTGTTTTAGGCAATTAGGTGTCAGGCTGTCTCGTGCATGTCACGCCTGTGAGTTCATGAAGTGTGTTTGCCTATTCACTTAGCCTATAATTTGCAGTTGTGTGATAGAAAAACAGCAGCGATGCAAAATTCTATAAAAAGAACTCTTAAAAACTCGCACTGACGCGGGAGAGAACCCATCCATCAGCCCGCAAATAACAGTAAGACTTTTTGATTCCAAGCGCAGTTTCATTCTGTAAAACCATAACACATCATCTGTAACTATCGGTAGATATAGTGTGGGGGTGAGGTGCGTGGCGCTAAGTTTTAATGCAATTCGACCCGAGGTTTGAATCCACCTTTTGCCGAACTCGCTCTACTTCTTTTTCCTATCACATATCAGACCGGAAAGGCGTTTATTTTCAATAAAAATGAAGAATATATTTGAAAAGTGGAAATAAAGTGTCTAACGTGTGTTGTAACTGCTGCTCATGTTTTATATGTGGACAGGTTGCAGTTATAGTATTGGTTTATTTTGACAGTGACACTGACTGGCTACGTTCGTGGCTGAGACGTGGTATGGTGGTAGTTTTACAAGGTGTGTTATACGATTTTTCAATAGGATCAAAGAAAATAAGATTGAAATGACCTGAATATTGAGTCCATCCGTTATTTTACCTGAAAGCATAGGCGTAATTTGCGGGTGGCAAATGTACACTCACCTAAAGTATTATTAGGAACACCTGTTCAATTTCTCATTAATGCAGTTATCTAATCAACCAATCACATGGCAGTTGCTTCAATGCATTTAGGGGTGTGGTCCTGGTCAAGACAATCTCCTGAACTCCAAACTGAATGTCAGAATGGGAAAGAAAGGTGATTTAAGCAATTTTGAGCATGGCATGGTTATTGGTTGTTGGTGCCAGACGGGCCGGTCTGAGTATTTCACAATCTGCTCAGTTACTAAGATTTTCACGTACAACCATTTCTAGGGTTTACAAAGAATGGTGTGTAAAAGGAGAAACATCCAGTATGCGGCAGTCCTGTGGGCAAAAATGCCTTGTTGATGCTAGAGGTCAGAGGAGAATGGGCCGACTGATTCAAGCTGATAGAAGAGCAACTTTGACTGAAATAACCACTTGTTACAACCGAGGTATGCAGCAAAGCATTTGTGAAGCCACAACACGCACAACCTTGAGGCGGATGGGCTACAACAGCAGAAGACCCCACCGGGTACCACTCATCTCCACTACAAATAGGAAAAAAGAGCCTACAATTTGCACAAGCTCACCAAATTGGACAGTTGAAGACTGGAAAAATGTTACCTGGTCTGATGAGTCTCGATTTCTGTTGAGACATTCAGATGGTAGAGTCAGAATTTGGCGTAAACAGAATGAGAACATGGATCCATCATGCCTTGTTACCACTGTGCAGGCTGGTGGTGGTGGTGCAATGGTGTGGGGGATGTTTTCTTGGCACACTTTAGGCCCCTTAGTGCCAATTGGGCATCGTTGAAATGCCACGGCCTACCTGAGCATTGTTTCTGACCATGTCCATCCATTTATGACCACCATGTACCCATTCTCTGATGGCTACTTCCAGCAGGATAATGCACCATGTCACAAAGCTCGAATCATTTCAAATTGGTTTCTTGAACATGACAATGAGTTCACTGTACTAAAATGGCCCCACAGTCACCAGATCTCAACCCAATAGAGCATCTTTGGGATGTGGTGGAACGGGAGCTTCATGCCCTGGATATGCATCCCACAAATCTCCATCAACTGCAAGATGCTATCCTATCAATATGGGCCAACATTTCTAAAGAATGCTTTCAGCACCTTGTTGAATCAATGCCACGTAGAATTAAGGCAGTTCTGAAGGCAAAAGGGGGTCAAACACAGTATTAGTATGGTGCTCCTAATAATCCTTTAGGTGAGTGTATGTTCCCACCACTGCACAATATAGTACCTTGAAAGTGCCCGCTCACTTTTGCCCAGGCCCGACCAAAAATAAAATTCTGCCTACGCCACTGATTTTGAGATTTGAGAAGTAGGGTTGAAAATAAAATAAAAAAATCACGAGTTGGGAATGACATGAGTGGTATAAATGATAACAGAAGTATGTTTACATGACAACTGATTTTTTTCCTTTGCTGTATTATGCATGCCAAGCCAATAGTAACACTACACGCCTATAGACTGAACACAAAATACATATGCACATGACGTCACCATTTTAACAAATTTGCGTATTGGTAGTTTACACGGAGACAATAATGGTATCATTTTCAAAAACATGCATTTTAAAACCCGCAATTGCAAATTGCCCCCAAACACCATTGTGATGTAAATGAACGACCAAAACACATAAAGTTTAAATTTTTTTTAGTTGAAAACTGTGTTTTGCAAATGGCCCCTTAGACTTATTTAATGAAAACACAATTAAAAGAAGCTGAATCAGGATATCAGTGCACTTGCATGTTTGTAAAAGAGGGAGTCTGTACATCTGCGTTAGAATTTTCCTCAAGCCAGACAGTCCCAGTGGAAAGCTGCTGTAATCCAGTAGGAATGATTATAAAGAGACAGAAGATCTGACAGCAGTTCAGTGCAGCGTTTCTCTCACACGTCTTAATAATGAAAGCACTTCTTGACAGATAAAACAACTCCAGATGTTCTTTTCAGCACAGCGATGTCGCACAAGCAGTTTTTTTTTTTTTTTTTTTTTTTTGTGATGGGTAACAGGAAAACAATAGGATTTCCTTCACACCTCAGTGAAATATTACAAATATCTCAAAAAGACACGCAGAGAGATGCCAAAGTGTGCAGTAATACGAAATTTTCAATAGATTTTTGTTTTGTTTTGTAGCCAAGACTTTAAGGTATGTTCCTATACAGAAATTGACTTTCAACTATTAACCTATACTCTGAGAAATATTCAGTGGCGGAAAAAGTGACAACTCTACTATATTTTTAAAAATATATTACAATTAGACCTTCCAGCCAGAGCCAGTTATCACTAAACATTTTCAATGTATGGAAAAGAACAGATCTGACATTTTGATAATGACTAACTTTAATTTTCCACAGAAAAAAGGCCATTCAAGTTCTCAATTTAGATTCGATGATCTTTATAAAGGTACATTGTTTTATTTTTTGCTTTCTTTTTCGTTTACCTTTTTAACAATCATGCAATAATTTGTTCAAAATCCACTTGGCTCAAAATTCTGAGGGAGCACATGCAGTTTGAACGACATGATGCATTTAATAAACAACAACAGTCACTGACAGTCCCACAATGACTGTTTTTGATCAAACTGGACTTGTTATATATTTATTAGACATGCTTTTAAGAATCTTTGTGTCTGAATGACATTTAAATGACTCACTTCCTCTCAGTGGCGAATGAGGTCTGTCTTTCTGATTACAGTTTGCTTCTGATCATAAACATTTGTTGAGACTTTCAGGGCTGAAGTGCTGGCTGTCATTACATAGCTCTCTCTTTCTCTCTCTCTCTCTCTCTCTCTCTCTGAACCCTTCTGAGAGCTCTTCTGTCTAGTGAGGTGTGTTAATCTTGAGATGAAAGATGTTCTGTAATTGCCTCACGCTTTCTTTTCCCTGAAAGATGCTGCTGTTCTTCAGCACTGAAGATCACAGCAATATTGAACCTTGTGCCACTCTAGTAAAATAATTACTTTGCATGGAAGCGTTGCATTAAAATGCTCAAAAATAGAATATTCAAATAGCATCACAATTACTTATAAAGCATCTAAGGAGCATCCTGAAATAATTTAGGAATAAGTAATATATATATATATATAGCTGCACTTGGGGGGGTCTGTGGAGACCATTTTAAAAAGCCCTGACTAGGTTTGTCTAGCCCTAATTTTCAATCTGGTTGGACTTTGCAGAAGATGGAACCGTACGAACTTGGAGAGGAGGAGAGTCAGAATCAGAGAAAGAGTTTGACCCTTTCACCAGTAAACAGCAGCCACCAACTGACATCCAGCAGCTCACAACAGATGCCGTACCAATCCTCCCCAACCTAAGACTGCTTAAACTCCACTCAGCTCTGCTGACCAAGAGCTTCGTGGGAGATCAGCAGTTTTTTAAAGAGACACCACACACCGTGCCAACAGTCTCTGCCTCTACATCCAACACTGAACATTCACTTCTGGTGCCTCAGGAGGATTCAGCAGTCTTCTCTGACCTTGCGACCACATTGACCATGACTACGGCAACATCTGTAGAACAAAGAAGACCCAGCAAAAGCCGTAATAGAACATCAGAGAAGATAGTAGTCACCTCTCAACCTCTTACAGACCCCACTGTTCCAACCAGCACTCCCACAAGCACCAGTCAAATAACAACTCTCATCACAACAACAAGTAAAACTTTTGACAATGAAACTACTTTGCCACCACTGTTTCTGTCAACTTCACCTAAGAAAGATCCACAAAGGACGGAAGGGAAGACCACATCAGGGTACTCCTCTGAAACATATTCAGGTAAATTTTGGATGGATGGATGGATATACACTAGCAGTCAAAAGTTTGGCCACCATGTGTGTGTGTGTGTGTGTGTGTGTGTGTGTGTATATATATATATATATATATATATATATATATATATATATATATATATATATATATATATATATATATATATATATATATATATATATATATATGGACAGAGATAGATAGTGGTGATATTCCTATAATATGGAAAAAAGCCATCATTATTCCTGTCCCTAAAAACAAGAGGAAAATAATGACTTTAGACCAGTTGCGCTTAGCATCGATAGTGATAAAATCACTTGAATGTATGTTACAAGGGAATGTACTGCATAAATTAGATCCATATCAGTCTGCTTACAATGAAAATGGGAGTACACACCTTTTGAAAACACCTTGAAAATTCTACAGCTTATGTTTGATGCTTATGGATTTTAGTTCAGTGTTTAACACCATACTTCCACATATTTTGTTAAATATGCTAAAAGAGATGAAAGCGAGTCCTTATATAATTAAATGGTATTATGCATTTCTTATTGGAAGACAACAGCAGGTGAAATTTTTTTTTCTGACATACAGGTTGCAAATATTGGAGCTCCTTAAGGCTGCATACATCCCCCCCTTCTATTTATACTGTACACAAATGATTGTAGGAATCAACATATAAACAATTATATTATTACATTTTCAGACGATACAGCCATACTTAAGTTTATTGTCAAAAGACTCAGATATTATGTATAAATCAGAGATAGAAGGGGTTGGTACAGTGGTGTAAGTGTGGTTAAAAGAGCCGGAAAAGTAATTGGTATGTTGCCCATAACTTCTCTACAGGAGAAGGTCTGTAAGGTCTGTAAGAGGTCTGTAAATAAGCAGAGCCTTAGAATTATTGGTGCCATATTTTTCATAAGGAGTATAAGCTGATGCCCTCGTGCAGGAGATATAGGGTACCAATCTGTAAATTGAATGGGTATAACTTCTCTCTAATTCCACTGTCAAATAAATTACTGAATAATATGGAATGATCTGTGGGTGAGGGTAAATGGGAAATGTGTTGGGTATTGTCATGTCTTAAGTGTAGGTATAGTGTAATATTAGTATTGTGTAATGATTGATGTGTAATGCATTAGTATTGTGTAATGCATTGATTTGTGTTGTATGAATGAAGTATATTGGTATGGTTAATTGTTGTATGTTGACTTGCTCTCTCAATTGGCCAAGACAAATTTCTCCTAAGGGAGATAATAAAGGATTTATCTATCTATCTATCCATCTATGAACAGATGGATGAATGCATCTATGCATGGATGGATATGGACAGATGGATGGATGGATGGATGGATGGATGCATATACTGTATATGAATGGATGGATATGAAAGAATAGATATCTTTAAAGCAATGTATTGAACTCTGTGACATTGCACATGCGTCAGAGATAATGAAGGGTTAGTGCACAGCCAACCAAACATAAGACCACTGTAAAAGGGGTGACTGTTTAAAATTATGCTCGTTTCTCTCACTCTGTCTTTCTTTTTCCAGCTCACTGCGATATGAACTTCACAGAAGCTGAGGGTTATATAGAGCTCCCTCTGGATGTCTCATTTGATTCCCACATGCATTGCACCTGCCTGGTTACGGTATATCTGGGTTATGGTGTTGAGATTCAGGTCAGTAAATTTTCATCCAAAGCTTTTATCATATGCAGATTAGGAGAAGCGTCTCTCTCACACATCTTTGTCTCAAGGGCAACAGAGTGTCATTTCCATCTCCTCTACACTTAACATTGAAATTTCATAAGTGTACGCACAGAAATTAAAAAGTCCTGGTCTGTCTCTGCAGGCTCAGTAACACAAGATATTTCTCTTCTGTGCATGCATATCTACATGGTTATGAAATAAATATTTGACTTCTTAAATTGCACATTTTGTTATGTTACAGCCTTATTCCAAAATGATTAAATTCTACACACAATACCCCATAATGACAATGTGAAAGTTGTTTGAAATCTTTGCAAATTTATTAAAAATTAAAAACTAAAAAATGTACATAAGTATTCACAGCCTTTGCCATGACACTCAAAATTGAGCTTAGGTGCACCCTGTTTCCATCATCCTTGAGATGTTTCTACAACTTGATTGGAGTCCACCTTTGGTAAATTCAGTTGATTGAACAATGATTTGGAAAGGCACACACGTCTATATAAGGTCCCACAGTTAACAGTGCATGTCAGAGCACAAACCAAGCCATGAAGTCCAAGGAATTGTCTGTAGACCTCTGAGACATGATTGTATCGAGGCATAGATCTGGGGAAGGGTACAGAATTTTTTTTGCAGCACTGAAGGTCCCAATGAGCACAGTGGCCTCTATCATCCGTAAATGGAAAGAGTTTGGAACCACCATGACTCTTCCAAGAGCTGGCCGCCCGGCCAAACTGAGCGATCAGGGGAGAAGGGCCTTAGTCAGGGAGGTGACCAAGAACCCGATGGTCACTCTGACAGAGCTCCAGCGTTTCTATGTAGAGAGAGTAGAACCTTCCCGAAGAACAACCATCTCTGCAGCACTCCACCAACTCCACTCAGGCCTAGACGGTGGAGTGGCCAGACAGAAGCCACTCCTCAGTAAAAAGGCACATGACAGCCCGCCTGGAGTTTGCCAAAAGGCACCTGAAGTACCAAAACAAAATTCTCTGGTCTGATGAAAATGACCTGCTGATCTGACCTGAATGACAAGCATCATGTCTGGAAGAAACCAGGTACCGCTCATCACCTGGCCAATACCATCCCTACAGTGAAGCATGGTGGTGGCAGCATCATGCTGTGGGGATGTTTTTCGGGGAAACTAATTGAGGGAAAGATGAATGCAGCAATGTACAGAGACATCCTTGATGAAAACCTGCTCCAGAGCGCTCTGGACCTCAGACTGGGGCGAAGATTCATATTCCAACAGGACAACAACCCTAAACACACAGACAAGGTAACAAAGGAGTGGCTAAGGGACAACTCTGTGAATGTCCAGCCAGAGCCCAGATTTGAACCCGATTGAACATCTCTGGGGAGATCTGAAAATGGCTATGCACCGACACTCCCCATCCAACCCGATGAAGCTTGAGAGGTCCTGCAAAGAAGAATGGGAGAAACTGCCCAAAAATAGGTGTAGCACTGTAGCATCATACTCAAAAAGACTTGAGGCTGTAATTGATGCCAAAGGTGCTTCAACAAAGTATTGAGCAAAGGCTGTGAATACTTATGTACATGTGATTATTTATTTTATTTTTTTTAAATACATTTGCAAAGATTTCAAACAAACTTCTTTTACGGTGTCATTATGGGGTATTTTTTGTAGAATTTTGAGGAAAATAATACATTTAGTCCATTTTGGAATAAAGCTGTAACAACAAAATGTGGAAAAAGTGAAGCGCTATGAATACTAATGCAATTTATATCTCATTATGAACACCAGAGGAAAACCTATGTGCTTTTCTAAATCATTCTTGGAAGAAAGCACTAGTTAAAAATAAGATTTAGCAAATATCTTACTTCATTACTCAAGCCAAGAGGGAACAAACTGTTCATTTTGAGCAAATGAAGCACCACAGACACTCCGTTTCATGCAATCAGTTGGAACTTGTTATCGTTCCTGTCAGCCATCCAACTCGATACGGTTCGATCGATTGCACTGAAATTTCTCAGACCTCCAATTTTGGATTGATCAAAACAGAGAGAAGCGGATTTAAAAACTGATTGTGAGGAGACAGAACATTGCACATAAAAGTTTTAGAGACACGCAGACAGATGCTGCCAACTCTCTCTCAGGCATTAATAAAGGCCTCCAGTCTGAAGTTGTGAAAGTGTCCGTATGGAGCTCCAGGAGGATAGTCATGTTCGTGTATCAGTGTGTTTGACTGCAGTGCAGCTGCTCTGTCATATACGAAACATAATTTCCATCTAAAAAGGCCCTACAGCAGATTGGTTATGTTGGTTTTCTTTAAGGAACTAGAGGATCTGTTTTGTGATGAGTCATACAGGTGATGTTTACTTTTTCGACATTTTAGATGTGATGTTTCATCAGCTGATCGTCTGTTTCCTTTTGGATTTCCTGTAAAAACAAGACTTCTTAAAAAAAAAAAATTGCTCTTTCCTGACATTCGTCATTCTCCAGGTGGCCAATTTAAAGCCTCTGGAGGGAGATGCTAAGGGCTGCACACTGGCCACATTGTTTGTTTAAATATTGATCTATTTCTCTGCAGATTCCTTAGAGTTTTAGAATTATGTTTGGATAGTGACTGTTTAGAGCAGGGGTGTCAAACATGCGGCCCACAACAGTGTCCAATCCGGCCCAAGGGATGATTTGAACAATAATAGAGAATAGAGATGCACTGGTCAACTGGCCAGAAATTGGAATGGTTTAAAGTTTTATTTTGGCACAAACTGCTTTGAAATCATTACCCAAAATGTCATTTGTGTGTTAATATTACAAAGTCTGGACACAGGACACACAATATGTGGCACGCTGAAGACAGACGCAAAGAGGAGAACACTGATGTGCCAGCAGAGCAAAAACTGTACCAGGCTGAGAAAGCTCACTGTTCACGAAATATACATAAAAACAGAAGAAAAATATACATACTGAAATGGGGGTAGGGGTTAATATGAATGTATCTATGAAAGGGAACTGTCATCAGAATAGTTTCGATGGCATGTTCTTGTCTTCTTTTACGTCCGTATGAAGTAGTGTTTATAAGTGCAGTGCTGCTTTATGTACAGCAGTAAACAAACGCTATATTGCTGCTGTTTCATAAGCGCCACCAACTGACAGAGTGAATTTGCATTTTCATTCAGTCCGTCTGCTGTTTTTTGTTTTGTGCAGGTGTCTTCTAGCATAATTTCACAAATCTAAATTTCTTAGCATCTTTGTTTGCATCATGACTAAAATGTAGTGGTTGCCTCTAATTTCAAATGGCTGACAACATATTTTTTTGTTTAAGGCAAGGTTTGCCTGTTACAGAGCAAATAAACGTGTAATAAAATAAATGTGCTTAAAGCCACAATATGTAATTTTTGCCGCTTGAGGTCGCTTATTCAAAACAAAGGCGTAGCTTGATGATGGCTTGATTTTGTAGAGCTTTTATTATGCCACAGATGCCGTATGCAGCTCTGTTTTATCATACTAAATACATTATTTAAATGTGTTGAAAGTTGTTATAATGCTACTCTGTGCATTCGCTCGGCTGCTACTATGAGACACACTGCACTGAGCTAGATCAATATTAGGCATGGTAAAACATGGTACTCGCGGTAAATCAAGAAAACAAGATTTTAACAATAAGACTGTGTTGAGCTATATAACAATGATTCGTTTTCTGTCGATGAATGTATCCAAACAGTTGCTCACATGTCTAATAAAACACATTAAAGCATGTTTGGTGTTTACATGGTTTCTACAAAATAAATGGAAATCGAGGGTAACGCTGATATGATGTCATTGTTAGGCGACGCATGGACACGGTCCGTGTCCTGGTTAAAATTGCTTATTTCTCTGGATTTAAACATTCTTAGAAACATTTGGGATAATGTAAGTACACAAGTCAACAAATTATATAACATTGTTCAAATGATTTTTGGATATTTAATCCAAAAATCTTACATATTTTGCCTCCATCACTGTCCGACTCCGGTTTGAACATAAAAGGCTGAACAGTTTCATTGCCTGGTAATCAGAGCTGCTAACTGGAGTTCTTGAAGCTCCGCCCCATGAGCAGCAGCTCATTTGCATTTAAAGGGACACACAAAACGGAACGCTCTTGCTCAAAAAGTGACAATTTTAACATGCTATAAAAAAATTATCTTTGGGGTATTTTGAGCTAAAACTTAACATACACACTCTGGGGACATCAGAGACTTATTTTACATCTTGTAAAAAGGGACTATCAACCACCCCTTTAATCTAGTAATTGGCCTTAACCATATGTAACAATACTAAATGCATTTAATTAATGTATTTTTATAAAGTACTACTCTCGAAACTCATGTATATCATTAACATGCTTCCAAATGAGCAACCAGTCATTAACTACATGAGTAGTTCTGATGAACAACATAAGTAGTATGCCATTTATGTGTTTAATTTACTGGGGGGAAAAAAACACCATTCATTCAAGAAGTGTTTGGACCATGTTGTATGGTTTTGATTCACTACAAAGAATTTCAAATAAGTCATTCTTTTAAGAATCCAAAGAGGTTGGAAGAGTAGTCCATCTATGTCGCTATATGTTTCACGCTGTATCTCTACATAGTAGAGTAGGAAATCTTGTCAGTATCATATTGTTAGAGCAGGGCAGCCTGCATCAGTGGAAGAATGCATGTGCAAGAACCGTTAAAGGGTACATAACACACACAGTTTCTGCCATGTTAATCTTGAGTACCTATAGAGTAGTATTGCATCCTTCATATCTCAGAAGAGTCTTTAGTTGTATTATATTTATAAAAGACAGACAAGCTGTACCGATTCTTTCCGAAAACAGCCGAGCTCGTGCAGTCACGCAGTGGGTGGAGCTAAAGAGACACGAGCGCGCACACACACACACGAAATACATCATGGCATTGTCCCTGGATAACTTTCATTTCACTATACGTATGTGTTGCTTACATTATTTGCATGAAGCTCATTGATGGGCATGCTCTCGCTCTCGCTGTGGTTGATGTGCGCACGCGCTCATCCGGGAGAAGTGCCCATACAAGCAATTCCACCCTATATGAAGTCATACTCGAAAAAAACTTTCAGAAACTTTTTTGGCACAGATATACTCAGTCATACGTCCAACTTTTTTTCTTTTTTGTTTTGGCCATGTTTAGCATGAGAATCCAACTCTTTAACAGAGTAAATTAGTCAAAATGCATGAAATAGCATTAAAGGATTATCTCTTTAAAGGATAAACATTTATTTTAAATAATCATATGTGGAAAAAACCAACAGAGATGCATTTTCACCTCTTTTTTATGTGTTCTGTAATACTGCTATGAATTATGTGACAACATTTATAGCTTAAATTTCTTTTGATCTTTCAATCATTTTGGTCAATCAACCATTATGGTTGCGTTTGATTCACAGCCATTTCGCTGTGATAGGAAACAGATGTTTGAATCATCTGATAGATGGGTGATAAATTTGCTGATAAATGGGTGGTGGACAGTGTTTAGTAGTGAAATTGGAGTTTTAAGGCTAATTCACACTGCACAGACAGACGCAAACCAATGGCAACAATCACCAGATTACAGTACATCACTTCTCAGACATTTCACGACCCAACCAATGCCAACAGATACCAACAAGTGTAACATACTGATTGGACAAAACCCAACAAACTGTCTGTTGCCATTTGTTTGGTGTCTATCGGTGCGGTGTGAATTGGCCTTTAGTTGAGCTGTAATTAGAGGTACCTTGTATTCACACTGCCTTCTCTCCAGGGTCCAGAGCTCTGTCGGCTAGACCCTCATTAACTTTCCACAAACTGGTCAGCTGGAGTCCACAAAGGTCCTGTGAAAGGCCACAAATCATTAAGATTCTCAACACCATTTCATTTTAATTACTTGTCGAACTGTTGACCGTGACTGCCCTCATATTATTCCATTTCTCACTGCCCTGCTAACTCTACCCAGCTCATGGGTCAGTGAACCTCAACCGAACATCTGATGACACACTTTTAGACCCAGTTTATGGAAATTAAAGACTTTGTACTTGTTCAGTTGGATTTTGAGTTTAAGAAGCTCAAATTATGGCAGAACAAATTAACTAAAATTCACAGAAAGGAGTCACTTGAACAAGGGGAGAATTTCAGGGTCTTGCTGCCACATCTGAAATGAGTTTTTCAGTCAAGTTCTCAGTTGGAGAGACTGTTGTCAGCTAATAATTTCACCTCCGAAAAGTGTCATAAAAAGACACATAAAAAGGCATAATACAAAAAGGGTGTCAGGGACAGTTATTCCCCTCAGTGTGTGAGACATATTACTAAGGAAATGGAAAAGCAATGTATTACATATTATGCATGTGTTCAAATCTAAGCAAATTTGTAACAGGTATCAGCTCCTTCACCTATTCCCAAATTAACATGAGGCTTCATTTGTACACAGAAGTGAAAGGGTCTGTGAAAACATCTTGACTGAAGCCACCTAGTGGTCAATAGCTACCACAAAATGATTGAATAAAATTGTATGGCTCTTTAAATTTTATACTGTTATCATGCTGTGACCGTTTTCAACTAAGTAGCAACCAGAACAAAATTACAGTTTATCACTGGTGTCAAAATTACCTGCAATTCGCCCCCATTATGGTTGAGAACCACGTTTCACCTTTAAAAAAAAAATACCAGAACTGAATTTCTTTCTTTCTGTTAACGGTTCTCAAACTTGTATTCTTCCAGCAATGCGAAACTGCTAGTAAGTGCTACTCTTAAATATGCAGCACAAAACAAACATAGCGCGTGACCAGTGTGGTCTGATTCCAGAACGAATGACTCCTTTGAGCTGGTTTTTAGTGAATCAAAACAATACAGCGCTCCAGTGTACTCCACTTAGCGAACAAACCAAACAAATTAATTTCTTATTTTTAGCCGATTCTTTTCAGTGAATCAAAACCATACAGCACGACCAGTGTGGTCTGATTCCTGAATCATATTTGAATTAAAGGTGTCATGAACTGGCTTTTTTATTTTTTTACACTGTTGTCTGAGGTCAACTTATGACATTCACATGGTTTTATATTCAAAAACATCATAATGAATAAGTAATAGGCTATTTTCTACCCTGGTTTTGAGGCTCTCTCCACACTGTGCCACACTGAAGACTTGGAAGTAACGGCCACGGCTATGATTGGATAAGATTTGCATATTTAATGAACTTCAGCTCCCCTGTCAGTACATGTGGGAATTGTTTTGAAAGCGTGTGGGAAAATGGCAACCGGAATGATGGGCTCGCAAAGGCTCATCAAAAGGCTCGCAAAATGTCTTTATCAAACAAACACAATGATTTATCTCTCATCCACCTGCGATTGATTGGAATGTTATTTTTTTATTACTTGGCCTGCCCGATTAGTGGATATAATCGTGAACCACACACACACACACACACACACACACACACACACACACACACACACACACACACACATACTCGCAATGAACCAACAACACCACAAATAAAGGATTCTTGAGCCTTTGAGAGCGTGCTAAGTTATGTTCAGTTAGACACGTACACATAATCAATATAAATATCAAACGATCTGTAACAATGCAATACTATCACATATAAAAAATTTTTTTTTTACTCACATTAGTATGTTGCTTCATTCATTTGTGTAATCTTATCCTTTCTGCAAATCCTGTCTCTTGTTTACAAACGAATCCGTGGTGAAATGAAGGAACAAACGTGCAATGTCTTCCCCACGTGAGCTGGCTCTTCATTAAAAATAAAGTTCATCCATGCATTCATAATATTGGAATCCAAAGGAAGCTTATCCGGTATGTTTATTGCTTAGAAGTTCGATCCGGTTTAGCTCTATGTAGGCCTGTGTCATGTCAGGCACGAGTTGGTGGGCGGGGCTACCGAATCAAGCGTTCTTCTTCTGTTGAGGCGGTGTTTCACCACACGATGACGTCAAGGTGTGGCATATTCTGAGATCAATCGTTTGCTGGGCCTGGTGTCAATAAAAGCTTTTCTTTGACTAACAAGGAAGTTTTCAGCTCTGAAACTTACAGGATATTCTTATATTACTATGACCTTTTATATATCAAAAGCTCAAGGGAAAGCTGATTTCTCTATTCATGACCCCTTTAATTATTGAATAAAACATTTTTATTAAGTATTTTTATTTAATATGTACTTTTTTTATTTAATATGTACTTTTATTTAAAATGAAAATTCTGTCACCATTTACTCACCTTTAAGTTGTTCCAAATCTGTATGAATTTATTTCTTCTTCTGAACACAAAAGACGATATTTTGAAGAATGTCGGAAACCGAACATTTGATGGACAGTCGATAGATTTTCCTCCATACTATGTAAATCAATGGGGCCCATCAACTGTTTGGTTATCCATATTCTTTAAAATGTCTTTTCTTTTGTGTCCAGGAATAGTTTTTTCCTATATATCTATGTTCAAAAAATATTGTATATCCTCAATATCCAGAATGTCTGTAATACAAGACGAAGACAGAACAGCCTAAACGTTTGTCTTTATATCTCTTAAAGACCTACTGTATTGTCTGTAATACAACAAGAAAACGGTTTCTATACTGCGTAGCTCATGAGCTACTCTCACAGCAGTTTGTAAAAACATATCACTGTGTGTATCAGTATCAGTATTACCTTTGATACAACTGGACAGCTCAACACTTCACACCAGCACAGAGCTGCACACATCGCTGATCAATATGCTTATCTCAGAGACACATGCGACGAAACCGATCATATACACTTCCAAGTTGTGGACCCACTGAAATAAAACACACTTTCAGTTGAGCTGACTCTATCTACACAGATGCAATCATGTAAGCCTACATTCTGATCTGATTCTGCCCTTGATGCAGGTGCTGAACGTGAGTTTGGATGATGGAATGGAGGCAGTTCTGGAGGATCTGGGTGGACCTGTAACCTCCATCTTGGCCAACAACTCGGTGTTATCCAGGGGTTTGGTGATACGGAGCTCTAGTAACCAGATCTCAGTGCAGTTCAGCAGTGAATGGCCCGCTCGGCCTGGCTTATTACTATTGCGGTATAGAGGTACCGTCTCACTGTTGTGATACCTTCCTAATTTTTGTGCTAATCGTTTTAATAATTTGTCTTAATATTAAGAGATAATATTCATTTGCTACAGGTTTGTGTACAGAACATTAAACAAATATTAGTATTGATTGGTTTACTTTAGTATAATGTAATGGAAATAAGCCCCAGGAATAAAACACATTTCTCATGCTGGAGTCCTTCGGGGGTTTGATACTGATGGTACTCCTCAGTGTAAACATGTTGAGGTTGTTTTCCAGAGGAGAGAGACAGCGGCTGTCTGTTTGGATGTATTTTTGTGTGTGTGTGTGTGTCTGCATGGGCAAATGCATACTAGACATTTATTTTCAGGCAGATAGCTCATTCAGAGAGACAGTATTGTTATATAGGCAGCACTCAGAGACATCAATGTCAGCGAGATATCTTTCACGGAAGCAGCCTGTCTAGAGATACAAGAAAAGACAGATAATATGTTCTGAAGAACACTATGGACGCCTATCATACACCCAGCGCAATGCGACGCCAGACGCGACGCAAGTGTTTTTTGCTAGTTCAAACCCGACGCAGTTATCATTTTCACATCCAGTGCCATTGTTTAAATAACAAATGCACTCGTGCCCATCTGTTCACCAATGGGCGTGCTGGTCTGAAAATGAGGTGTGTTCAGGCGCATTGTTGGTGCATTGCTATTTTGAGGCAACTGAAATCGACTGCACCATTGACCAACAAAACCTGGTCTAAAGTCAATAGCACAGTTTTTTTTGTGTTATTTAAAGAGCGTGTTAGTAATATGGGCCTGTAGGCGGGTGCACAACGCGCTCTGCTTGTTACACACACAGGGACGTGTAGCAGCACACAAACATTTTTAAATATTATAAATAAAAGGATTCCTCTCTGGAGAAGCGTTCAGTCCTTCCGCTCGCAAATTCCACCATGTAAATAGCGAATCTGCCATGGTGCAAGTGCAAATGGCTTTTAAAGGGAATGGGAGATGAGACTCTGATTGGTTCTTTGCACGTTATGCCCAAAACATACCCATGACTCATTAAGAGACTAGGTACAACCCTGCGCCTGGCGTGCCGACCATTTGTTTTTGTTTTTTGTCATCGTTAAACTAGCAAAAGTGTATACGGACACACCCTAAGTGCACCTACACTTCAGACCATGATCAGACCAGATTCAGATTGTTAAAATAGGCCCCTATGTAGCTAAAAAAAAATCTTGTGTCCTTGCTGAATAAAAGTATTAATTACTGACCCTAGACTATATATAAACTATATTTAAGATCAAATCCGAAATCCCAGCATCCTCTGGGTTTGGCAGGCACCACCGATTGAGTTGCTGGCCAAAAGCCTGTTTAGTATAAATGCATTTAAAAGCGCACGTGAACTCCTCTCCTGCTGCTAAACCCGAGATCAATAGCGTTTCTCCCAGAGAGAGATTAAATGAGAGAGAGCTGTAATGCATCACTGTGCTTTATTGATATTTATGCGCTAGGGGTTAAATGCTCTGTTCAGATGGTCAAGGGCTCAATAAAGGCAGAGAGATGCAGCTCAGAGAGCACTGATACACTCGCATAAGCGGTTAAATGAATGAACCATTCAGCATATGATGACCTCCCCATGATATGATGCTCTTTGGCCAGTATTTTTCACACAGCATCTAGCAGAATGAAGCAGTTAAGGGGTGAATTTACTTTAAATATTAATAGCATTTGGTATTTCAGTGCAAAAATATACTAAACTATTCAGTGTGCTTGCTGCTGAAATAGTGCTGTATTATATTATGATTATTCCAGGATAAAATCATTGTCCTTATTTTCAGTGCAGACTGTTTCTATGCAAATTAGGCTTGTTTTAGATATTAGTGATGTTCAGATATTATTACAGTGAATGCTTATACTAATTCTTTGATAGATCTTTTTATATTTGTTATTTTTAGCAAATACATAAGAAAAAATATATGTTTTATTTTTTAAAATATTTATATTATTTTATATTATATTTATTTCATCTTATTTCGATTTACTTCCACTAAAGATAATATTATAATATTATAACATAATATTTTTTGATTATATACTTTTGTACTTATTTAAATCATGATCCATTATGTTTCTTTTTAGACTGAACGCTTTTGCTCCCATTTTAATTCCTTTTCCATTGTATGGAAACGTCTGTCAGTGGCTCTCTTTCCGTTGATAGACAGATTGGATTAGTGTTAGATAAAGCCCTGGCACCTGTTGGTCGTAACCCCCAAGCAGCGAATCTGCCCTGCTGTGCTTGAACTGAGTCATTATTAATAATAACTAAACAACTGGGCATTATGGAACATTAATCGCCATGGAAACAGGGACAGCAGGGCCTGTTATCCACAGCTGGTGAGATCGGCTGGACATTAAATGTTGCTTCTGAATATTTAACCAGCACCTGAACGGTTTAGTGGCAGATGAAGGAAGTCTGGGTCAGATTTAAGCATTACTTTCTGTTCATTTGCTGAGCTCCATGTTCCTGTAGCTCAATTGCACTAGCAGAGCTAAGATCAAAGGTTCAATTCCCTGGAAGCACACATAGTGATATTTAATGCACTGTATGTTGCTTCAGATAAAATTACCATTGAATCTAAGTGCTAAATTAGAGATAAAAGATCACAGAACTGCTACTCACATTGTGACAGCAATGCAAACAAATTCAGCCACCTTCAGCTAAAAGTATATAGACAGTACTTGGTGAAATCATAGATATATTAGTGCCGCCAAATTGATTAATCGCAATTAATCACATCCAAAATAAAAGTGTGTGTTTACATATTATATGTGTGTGTACTGTGTATAATTATTATGTATAAAGAAATTAATGTATATATTAAAGAAATATTTGCATGTATGTATGTATATACACTCACCTAAAGGATTATTAGGAACACCATACTAATACTGTGTTTGACCCCCTTTCGCCTTCAGAACTGCCTTAATTCTACGTGGCATTGATTCAACAAGGTGCTGAAAGCATTCTTTAGAAATGTTGGCCCATATTGATAGGATAGCATCTTGCGGTTGATGGAGATTTGTGGGATGCACATCCAGGGCATGAAGCTCCCGTTCCACCACATCCCAAAGATGCTCTATTGGGTTGAGGTCTGGTGACTGTGGGGGCCATTTTAGTACAGTGAACTCACTGTCATGTTCAAGAAACCAATCTGAAATGATTCGAGCTTTGTGACATGGTGCATTATCCTGCTGGAAGCAGCCATCAGAGAATGGGTACATGGTGGTCATAAAGGGATGGACATGGTCAGAAACAATGCTCAGGTAGACCGTGGCATTTAAACTATGCCCAATTGGCACTAAGAGTGCCAAGAAAACATCCCCCACACCATTACACCACCACCACCAGCCTGCACAGTGGTAACAAGTCACGATGGACCCATGTTCTCATTCTGTTTATGCCAAATTCTGACTCTACCATCTGAATGTCTCAACAGAAATCGAGACTCATCAGACCAGGTAACATTTTTCCAGTCTTCAACTGTCCAATTTTGGTGAGCTTGTGCAAATTGTAGCCTCTTTTTCCTATTTGTAGTGGAGATGAGTGGTACCCGGTGGGGTCTTCTGCTGTAGCCCATCCGCCTCAAGGTTGTGCGTGTTGTGGCTTCACAAATGCTTTGCTGCATACCTCGGTTGTAACGAGTGGTTATTTCAGTCAAAGTTGCTCTTCTATCAGCTTGAATCAGTCGGCCCATTCTCCTCTGACCTCTAGCATCAACAAGGCATTTTCGCCCACAGGACTGCCGCATACTGGATGTTTTTCCCTTCTCACACCATTCTTTGTAAACCTTAGAAATGGTTTTGCATGAAAATCCCAGTAACTGAGCAGATTGTGAAATACTCAGACCGGCCCGTCTGGCACCAACAACCATGCCACGCTCAAGATTGCTTAAATCACCTTTCTTTCCCATTCTGACATTCAGTTTGGAGTTCAGGAGATTGTCTTGACCAGGACCACACCCCTAAATGCATTGAAGCAACTGCCATGTGATTGGTTGATTAGATAATTTGAAATTGAACAGGTGTTCCTAATAATCCTTTAGGTGAGTGTATATATATATATATATATATATATATATATATATATATATATATATATATATTCTATCAGCTGACACAGTCATCTGCCATGTATTTCTTGCTCTCTCTCTCTCTCTCTCTCTCTCTCTCTCTCTCTCTCTCTCTCTCTCTCTCTGCTCAGCCTTTTCCAAACTTCATTTGCTCTGAGTTCTCACTCTCTCTCTCTCTCTCTCTTTCAGCCTTTGCTCTGAGTTGTGCATCCCCGCTGGCCCCTGATAATGGTGAAGTATCAGTCACTGGTATTCAGGTTGGGGGCGTGGCCTATTTCTCCTGTTTGAATGGCTATCAGCTCCAGGGCCCCGCCTCCCTCACGTGCCGAAATGCCACCACACCCTACTGGAGTGGCAGGAATCCCAGGTGCCAAGGTATGAGAGGACAAATTAATATTATACCTGCATCTGCGTGTACTGTCTCAAAATGGCTCCACATAAAAAATTCCGACTTGTGATTTATTTCATTTAAATGTACCCATGTTATTCCTTTTCATTAGTCTCATACATTTTTGACAGTCTGTTGGAAATCTGTGCCATGCATAATGAAAATAAAGAGAACTAAATGCAGAAAATTCACAGCAGTTTCTCTCTCTATCGCGCTCTCTTTTTGTCTTTCATGCCTAGTTGCTTGTGGGGGGACGATGAGAAATGCCACTCAGGGCCGTATTGTCTCTCCGGGGTTTCCTGGAAACTACAGCAACAATCTAACTTGTCACTGGGTACTGGAGGCCCCTGAGGGCCATCGGCTCCATGTTCACTTTGAGAAAGTGGCATTGGCTGAGGACGACGACAGGCATGTGCTTTGTGTATTTTTACTTAAAATATTTTAACTAAATATTCCCCAGAATTTCTTTAAAAGTAATGTCCTTATTTAGACAAAATTATTTTATTTTATTTTTACCGTTCAAAAGGTTGGGGTTTGATGAAATTAATACTTTTATTCAGCAAAGAACATTTAAATAAATAAAAATTACAGTAAAGACAAAGTTACAAAAAAATTCTGTTTCAAATAAACACTATTCTTTTAACTTCCTATTTAAGTTAGAATCTGAACAAACATATTAAGCAGCAAAATGATTTTCAACATTGGTAATAATAATAAATGTTTTTTGAGCATCAAATCAGCATATTAGAATGATTTGTGAAGGATCATGTGACACTGAAGACTGGAGTAATGATAAATTCAGCTTTACCATCTCAGGAATAAATTATATTTTAGATCAGATAAATTCATCCTTGGTGCGCCATAAGAGACTTCTTTCAAAAACATAAAAAAAAAAATCATTCCAACCCCAAACTTTTGAATGGTAGTGTACTAAGTAGATATACAAAGATTAAAAGGGGAACATTATCCAATATTATCAGGCCCATTCATCAAAATTACATATGATCAATTTGATATAATCCATTTTTATAAAAACTGAAAAATAAAATCACACATTTACACTTTAGTGATGCAGACTTGGTTTTGTTTGTTTTTTAGGCTCCTCATAAAGGATGGGAGTAACATTGATTCTCTGCCCCTGTATGACTCGTATGCAGTCGAGTATCTGCCCATTGAGGGGGTCACCAGCACCGACAGGCATCTGTTTGTGGAATTCACCAGTGATGATACAGGCACATGCACTGGTGTTGCCATCCGATATGAAGGTATTGTATTTCCTGGACATGAGCCGTCTTACAGTCATTTAACAAAAAGGCTTGTTCTCTTCTGCCCCTCATTAGTTCTGATCTCTCTATAAGACTTGAACAAATTTGTTACAGCAACTGAAGAAGAGAAGAGAGGGCCAGATATGACAGATGTAACCTAGAAACAACAGACTTCTTGGTATATTTATAGAGTTACAGGTTAACCATCACCAAGGCTAATGACAACAGACATCACACTGAAATATCACTATAAATACTAGATAGAGAATGCAAGAACAAATAAAATTAGTACCTAAATGTAATGTAAACATCACTCAAAAAATTATTTTTTTAAAAGTAACACAATTTTTTAACATTTTGTCACAACTTAATTTAATTGTGTCAACCTAATATATTTAAAACTGATGTTTACTTAATTCATTTTTGTTTAAACTACATGAATAATTTTTAGTGCTGGACAATCGATTAATCGCATCCAAAATAAAAGTTTGTGTTTACATAATATATGTGTGTGTACTGTGTATCATTATTGTGTATATATAAATACACACTCCTTCATGTACAAACCCGATTGCAAAAAAGTTGGGACACTGCTTGTGGATAAAAACAGAATGCAATGATGTGGAAGAATAAAAAAAATATTTTATTCAGAATACAACATAGATGACATATCAAATGTTTAAACTGAGAAAATGTATTATTTTAAGGGGAAAATAAGTTGATTTTAAATTTCATGGGATCAACACATCTCAAAAAAGTTGGGACAAGGCCGTGTTTCCCACTGTGTGGCATCCCCTCTTCTTTTTATAACAGTCTGCAAACGTCTGGGGACTGAGGAGACAAGTTGCTCAAGTTTAGGAATAGGAATGTTGTCCCATTCTTGTCTAATACAGGCTTCTAGTTGCTCAACTGTCTTAGGTCTTCTTTGTAGCATCTTCCTCTTTATGATGCGCCAAATGTTTTCTATGCGTGAAAGATCTGGACTGCAGGCTGGCCATTTCAGCACCCGGATCCTTCTTCTACGCAGCCATGATGTTGTAATTGATGCAGTATGTGGTCTGGCATTGTCATGTAAATGGAAAGGAAAATGCAAGGTCTTCCCTGAAAGAGACGACGTCTGGATGGGAACATATGTTGTTCTAGAACTTGGATATACCTTTCAGCATTGATGGGGCCTTTCCAGATGTGTAAGCTGCCCATGCCACACGCACACATGCAACCCCATACCATCAGAGATGCAGGCTTCTGAACTGAGCGCTGATAACAACTTGGGTTGTCCTTGTCCTCTTTAGTCCGGATGACATGGCGTCCCAGTTTTCCAAAAAGAACTTAAAATTTTGATTGGTCTGACCACAGAACAGTTTTCCACTTTGCCACAGTCCATTTTAAATGAGCCTTGGCCCAGAGAAAACACCTGCGCTTCTGGATCATGTTTAGATATGGCTTCTTTTTTGACCTATAGAGTTTTAGTCGGCAACGGCGAATGGCACGGTGGATTGTGTTCACCGACAATGTTTTCTGGAAGTATTCCTGAGCCCATGTTGTGATTTCCATTACAGTAGCATTCCTGTATGTGATGCAGTGCCGTCTAAGGGCCGAAGATCACGGGCATCCAGTATGGTTTTACGACCCTTACGCACAGAGATTGTTCCAGATTCTCTGAATCTTTGGATGATATTATGCACTGTAGATGATGATAACTTCAAACTCTTTGCAATTTTTCTCTGAGAAACTCCTTTCTGATATTGCTCCACTATTTTTGGCCGCAGCATTGGGGGAACTGGTGATCCTCTGCCCATCTTGACTTCTGAGAGACACTGCCACTCTGAGAGGCTCTTTTTATACCCAATCATGTTTCCAATTGACCTAATAAGTTGCAAATTGGTCCTCCAGCTGTTCCTTATATGTATATTTAACTTTTCTGGCCTCTTATTGCTACCTGTCCCAACTTTTTTGGAATGTGTAGCTCTCATGAAATCCAAAATGAGCCAATATTTGGCATGACATTTCAAAATGTCTCACTTTCAGCATTTGATATGTTATCTATATTCTATTGTGAATAAAATATAAGTTTATGAGATTTGTAAATTATTACATTCCTTTTTTATTCACAATTTGTACAGTGCCCCAACTTTTTGGAATCGGGTTTGTATATGTTTAAGAAATATTTGCATGTATATACTGTATAGCCTATATATTTATATAATTTATCTTATATATAAATATAAATATTTTATATATAAATATAAAAATTTTCTTAAATATATACATGCATGTGTGGTATAAAATTTTCATGTTGCGATTAATTGCTGAAGCTTTAATCATGGTATACGGTATTATCACGATATTGAAATAAGTTGCAAAAAAATGTCATATTATAACATTAAATTTTATATACAATAAAGCAATACACAAAAATACATAAAGTAAACAAAATTTTCAAACAGATTAAAGTGCAAAAGAATTATAAAGAACAATAGGTAGACTATCACTTTACAATGTCTCACTAGTAGTTAATGTTAGTTAACAAATATCTACATTTGTTACAAAGTTATTATTCTTTGATAACGTCAGTTAAAATACAACTGTTAATGTTAGCTCAGGTCCATTTAATAATACAGTAATACAACTATTGATTTTAATAATGTGTTATTAAATGTTGAAATTGAACTAAGATCAATAAATGCTTTAGATGTATTTTTCATTGTCAGTTTGTTAATTAATGAATTAACTAATGTCAAATAATGGAGTCTTATTGTAAAGTGTGTGACTGAACAATAAAGAATCAAAATATAAAATGTTTAAATTTGAAAATAAATGGCCATCTTTAAGTCTTTAAGTATTGAGTATTTGGTGATGGGATGAGCACTGTAGCGTGGCTGAATGGCTGCTTGATACATTTAAATAATTTTTATTAGCCTGAGTCTGCTTTGTTTATGAGATCACGAGAAATGGATTTCTGCATTTCTGCATTTCTGCTGTGGGCACTCAGTGATGCTAATGTCAGCAGTGACACCAGTCTTTTCTTATTTTTTCTATTATAAACATTGTGTAAAATGATGAATGAAACCAGTGGCGGCGTTTCACAAAAACCTAGGGTATGGCATGAGTCCTTCTGGCCATACAACAACAACATTCCCAAATAATCACATTAGCCTATATCTGAACAAAATGTGAACAAAAATCCACTAAAAGAACTTATCAAAAGACTTAACAACAATAAAAAAATCAATGCAAATACTGAAACAGCCCTAAACGCCTTCATTGTGACCTAACCAAACCCGACACGTGAGAAAAATTATCTTTTTTTATGTTAAACCAGCCGCAATGGCGATTCACAACGATTCTATTTTACAAACGGTTTTTATTTCTGTGCTGTTGTGGCTGGAACAACATACAAAGTATGACGGGTGTAGATTATGTGCTTTATTTAATGTAAAGGGAATTTAAAGTGAGTTTGATATCATTTTTTGTGACCTTTATAGACAGCCTTACTGAAAGCAATAATTCACCTCAGATAGTGAGGCTATGTTCGACGCGTCAACTCATGGTGAACAAATAAGTGTATTCTATGAAAAAAAATATATATATTTCAGTCACTCGAGTGTATTATGTGCCATATGTATATACTGATCAGTATGTATTTTTAATCATGCTAAAATGGTGTAATATTTGGGAATTTCGTCTATTGTATTTATCCATTTTGTTGTGAAAGCAGTCAGTGCCCACCCACACGCTCTTCTGATTGGCTGTGGTTTTTGATTGACTGATCTCTGGTTGAGTCTGGTTTGCCGCAGAAAATCTTGCTGCAGCACGTCTCTGATCTCATCTGGTTAGGACTCATCTGGTTAGGACACGGAGGCTGTTTAAATTTGCTTTTCAAAGCTGCAAGAGAACTAACAAGCAGCATCGTGAGCTGTTTATTTCCCCTGCTCTTCTGAATGCCAGGGTATGGCAATTGCCATACTCTACCATATGTAAATGCCGCCCCTGAATGAAACTGCGTATCAATTTCATTTAAACTATACTTGATTAAATTGAGTTGGACCAATTCAATTACATTTAATTGCGTGAATTTATTTTTTTATGAGTTGGAGCTACACATATTTATTGGATGGAAATCCTCCCCTCAATTAAATTGAGTTTGTCCAATGAGTTATTTTTTTTTGAGTGTACATGTTTTACTGTTCATGAGATGTGAACACTGTTGTATTGTTGTGTTTATTATACTGTATAAAGAGAATTTTTCTGCATGTTTTTCAGCATTTGCTCAGGGCAGCTGTTATGAGCCATTTGTGAAGTATGGAAATTTCTCCACAAGTGATCCTGCGTTTGGAGTTGGTTCTGTAGTGGAGTTCACCTGTGAGCCGGGTTACACACTGGAGCAGGGCGCTGTTATTTTAGAGTGCGTAAATGATGAAAATCCACAATGGAATGAGACGGAACCAGCATGCCGAGGTGATTTTGTGTCTGTGATGACTTGTGCGACTGAACTTCAGTTTATTTTAGTAAATTTCATCTCTGATTTAATTTTGGCTTTTACATGCCATTTGAAGCCAATATGAAATAAAAATTTATTTAGTTCTTAAAGGGATAGTTTACATGAAAATGTATTTACTCTTTTATGTTGTTCTAAACCTTTACGACTTACTTTTTTCTGTTTGACTTTTTGAAGAATGTCCCAGTGTTGTTGTTGTTTTTGTCCTTACAATGAAGTCAAAGGGCTGAAAAGTTGTTTGGATCTTCTTTTGTTTTGCAAGCAAGGAAGAAAGCAAGTCATACCGCTTTAAATCAATATAAAATTTAATATTTTTAAACAAAAAAACTCTACTCTAACTTTTGGTGCATTCAAGTCATGTCAGAAAGAAAATTCATGTTCATGTGCATTCACACGTTGAATGCACATGAACATCACCACAAAGTTGTAATAATGACTGGGAAACGCTAGTTCCCTTTCAGTCGGTCACGTTCGACGTACGTCGGACGTCACCGACAAATTGGGATCCCAATTCGTCGGTGACGTCCGACGTACGTCTCCGTTCCCTCCTTCAGGGAACGAGGGTTACCATACGTAACCGAGACGATATTCTTAAAGCCCCAAGTTTCCGAGTTGGGAGCATATCAGTGAGAAAACATGCAGCGTCTGCATTAAAGGGGTCCTATTATGCTTTTTCTCAACAGTGTGATAGTGTGTAATGTTGCTGTTTGAGCATAAAAAGATCTGCAAGGTTACAAAGCTCCAAGTCCACTCCAAAGGGAGATATTTTATTTAACAGAATTCACTTTCCAAGAACTACAACGAACGACTCGTTTGTACTGCAAAGCATTTTTTTCCAGATCTTGTGAAGTCACAATGTTACTCATTTAAATAATCCCTGCCCACGGATGCAAACAAGGGGACGAACTGGTTGAGCTGCTGCTATATCAAAGAGACGCTGGCTGAATCCGAAATCGCCCCCTAAACCCTCATTCACTATTCCCTACTTTAGTCCACTAATACAGTTCACTTGAAGGAGTGAATGAAAACGAGTGCATGAAGTCGGACAGCCGCTGTGTGTACATCGGTTGTACACTCGTTATTGCAGTGCAATGTGGGATAGAATGAGTGCACTCAATAATGTCCACTATGGTTTCGGACACCACTACAAATGGTTGTCCCTTCAAATAGTGCCCTAATTAAGGGGATAGGGGGCGATTTCGGATTCAGCCGCTGTTCTTTTCACCCCTTTTCCAAAACTCTTTTCAAACAAAACAAAATTTGTTTGACCTTCATTTAACTGACATGGTTAATTTATTTTAAACACTTTTCTTGAATATTATTACCCCAATGTTGCTGCACATTTTACAGAGGACAGTTTCCAGAACCTAAAAAAAGCACAATGCATGCAGGCTACGCACAAAAGCTTCTACTGAAATGGAGTAGTTCCCACTTTGTCAGGACAATCTATTGTTTGTAGATCACAACTTGTAAGTTTGTCTTATTATTTGTAGTTGCGTTTTGTATTAACAGTTCCAATTATAAGTTTTATGTTGTTGCTACAATGTTAACAAATGGCAAAGCTTTGCCTCTGCTCGCCTGCTAGCCAACATTAGTGTTGAAATAGTGTTTATTGTAGTGTTTGTAAGCTCTCGCTTTTGTAAGACTTTTCACCGCCCCTTAGATTAACCTTGATTAAATTAACCTTGGTTTTGTGATCAATTATATTACCATAGTTTTCCGACAAATATTATGATTGAATGGTGTATAGCATCATATCTAAAACGTATAAGAAAATTACAAACAAAAAAACATACCCCTCTGAAGTGTCCTGTGAAGTCCGTTCCGTTCTGGACGATCCTCTTGTTTGGTAACATTCTTAAGTCTGAATCAGGCTTTAATTGGTTTGAAATTGCGCCATCCTTAATATTTACATTTGAGTAGTGTTCGCTGTTATGAAGGGGCGTGACATTTCCTAAACGGTGCCAATCACAGCACACTGGGTCAGCTAACCAATCACAGCACATTTCATATTTCGGAAGGAGGGGCTTCATCGAAACAGGAACTATACAGCGCGTTCGAGTCACACTTCATGTGCACTTTCGTTCTTGAGGACTTACAATGGCTGCCGCGTGCACGTGTCCGTTGAGCCCACAAGACCGTAGGGTGTCCCGTTTAAGCTTAAAGAAGGGTGCTCGTGAGCGCCCCCTTTGCGGCTGCTTATGCGCCCTCAATGCGCACTTCAGCTGAGTCTGCAAGTTCGCGAGCTACGCAGAGGACTTCTACCCGGCAGTCAAAGAGGCATTATGTCGTGAAAGTGCGGACTCGGAGGAAGACCGTGAGGGTTTAGGGTGCCATTTGGAACAGGGCCTCAGACTGGGAGAGAGATGCTGTAATAATGTAAAATATGTGAAATATAGTGTGTTTTTGAATAATCAAGCATATTCTAGTACACCTCAAAAAGAAAATTAAGACTTTGTAAAAGGGCATAATAGGACCCCTTTAATGGCAAATTTGTTAAAAAAAAATAATATTTTTAATTTACAATAAAACTAAGTTGCATGTACAAAATCCCTAGTATTGTACAGTTATGATATATGATATGAATATATATGGTTCAATCAAAAAAATTATCAATTAATACAAAATAAAAAGCAAAAACACACCCAATGCACACATCATTTTTGTTGAAAATCTTGTTGAATTTTATGTAGAAAAGGTACATCGCCATTTTGCTCCACCCAACATGATTTATGGCTTAGTCCTGGACTAAAATCCATGTTTGAGCTGTTTTAACCTAAAGAAACCTGCACTGGCATATCTTAAAATATGTCAGTGCTATTGTTTTGTCTCGACATGCACACAAGAAATGTTTTTTTCTAAGGAATTTAAGCTACTTAAATGTCCTAATTAAACTATGGCCTAATACTGGTTCAATCTCTAATGTTGTAATTATGTATTCGCAATACTAACTTCCAAGGAGAGCTTCAATGCACCATTTGTGTTTTACAGCGGTGTGCAGTGGAGAAATAACAGATTCAGCAGGTGTGGTGCTTTCTCCAAACTGGCCTGAAGCATATGACAAAGGTCAGGATTGTATCTGGGGTCTACATGTGGAGGAGGACAAGAGATTTATGCTGGATGTCCAGGTGTGAGTATCTGAACCTATATGCATGTGTGTGGACAGAAGGGATAGATAGTTATGTTTTAGGACTGGCTTTGTGTAGGTATTTGTGTGTTGCTTTTTCCTCTAATGAGAATGCTTTCACTTCTCTATTAGCATTCGGTTCAGTTCACCACCTTCCAATTACAGAGGAACAGTGTGTGTAATGACAGCTGATTAATTGATTTAGCACAGACATGGAGGCCACCCACGGACTCATTAACACAGAGCACTAATGGGCCAGCATACAGGTGCCAGACTGAACACCTGGACAGGGATCACACCTGCACATGCTACTTCAAGACCGTGGAGCTTCTTCAATATCTCAGAGACTGATTATGAGATGTGCACTTTATATCTTTCAAAAGCTGAGTGAAACATCAAGGCAGTCATTTTTAATAGAGCTTTAATAAAAAATTACAGATATTGGTGGGTTTTGGGGTGGGAGTTTAGAATTGTGTGGGTGGGTATTAGGATAGCATGTATTGGTTTAGGTTAGTTTGAAGTGATATTTTTGGTTTTTAGGATGGAATTGTTTGGGTTTGAGTTTGAGTTGTGTGGGTGGGTAGTGGAATGTTATGGGTTAGTATTTAGGTATATAAGGTATAGGTATGAAGTAATATGGTTAGGTTTTAGGCTGCTGTTGATTGGGGTTTGTGGTGTATGAGTGGGGGTTAGGGTAGTATGGATTATTATTTAGTGGTATAGGTAGGTTTGGAGTGATATGGGTGGGTTTTGTGGTGGTATTAAATGGTTTTGGGTGGTATAGAGTGCATTAGTGCCTGCCCCTTTTTCATCAGCAGTGGTTCTCAAAGTATTTTTTCATTCATTTTTCCCATAGTGATCTTTGTTAAAGAGTTAAAAGCCATGAATCAAGACAGTCAGCTACAAGGTGAATCACAACACTACAAACTTTGATTTGAAGCAAAAAGGTATTTGAAAACCGGAGAAAAATACAACGGTACAAGACAAGCTTTAGTGAGTGAAAAAACTACAATGAAACATTGCGAACAGCATAATCAAATTAAAAACAATGGAGAAACATAAAACTTATATATATATATTTTACATTTACATTCAAGCATTTATCCAAAGCGACTTATATTGCATTTAAGGTACACATTTTTACATTTTGTCAGTTCTTGCTTTCCCTGGGAATCAAACCCATGACATTGGCATTGCTAGCGCCACACTCTTATTGTTTGAGCTACAGGAAAGCTCATGTGCTTACGCACGCACGCACGCATGCACGCACACTTATCATCATGGGTAATGTACACTGACCAGGCATAACATTATGACCACTGACAGGTGAAGTGAATAACACTGATTATCTCTTCATCACGGCACCTGTTAGTGGGTGGGTTATATTAGGCAGCAAGTGAACATTTTGCCCTCAAAGTTGAAAACTTTGTTGAAAACTCAAAAAAAAATGTTTTAATTATTACAGGAAAAATGGGCAAGCGTAAGGATTTGAGCGAGTTTGACAAGGGCCAAATTGTGATGGCTAGATGACTGGGTCAGAGCATCTCCAAAACTGCAGCTCTTGTGGGGTGTTCCCGGTCTACAGTGGTCCGTATCTATCAAAAGTGGTCCAAGGAAGGAACAGTGGTGAACCGGCGACAGGGTCATGGCCAAGGCTCACTGATGCACGTGAGGAGCGAAGGCTAGTCTGTGTGGTCCGATCAAACAGACGAGCTACTGTAGCTCAAATTGCTCAAGAAGTTAATGCCGGTTCTGATAGAAAGGTGTCAGAATACACAGTGCATCGCAGTTTGTTGCGTATGGGGCTGCATAGCCGCAGACCAGTCAGGGTGCCCGTACTGACCCCTGTGGTGGTATAAATTGGTTTTGGATGGTATAAGAAGGCTTAGATTGATATGGGTAGGTTTTGTGGACTTATTTGTTGGTTTTGGGGCATGGAATGGTTAGGTTTTTGGATGTATTGGGATAGAGGAAGTTTATCTGTGATTGGTGGGTTTGGCATGAACTCAAGAGATTGCTGTGTCAGGATGACAAAATAGGTTTTGCAGAGGCCTCTGATGTGAAGTTTTAAAACCAACCTACTCAACTGTATTCATTATTATATATGAAGAAGAAAATTAAAAATTAAAACGTAAAATTAACTTTTTATTGCTCTGACATTCTCCCTTATTTATTTTCAAAGAGACCAATGGTCCACCAGTCATCAAGTCTTCCTGAGGCTGTGTGACATTTTCTCTGCACCCAGAGCCTCTGTGTCCCAACATGCATCATTAGCTCAGCTTTACTGGCTTCTGCTAAACTGCATCTTCCAAACTTACTCGCTAAACACACACACACACACACACACACACACACACACACACACACACACACACACACACACACACACAGAGACACACACACTTAGGTGAATAGTATTAATAATGAGCCTGTTTGGTGGAAGAAGGGAAAAAACATCTCAGCTAATCATCAGGATGTGCATATCCATCTTAATTTAACTCTATATTGTTCCCCTGTTGTATAATGCAGTGCATATTAACACAGCTCATCTGTGACCTTCCCAAACAACAGAACCCAAAGGGCTGACAGCCGTGTGACGCCCTGAGGGTTCTGCCTCTGCTTTCCAACATTACACTAAATAAATCTCATTTCTTTGCGAAATGTCACTTCCCACTGAAGAGGTAAATGCAGCCTCCCGATAGATTAAGGAATCTAAACATTGGCCTTTATTGCCATTTAGCATGACAGAATGGGAAACATGATTGATTCTCAGCGAGGATACTGTTGTGTACAAATCTGCATAGGCTGCGTAATTTGTTTTTCCCTTGCATTACTCATGTTAGTTCAGAAATTAAGATGAATTGCAGAATGACGTCAACAAACCATCTGGGAAAAAATGTGGCTGGTCAAGTGACAGCTTCTTATGTTAGGAGGATGGCAGCATTCTTCTTAATTAAAGGGATAGTTCACCGAAAATGAATTTTGCTTTAAACCTATATGAATTTTTTAAACTTTTCTAAACAAACTAAATACAATACAAACTAAACAGCAAATAAATAGCATATTTAGCATTATCTTTAATCACTTTAAACATAATCAGATGAGGTTTTGCAGCTGTGGGTTATTTCACAATGAAATTAAATGAGTTATATATTATACTACTACTATAAAATTATTTTAATGAATGAATTATATGTTCATGTAAAATTACGGTGGGAGTTTTTCAAAATAATGAGCTGAGAATGATCACAAACAGACCTGAGCTACATTAATGGTGTGCATTCATGTGTGTTGTTTTATTAGTCTTCGTCTGGGGAAGAATGACCTACTGACCTTTTATGATGGTGATGACCTCACAGCCAACATCCTGGGCCAGTACAGTGGTTTCCTCCCTCGATTCAGACTCTACACCTCTACGGCTGATGTGACCATCCAGTTTCAATCTGATCCAGCCTCCAGTGTCTACGGATACAACAATGGCTTTGTAGTGCATTTCTTTGGTAAGTGGCGCTATGAGAATGTTGCTTAACGGCTTTACGATAAGTGCTTTTATAGTGACATTAGTGCAAAATTATTCAGTTTTTAAGGGAACACTGATCAAATGAGTACAATCATTAACATGTCTGTTCAGCTAGTGCTTGTATTCTCCTAAATTGAATCATGATTGGAAAGTGATGGTCCCCTAGTGTTTGAACAATTGAGGTGCCAATCTGCTTGGCAGTGCCCATCACTGGCAAAGACTGGGCAACTGTTTTCTCACAGCAGTCTCACACATGTAAAGCTTAATGGTAAAAATAGAAAAATCCCAAGACCACATGCCTCTTTTCTCCTTCTACCAACCAAATATTAGAAGTGCCACGCAACGACACATGCGCAGAGCTGCCAGAAATCCTTAATGGCTGGAAGAGCACATCTCATCCTGATTTGACCCATGGAACCGTTATTACCTACCAGTGTTACCCAGGCTTCCATCTGCAGGGCTCAGAGATCCTGATGTGCCAGTGGGATCTGACATGGAGTGGAGACGTTCCCCTCTGTGAGAAAAGTAAGAGCTAACATCGCACTTAAAGGTCACACCAGATCATTAGTGCTTAAGTCACTTAAAATTTAATTAACATGGTGATAATGACTGCATAGGTTTAAAGCTAGGTCAGCTGCCACCTGCTGGTGAATTAAGATAGTAGCCTACATAGTAAGCAGTAAGCACCCTATCATGATAGATGCAGTCAGTTGCAAAACTGTTGAAAATGCAAGATTTTTAGAAACATAGCTGGCAGGTACCTGTGTGGGTTTAGCAATGGTGATTTGTTGGTTTGGGAATATTTGATAATAATTTGACTGCTTTTCTTCTTCAAGAAGAAACAGTGAAAAACTGCAAAAAGAGACATTTATATTTATTATATTTTTTTGTTTCCATTAAACATTCCTCAGTATAATGATGATGTGCATCACAGTAGAATGGGCCAAAACCTCTGCGCATATCCTTTATTTAAAAAGGATTCATTGAAAAATAATATTATAATATAACATAGTTTTTTTTTAATATTATTAATGTTTTAACTACTTAAGGAACATTCCACCAATCATTCAGGCATAACATTATGACCACCTTCCTAATATTGTGTTGGTCCCCCTTTTGCTGTCAAAACAGCCCTGACCTGTCGAGGCATGGACTCCACTAGACCCCTGAAGGTGTGCTGTGGTATCTGGCACTAAGATGTTAGCAGCAGATCCTTTCAGTCCTGTTAGTTGTGAGGTGGGGCCTCCATGGATCGGACTTGTTTGTTCAGCACATCCCACAGATGCTTGATTGGATTGAGATCTGGGGAATTTGGAGGCCAAGTCAACACCTCAAACTCGTTGTTGTGCTCCTCAAACCATTCCTGAACCATTTTTGCTTCGTGGCAGGGCACATTATCCTGCTGAAAAAGGAATACCAGGGAATACCGTTTCCATTAAAGGGTGTACATGGTCTGCAACAATTCTTAGGTAGGTGGTACGTGTCAAAGTAATATCCACATGGATGGCAGGACCCAAGGTTTCAGTAGAACATTGCCTAAAGCATCACACTGCCTCCGCCGGCTTGCCTTCTCCCATAGTGCATCCTGGTGCCATGTGTTCTCCACAGCTCCCAGCCATCCACGTGATATAAAAGGAAAACATGATTCATCAGACCAGGCCACCTTCTTCCATTGCTCCGTGGTTCAGTTCTGATGCTCACGTGCCCACTGTTGGCACTTTCGGTGGTGGACAGGGGTCAGTATGGGCACCCAGACTGGTCTGCGGCTATGCAGCCCCATACGCAACAAACTGCGATGCACTGTGTATTCTGACACCTTTCTATCAGAACCGGCATTAACTTCTTGAGAAAAAGCTCATCTGTTTGATTTGACCACACAGGCCAGCCTTCATTCCCCCCGTACATCACTGAGCCTTGGCCGCCCATGACCCTGTCGTCGGTTCACCACTGTTCCTTCCTTGGAGCACTTTTGATAGATACTGACCACTGCAGACCGGGAACACCCCACAAGAGCTGCAGTTTTGGAGATGATCCGACCCAGTCGTCTAGCCATCACAATTTGGCCCTTGTCAAACTCGCTCAAATCCTTATGCTTGCCCATTTTTCCTGCTTCTAACACATCAACTTTGAGGACAAAATGTTCACTTGCTGCCTAACATATCCCACCCACTAACAGGTGCCGTGATGAAGAGATAATCAGTGTTATTCACTTCACATGTCAGTGGTCATATATATATATGTCATGTATATAAAATATTGCACAAAACATTTTAGTTCCAAATACTTTTCTTCTCTAACTAGTTTTCTTATTTAGCTACTTATCTTCATGAGAATTTTTTTTTTTTTATTCTGTGTTTTTATTTGTGATATTTACCTAGTTATGTCATGTGAGGATCCGGGTCTAGTGGACAACAGCCGCAGAGTAGTGACCGGCTCTCGTTACGCTGTGGGGTCATCTCTAGAGTACATCTGCAACAAAGGATACTTGCTTTCTGGCCCTGGAGTACTCACTTGCTACAGCAGAGAAACTGCAGACCCAAAGTGGAGTGAAAAACTGCCAAAATGTGTCCGTAAGTATCCGTCAAAGTAACAAAAATGCAGCCTAAACTGATCTATTCTGACTTCAGTTCTTACACTCTATTGCCATCTAGTGCACTTAAGGATTACTGCATTCCAACACATATAAATGCATTCCAGCAGACTGATCTGTTTTTTTTCTCTCTCTCTCTTTAGCTGAGAGATATGAACCTTGCAGTAACCCCGGCGCCCCCTCCACGGCCATCCAGAGTTCAGAGAAAGCTTTCTTCCAGGCAGGAGAGACTCTGAGCTTTACCTGTCGTGTAGGTTATGTGCTTCAGGGTGAAGCCACTATTCACTGCATCCCAGGACATCCATCTCAATGGAGCGGTGCGCCCCCTATGTGCAGAGGTAAGAACTGTGCTTTTAAAGTCCTCATCTTGACATACATCTTATATGAGATTGCATCAAGTGTCTCTGTTGTTTCTGGTGTTTTTCAGCTTCTTCGAGAAACATTGAGGAACACAGGCTGAATGGTGATACTATTCAAAACACTTAAGATTTAACCATCGTAATACATTATCATACTGGGCAGGTTTCACAGACAAGGCTTAGATTAAACAAGGATTAGGCCTTAGTTCAATTAGGGCATTTAAGTAGCTTTTATAAACGTGCTTAAAAAAAAATATATATATATATATATATATATATATATATATATATATATATATATATATATATATTCCTGGTGTGCATCTTGAGACATCTTGAGATATTTTAAGATTTGTCAGTGCAAGTTGTTTTCAGTTAAAACAGCTCAAACATGCATTTTAGTTTAAACCTTGTCTGTGAAACTGGGGAATTATTATTCTTTTTTTAATATTCTGTAAAATGTCCGTATTATAGCTGCTGGTTCAGAGTTTGATGTGGAGGGCGTCAACATTGCCATCGCAGTTCTGATTCCTGTTGCAGTGGTGCTGATGCTCCTCTTGGTCTTTTTCCTCTGCATTTCAATGTAAGTTCCAAGGGCCGGGGAAAAGACATGGTTTTTATTGTTTTGGGGTTTGTTTTTCACGAATAAGGTTGTCTCTCTGCAGAGCTCAAAGCAAGACTCTTCAGCTCCCCGGGTCGTCTTCTCCACCGTACGACAACATGACTGAAGAATCTGCATTTGACAACCCTGTGTATGAGACAGGAGTAAGTATGGATGCCATGAACCTCAGAGACGTGAGCTCTCACAACACCATCGTCCTGTCCTGATCAACCCTGCCTGCCATTCTGTCATTCCACCTGTCATCTATGACTCTGACTTGATCCGCAGAACAAATAAAAGGAATTTCACCAGTTAGATGGCTAAACAGCAAACAGAGACATATCCTTTTATGTTAAAGGCCAGTATTTATAATGTAGCATATCAGTACCATGTAATGGCGCTTCTAAAGAATTTAGGACCAGGTATATCATTAAACTTCATAATTTAATGAACTTAATGTTGCATAAACAATGTTTCTTGGAGACTCTTAATGAATGTTTATTTATTTATTTTTCTAATAACAATAACTAAAAACTTCAAAAATGCTGCTGTATATTCATAACATGCACATGAAAGAAAGACTCTAGGTCCCTTGAAAACATGAAAACATTCATTTTAGATATAAAAAAAACATTTAGGCTTGAGGCCATGGGTCATGGGTAGCTAGAACTCAGCAGATGGTGTGTGTGCGTGCATGCGTGAGTGTGTGCGTGTGTCTGTTTATTCTCTGCATGTTCTCTAATTGTACATTCTAATGCTGGTGTGTACCTCATATTAACCAAACCATATTAACCGCATCTCCTAATCATACAGCATGCAGGATGATGCAGGATGCAGGATGATTCATTATTTTTGTGTTTCATGTTTTCATAACTTTCCTCTCTTTTGATTCAAATAAGCATACTAATAAAGCTCTTGAATTTGCATGTGTATTATACATAAACATATCAAAAGTTTAGGGTCTGTAACATTAAAAAAATTAACACTTCTATTCAGCAAAGATGCATTCACTTGATCAAATATGACAGTAAAGATATTTATAATGTAAAGTTTTCTATTTTTAATTTCTAATAAACGTTGTTCTTTTTTTACTTTCTGTTCATCAGAGAATCCTAGAAAATCCATAAGGGTTTCCAAAAATAATAATAATAATAATATTAAAGGGCACAATTGTTTTCAACATTGATAATAATACTGTTACATTGGAATGTGTATGTACATGTGTAGTTAAAATGGAATAAAAATAAGAAAACATTCATAATGAGAAATGTTTCTTGAGCAGCAAATCATATTAGAATGATGCTGAAAATTCAGCTTTGCCATTACAGGAATAATTTTTTTTTTTTTTTTTTTAAATATTCAAACAGAAAAGTTCTTTTAAATTATAATATTTCACAATGTGGATGTTTTACTGTATTTGTGATCAAATAAATGTAGACTTGTTGAGCATAAGAGACTTTTTAAAAATATATTTTTAAGTCTTATCGACCCAAACTTTTGAACGTGTACTATAGGATATATGACTTCCAAAGCTTTGTATTTTTATTGAAATGTGTTTTGTCTTGTGTATAACTTGGTCACCAGTCCAGTTGTATTTAAGGGGGCTCTGAATAAAGACAATAAGACAAAGAGAAACCAATGTACTGTTCTGAAATCTTATTTGTTTTATCTTTCCAGGATGCAAGGCAATACGAGGTGTGTATGTAAAATCCATCTGTCTTTTATTCGGCATCTCTCCTCTTTTTCTGCTGGGTTCCTGTAAATGTATTTTTCTCTCTAAGACTTCTGCCAGCACTATGGTGGACAATAGGGTGTTATTTCTGTAGCACATAAGAGCCTGAGGTTTGTGTTGTACTTTTTATTTGTCCGGTAAAACATCCCAAGGCTCACACCTTGAGATTGGACTATTTCAGAGAGCACCAAGGGGGTTCCTGGTTTCACATTGAGGAACAACAGAGACGGGAACTTTTTTTTTCCCACAACCTATAAGACTCAGAAGAGTGTCTGAGGGTCTTTTGTTCCAGTGGTGCTTCATTTTGCACTGGTGATAAAGCCATTTCTCTATGTATAAAACGCTGTCGCTGCATGGGGGCTTATTTGCAGAACACTTTGTAAATAAACTGTCCAAAACGATAGTATGCTGTTGTGTGTTTATTATGCAATATTGTGTGTAGCTGTGGAACTTTTATTTGACCAAGACTATCTCCTCTTTATTTTTCAACCCTTCTACTGTTAGTTTTATTTTATTATAATTTGTAATATATTATATATAGAGTGTGTGTGTGTGTGTGTGTGTGTGTGTGTGTGTGTGTGTGTGTGTGTGTGTGTGTATGTGTGTATGTGTGTATGTGTGTATGTATGTATATATATATATATATATATATATATATATATATATATATATATATATATATATATATATATATATATATATATATATATATATATAATCAATGAATGAATGAATTCACCGCCATTGTTCAGTGCTCACTGACGATTTTATAACTAGTCATCAAAAAAATTGTTTCATCTTTTCCGTTACGCGCATTGGTTCATGTTACGCCGGCGACGAAACAGTCCAATCAGAGGCCAGAGAATTCCCTCACAATACAAAGAAGCTCGAACACGTAAACAAACCGGATAAATGCATCTGCTTTCTAATCCTCCCTGGTTGCTGTATCTAACAAGCTCCTCACACCCACAAAAAAAAAGACATACTGATGAATCCAACAATAACCCAATCGACGGAGAGGTTTTATAAACGGAGGAAAAGACCAAGATGGCTCCACCGTTGACGGGTAGTGATCCCTGACCGCGAACGAATCATTGTCTTGAACCGGCTCTTTTTAAAGATCCATTTGAACCGATTCGCAAAGCGTTTGTAAAACACCGGAATGTAAACAATGGATAGTTCACCCAAAAGTTAAATCCCTGTCATAATTGTCTCACCCCCATGTTGATTTTAAATGCATGGCTTTCTTTCTTATTTTATGAAAGAAGAATGGCAGTTTCAGTCACCATTCACTTTTACTGTCAAGATGAAACATGCAAGTGAATGGTGACTGGGGCTGTCTATGCCTAACATTATGTTACCAACTGCTTGGAGGGTGAGTAAATGATTTCATTTTTTTATTTCTGGGTTGACTATCCCTTGTAAGAAAAAACTTTGGCTGTAAAAGTTTGAAGTGTGTGACATGTTGGAACCAAAAATGATGCAATAAGTCATACACGACAGTATTTAAGATATATTATAAAATACTTATTTAAATGTTGAATATAACATAAATATTAAATATTTATTCGATAATAAATATCAGTGATGGCAAACCAGTGATTTGATTCTTCTGCGCCGGTTCACATAAACGAACCGATTCTCTAAATGAATTGAATTCCCAACTCAACTGACTGGCCCACGCATGCGCACAGAGGTTTGTGCGTCAGTTAGCGCGAGCGTTCCTTCATCACAACAGAGACGCTTTGCTGTTAAGTCGCTCTTTCACCGGGAGAAAACGTCTGCTTTTCGCCGCTGCCAGTTCCTCGGAAGAGTTGTTCTTCGGGGGATTGATGTTTGACGTCTTCGCATCATGGACTTAATGATAATTTCTGTGTCTTTATTATTCCTTCTCTTACCGGGCCGGAGTCTCATACAGCACCGGGGATAGAGGCCTCCGCGCGCCTGCTCGATTAACGGAGAGCCCGCGCGGAGCCATAACAGACACGGGCGGGAATTCTAAGGTGATTTTAGTAGAGGTCAGAGGCTACTCATCTGACAGGAGTCGGGGTGTAGCGGCCAAGGGAGTCAGAAACAGTCCTGGCCGGTGTTGATGTGGGGTAAAATGGAGACCCCGACGATCGTGTACGATCTGGATACCTCCGGTGGGCTGATGGAGGTAAGACAAACACACACACGCACGCACACCCGTTTATTCCTCTCGTTACTGCCTGGTTAGTATTCTCAATGTAGCCGCTAATTGCTCACTAATGTCATCCATAGGCTCCCTTCACATGAACGTACGTGAGCGCGCTCACGGCCCAACAATGGTTTGAGCGGCTGATGTGACGCGTGCAGATGTTTCACTAATGAGTTTCTGAACCTCTCCCGCTTCCCTCTTGCAGCAAATCCAGACTCTGCTGGCGCCGCCCAAGTCTGAGGATGGAGAGAAGAGGACCAGGAAACCGGACAGGAACACCAGGAGAGCCGGCAGGGCCACCAATCACGACACCTGCGACAGCTGCCGGGAAGGAGGGGACCTGCTGTGTTGTGATCACTGCCCCGCTGCCTTCCATCTACAGTGCTGGTGTGTGTGATGCTGGGGCTGGGACAAAATTGGGCACAGGACCAGGCCTGTGATGCTGGTTTAGTTGGAGCACAGAAGTAATCTGTGCTGCATTTTTGCGGTGACAACTAGATGTTCTTCAGATTTGGTGTTTTTTTCTTAAGTTGCCAGATGGAACATTATGGAGGCTGGGGTTTATTTATATGCTGTCTGATGTTTTTTGAATGAGCAGGGAAAAGTTCTAGCAGGGAGCTGACAAATAATCATTAACTACGGACATCTGAAGGCCACGATCACGTCTTCGTTATGGAGAGATCTGATTGAGATTATGAGATTGATCTGTCAGTTTGTCAGATGTTTGCAGATCTGCTGTGTGATCGCTTGGCTTTGTTTATTAAAGTCGGCATAGATAGGCATCTTTCTTCTAAATGCATGTTTTAGGTCGTCTTGTGATATTCATCCATTGGTCTTTTTAAAAGAATTTTAAAGAACAAACTTCTGTCTGATGATGTATACAGGACTTCTCCAATCATTTAGTGCGCCTAAACCCTGCAAACCCGCGTTCATCTGCCGCCACTTTTGAGTGCGGTGCCCAAATTTCAAAATCCAATCAACAGCCGATGCATAGAACCTACCGCCCTGCATTTTTTATTTTTCGATAATCCACTACACTCGGATGTACGTCAGAGTATGGAAGAAAAGATCTGTTGATATTTCCATTTAATCACAACTTTAAACTCACTGTGCTTCAGTCGGTCAGCTGGAAAGAAGGATGTTTGAATTTTGATTTCCCCTCCATATATTCTCATTGTTTATTCTTTGTGTTTGGGAGCTGAAATGATTCCATGTGTGTTTGAGGGGAAACACATGCAGCTGGTGCTGTGCAGCCCACGGGCCCCGGGAAATCTGCCACACTGGAATAGAGTTTCTGGGATTGGTCTTCAAACAAAAAAACCTGCAATAGCATGTCAAGTTCTTTTAATGGGTCTTTAGTGTTTTTAGATTAATCAGTCTTTAAGTTATTTGAAAGAATTATGGCAAATTAGAAAGATAGAACAGGTTTCTATTTGCTTGATATTTTTACCCAGTTTTTGAAGTAATACAGTATCCGAGAGCCTGGTGCTTTTGAGCTTCGTGGCGTTCTTTTAAACCATCTGTAGAACAGAAGCATTTAGGTGTAGATCTGTTTGCATGTGTGCAGTGTATTAGAAAACAGAACTGTTGATTTAGCGTCTCTATGCAGGCTGGGTACAAATGGTTAATTCAAAGTCACCTCCTTTAAAACATCTCTTGTATTTGTGTTTAATGTAGGCCTGGCTTTAGAAACTGCTAAAGTTATAGTATCATGCTGGATATTGTTTGCTTCATTTGTATGTCACACTCAGAGTAGACTGGAGTATAAAGCTGGTCTGCCATCCTGTGCTCGTTTATTGTAGTGTTGAATGGCTGTTCATACCGTAACTGTGTGTGTTTGTTCTGTGTTAGGTGAAGCCTGTATTTTCATCTCTTGACTTTGTTTACATTTCCTCAGTAACCCACCAATGAGCAGAGAAATGCTGCCGCCTGGTGACTGGATGTGTCATCGCTGCAATGTCCGCAAGAAGGTTGGTGTCCCGTCTGTTATGAAACAGCCACTCCTGTTGTGCAGTTATCCATCCAGTTTTTTCATGAGAATAGTTTATAAATTGTCAACAAGAGAAGCTTTGAGATCTCCCTGCAGGTTATCATTTGAAAGCAAATCAATTAAGACAGACATTATTTATTTAAAAAAAATTTATTTACACTATTGTACTGTAAAATAAATAATAATTATTATTATTAAATGTATTATTATTTTTACAATTTAAATAAAATTATACTTTTAATAATAATAACAATAATTAGGGCTGGTTTGAATATAATTTTTTGAGCTTTGATGCTTTGGTAGCAAGCTCCTATATTTCGCAGTACATTCATTTAGATTGATAATAACAGGTAAAAGGCTTGCTGCGATAGTCGGTGTAATAAAATAATTTAGTTCAGTTAGAGACACTACAAATAAAAACTGAACGTGTCTGCCCAATACAGCCTAGGTTAAGCCGAACGAGAGTCTCAGCAGCAGCAGTCAGATTTCATTCAACATGAGAGCGAGGAGCTGAATGACAAAATGATCACGGAAGATTTGGTTTCAAAGCGAAATGTAAAAGCACCTATTTAAGTGAGTTTGTCATTGTTTTGTTGTTGTGTTTTTCATTAAGAATAATAGGCTAATGAACCCACCAATCAAGCAATCCGCCACAGAATTGGCGCTAATTCTAAACTGAAAGTAAACTGCGAACGGCCACACTATAATTCGTTCACGGCTGCACAGTGCGCAAGCACTGTATTGTGACGTGATGGAAAATTTTCTCACCATCGCATCCCTAACGGGTAAAAAGGCTAATACATTTTGATTCTATTATTATATTTTCCACAATGTCAAACCAACGCAGCTTAACCCAAAATACAAGCTCAGGCATGCGCTTCTTCCATACAAGCTCATGCAGTTGTGCGCTCTAGACAGAGACTCAGTTGCAGGGAACACTTGCTAAGAAGAAGCAAATATATTTATTTAGTATAACGAGGTTGGGTTCCTATTCAACTGTCTATTGTATTTTGCCAGATTTTATAGTGTAAGCATATTCAAGTGCGAATGAGAACCGTTTCAAGGGGGATGCCAGGTGTGCGAGGGGAAAAAAAGAAAAACGGATATTCGAATCCCAGAATAGAAAATCGAATACCAACCCACTGAACGAATATTAGAATATTCTGGTCCAGCCCTAACAATATTTAACAAAAAAAAATCATGTTGTTGTTATTATTATATCATATTATATTATTAGGGCTAGTCATATTGAATGTGGAACAACTTTTTCTTTGTTGTTCTATATTTTACTGTGTATTTTACCTTGAAGGAAATGTAAAAAAATTTTAATTTAAAGGCCAATTCACACTGCACAGACAAACACTGGATTTAGATTTTTATGAAAAATAACTGTCATGTTCACACTGCCCCAACAGACACCGACAAACTCGAGCACTCACGGAAATGGTCGAGGACCCACAGAAAAACGAGATATTCTCCATTCATTTTAACCAATAAAAATAAAAGATTGCAGCTTTCAGACATGACTTTCTTCTCGTTTCATAGTTCATTTGAGGCCGTTTCTATGGTGTTAAAGGTTGAGAGCGTATTATTCTAACATGAGGGTGCATCCATGTAACGAATCTCTCTGCTCACAGGCAGATTTCTTTCACTCTAGCACATAACTTACTGTACGCGTGCTTTTAAATATGGCTCTGGTCTCACTCAGATTTAACATGTGCACGCTCAAACTTTGTCCAGTTTTCTCTCGCGAATATCTTCTTGTTCTTTCTCTAGAATTGTCTTCTGATTTGTCCAGAAACCTGCCATTTTCACTACAAGGATAATTTACTAAGCACGCCCAGCACCTACACACCTACACCTACTACACAGAGACTTGCCTCATTGTCATGGCAACAGTTTGTGTCCAGGTTAGATTACATCAGAGTTTGTTGTCGTTTGTTGGAAAACCATACCACACTGCTCAGACATTCCACGACCCAACAAACGCAGATTGAACATGTTCAGTCAGGTGAAAACAAAACAACCGCAACAGACACCAACAGGGGTATCACACTGATCCAACAAACTCCGATGGACTTGTTTGTTGGTGTTTGTTGGTGCTTGTCTGTGTTGTGTGAATTGGCCTTAAAAATGTCATTGACCTACACTGATAGAATGTTCAGCTTCCATAAACTGACATCGATTCATTTGCATGTTGCATTTATTTAATTTTTTCCAGAAAAGGGAACAGAAAAAGGAGCAAATTAACGGTCTATTGGAGCGGCAGCTGGGGAAACAGATGCCTTCTCCAGCTCCTGAGCAGGAATGTGGGACATTACGTCTGGATCCCTCTGTGGGGTCGGGCGGTACAGGGCTACGGGCCGCTGTTGCTCAGGTACGACTCCTGGAGGGGCGACCCAACAGCCGACCTGTGACCCCCAACTCCAATACTTCTTCCACTGACACGCCCACACCATCCGAGCAAAATGACATAGAGGAAGACCTCCTGGACGTGGAGGACGAGGCCCAGGGTTCTGAGCCCGAGCATTTGAATACCACAACCACCCTCAAAAGACCATTTGACCTCCTAATCGCCGCTGCCATGCAGAGGAACCCCACACAGTTCCAGCTTCCAAATGACCTCACCTGTACGACTGCACTTCCAGGTAAAAGACATCCTGATCTAGGGCTGCACAATATATCGAAATAAAAACAATATTGCGATATGGCTAATATCGATAAGTCCGATTGTCAAATCGTGCAGGCTGCTTTAATTAAATAAATAATGCACTACGTGTGTAGTTCATGATACAATGTGTCTCAGAGCGCCTCGACTCATTTATTGTCAGTCGATCTGTTCTGAGACAGTGATATCATGAGCTGCATGTGTGTAAACAAACACAGTTCATCGCTTCACTCTGAAACTGGCAGCACACATTTTTATTTGCCACAACCTATAAAAATAAAAGCTCAACGAGTTACCGTTTGAAAATTAAGAAATTGAGATAATGTAAATATTGAAATATTGTTTACAGTACAATAGTGTTATTACAATATGTATATATTATTATTTTATAGTCATATTAAATTGGTCAAAAACAGTAAGAATGTGGCTTATGAAACCAAGTGCAAACACTTAAAAAAATATTTCAGTGAGGCTTTTCCTAGATTGTTCAGTCCTAAAAGGATTTTGCCATTAAAAATGTCTTTTAAAATGTAATTTTAAAATTTAAAATGTATTTATTTTATATTTTTTTCTATGCAGATGAACTCTGCCTTCACCCCACTCATTCTAGAATGATTGTCTTTCCAGATATACAGTAGCTATTTAAGTAATTTGGTGAAAATTCTTGTATTGTTTTTTTTATCTTGCATTATGTATCGCAATGTCAGTTTTTTTTATTTATTTTTTTATATTGTGCAGCCCTATCCTGTGAAGTCTCCCTGTAAAATTGTGTGAACGACAGATTGTGTTTGATTCTAAGATGTGATTTATTCTCTTCTTCTCAGGCACCAGCAAAAGAAGACGAAAAGACGAGTTATCAGGCAAGAGCGTTAAACGGCCTCAACATGAGCTGGACAATCATGGACTGGTTCCACTGCCGGTGAAAGTGTGTTACACATGCAACAGGTACAAGATCTAGTATTATTACTTTGTTTTTATTTTTATTAATAGGACTACTTATTATGAAATGAAACATTTAAGGTTTGAAAATGTCTGACTTTCAAGATAATAATCAAACTGATGGTGCTGTCATTTGCATATTGTATTGTGTTTTGGCTGTCTTGCAAGCCCTTGTTTTTTCTTCAGATAATGCTAATCTAATTTGAATAATGTGATACTGATAATTATGGTAATGTCATTTAGAAGCAGATTAACCTCTGGGATTTTCTCTGACATTACTATAATCAGCAAAAGAGGAAACCCTGTAGGCTAAAGCAGCAAGGCCACACATTGCAACAATAAAATACTTTTATTTTTTTAAATTCTGCTTCAATATAAACTCTCTTCAGAAATCATTCTAATATGCTGATTTGATGCTCAAGAAATAGTTCTTATCAACCATGAAAAAAATTTTTTCAAGATACTTTTGTGAATAGAAAGTTATAAAGAACAGTATTTATTTGAAAGAAAAATCTTTTGTAACTACAAATGAGTCGATTTAATGCATCCTTGCTGAATAAAACATTGATTTCTTAAAAAATAAAATTACTGACCTTTTGAGCGGTGCTGTAAATCCCACCTGTTCACACTGCATTGACCTTAGAGACATTATAAAACCCCTAATGTTAACATCAAGACAAAAAAAGAATATTTTTCTTCTCACAGGAGCTGCCGAATGGCTCCACTGATCCAGTGTGACTATTGCCCTCTCTTGTTTCACATGGACTGTTTGGATCCGCCTCTCACTGCCTTCCCTACAGGCAGGTGGATGTGTCCCAACCACATCCAGAACCTGGTTGTAAGGAAGCTTGCATAAAACAAAAAACAAGACTTGCAATAACTTTTAAAGCAATAACTTTTTACCACTCATTCATTCTCTTTCTTTCCTCACAGCTGAACCAGAGAACCGTGTCGCTCAGCAACCGTTGCCAGTTATTTGACCAGTTTCAGGACCGCATATCTCAGCATGCCATCAAACTTGACTTCCTGCAGAGGATACATCGGCAGCGCCCCCCTATACGGCGGTCAGCTTATGCTCAAAGCAAAAAGACTCTGAAGGTGTCCCATCTTCTTTTAAACTCACTGTATGACACCAGTGATTGACACTAGAGATGTTTTTAAAATTCATTCGACATATCGCTTGGTTTTCGCAGGTTCCAGATGCCATTAAGTCACAGTATCAGAACCCGCCCACTCTGATAGCCCCGGCAGGGATCCGTGAAGGGGAGCTTATCTGCACCGGCCTTACAGAAGCTTTTGTCCCGCAGCATTTAGCCAGTGAAGATGAACAGTGTCAGGTGTGTGTAAGGCGCCCACTGTTTGCTGTTGTTTTTTTTATTCAGTATTGTTTCTGAAGCAGTGATCTTATTATGTTTATGCTTTGGTGTAGTGGCTCAAAGACGTCATCTCGCTGCAGTGCAGCATTATGAGGCATTTATGGAACAGACAAACATCTCCTTGGGATTCAGAGCACACAGAAAAGACTGATCTGAAACTCAAGGACTCCTGCCAGAGTGCCGCCTCACAAGGCAGCCTGAGTGTAGCGCCAAAAGTTTCCTGTAGTTCATGTACTGATGGACTGTGTCAGAACTGTAAGACCCCGAATGGCCCTGTAGAACGATTGGTTCAGTCCAATGGAACACAGGGTCTTATTAAAACCCAAGAAAAGACAGCTGACCAAGAAATGCCCGGTTTACCCATACCCACTCCACCCAACCATGCCAACTCTGGAACCATTATCAAGACAGAGGATGCCAGTTTAAAGCCCTGTAGTGGCACAGAGGTCTCTGCTCCTGCTTGTGTCAAATTTGAGCCCAGCACTCCACCATGTGACCATAAAAAAACTCCATCAGTTTCAGATGCAGCAGCAGCAAAACTCTCAGCTTCTACTGTATCTACAGGAGTACATGCTGTAAAACCGCAACCGCAGAAAATCACCTCAGACACAGCAGCAAAAGGTCAGAGATAACCATCCCCTTCCTGTGTTAAATGTCTACTTGTGTAGTTGTGTGCTTGATTATTACCTAACAACCCTTTAAAATATTGAATGGCTGCATTCTCTTCTAAGGTGGAAAGGCCAGCTTGGACTGTGTGATAGCAGGAAGTGGGGACGTCTTCTCTTGCACAGAACCTAACATGTCAGAGCTGTCCGGTCGAATAAAGGACATCATGCCGGGCAGCGGAGGTGGGTTTGTGTGTGTTTGAGAGAGGATCATGATTCTTGAGGAATTTTCGGTTTTGCTCTTCAGGTTAAGCAAATACTTTAACTTTAAACCTTAGATTTCTAACTTAAGCATTATTATAACAAAACATTGAAGGCCCCCTGAAATCAAAATCAAACAGAAGTTTTTTAGCTTTTAGTATGACTATGTTAGCCTTAAGGTTATGAATAAGATGGTGTGCTCCAAAACAATGACAAAATTCGCATTTAGGAGATATAAGCATTAAAAACTTACTCTCTCACTTACGTTAAATTGAATCACAGATTTTGATGACATCATCGCAGACTTCAGCTTCTCATCACATCTTCTGTCCAATCAAATGCTCTCTAGAATCTGAAGCGTCCCGCCCCCTACACTATAAGTAGATGCTGAAGCTGCAGATGAAATCGGTCAGCTGTTCACACATTTACTATTTCCTACATGGTGAATGGCACAATTATTCAGACAGTGTAAATATGCTTTCAGTTGAGGTGAATGAAGTCTGGTTTCATGTTAGTGTCACGCTCACCGCCGTTAACTAGAGACAGGAGAGTGCAGTGCGGATCATATGCGCTAGTCAGTGCATACAACAAAACACATCAGACCCATTTAAATTCTGCTCAGAGTTCTGTATTTCAAAGCGATATGGAGGAGATTATGATGATAAACGGTTAGAGATTAGGAGGAAACTGTGGCTTTACCAAAGAGAGAGGCTCTAGACAAACTGTGGTATTAACAAAACGCTATTGGCTGTTTCAAAAAAGGGGAGGAGCTGCTAACAGCTGGAGCCGTTTCAGGGGAAATTACATCAACACATTGAATAATGTGTTTCAAGGCACTTCAGTGGGCCTTTGAATTGAACTTCTGATAGATTACATCATGATTTGGGGAAAATGTAATTGTTTGGAAACTTATTCAATTTGGATGATAAATGTTATTATAAATCAATATAAATAAATTATTATGACTACTAAATAAAAAATAAACAAAATAAATATTACTCTTGTAGTATTTGGAAAAGAACACAGTGTCACGCTTCACTCTGAAACACAGCACATATATTTTAATGAAATGGCAGCTTTTGCAATTTTATAAATCACACTAAACCGTATTGTGATTTCAGTTTTATTTTGATTAAAGCTGATGATTATACAGCTTTCACATCAGCAAAAAATCTATTTATTCAGTGAGAAAATGGACATAGAGCAGAAAAGGACCCAACTTCAAAAGACAGCAGCATTTTGTAATCATTCTGAAACCTTATTTGTATTGCAGAAGTTGAGCTCGGCTCATTGGATGAGAAGTTTATCAAACTCTTGGCCTGGCAGCGAATTCAGCAGCTCTTTGAGTCAAAAACCTCTCCTGTTCAGAGCAGTTCTCCTTCATCCGTGTCACCCGCTCACAGGAAACACAATGAAGGTATGAGATTGTATTCATTGTGGTTAAGTTTTTGTTTCCATCAGATGCGCATGAATTCTTGATGTTTCCATCCACAGCCCAAAGCAAAGAAGTGCAGGCGAGAGCTTCGTTCTCTTCGGTCTCAGGAAAGGGAACGGCTGTCAGCATGTGCTACAGGAGTCTGTACATCGGGACAGGTGAGTATCATCCTGTGACTGCAGGAAATGAATTATCCTACAGTGTTCAGTACAACTGTCTTTTCTCATTGCAGGTGCTGATATGGACGTGTGCCTTACAAACTACGGGCATTGTAACTACATTTCAGGGAAACATGCCTGCATATTTTATGATGAGGTATGCCATTTTAAACAATTAACACATTTAAGAGAAGGACAAAGGTTTCATCTCTTGAGTGATTAAATTGGTTCTCTCCTCCAGAATACAAAGCAGTATGAACTGCTGAACTACAGCGAACATGGGACAACCGTTGACAATGTGTTATATTCCTGTGACTTCTCTGAGAAGATGAGCCAGAGCCCATCCAGCAACCTGCTCACCAAAGTGCAGAACATCATCCGTGAGTTATTTCTTCTAGTCATGAGGAAACTGAAGTAATGACAGGTCTTTTCTTCCTTATTTTAATGTACATCTGAGTGAAACAAACTATTGGAAAAGAAAAAAAAATGTAGGGCAGGGACTTAATTCTATCAGTCGATTGTGGATTGGGTAGAGGCTGATCAGCTAAATGTGAGCTTGCAGTCGATTGTAAGAAAGGGGCGTGGTTTAATCGCTCACAATAAGCTCTATAACATACATTTAGAAAATACATTAAGCCACGTTTCCACTGAAATGGTGGAAGATTACCCGGTGAAGATTAGGCAAATTAAGCCATGTTTCCACCGCAGGAACTTTCCCCAGGAACTAGGGACTTTGGGTGGTACGCGGTGTTTCGACCACAGGAACTGGGGTCTAAATAAAGTTCTGGGTAAAGATTTCCCCCTCAAAATGGCCCTGCTCACGAGGTAGTACTTTTTCAAGGTTCAGGAACTTTCGGGGGTGGGACTTGGGTGCTGAACATGCTGATTGGTTGAGCTCACCCAGCATTTTATTTCAACCTAAAAGTCTGTTGCAGTGTGTGCAGTAAGAGTCGTTTGCTATTCGAATCAACAATGAAGTTTAAAAAATACGACCGATGGACTGATGTCGAGGTTCAGGCTTTATTAAGTTTATTTGCAGAGGACTATCAGTCTTATTTTTTACTCTTGACTCTTACTGCATGCACTGCAACAGACTTTTAAAAATGGTGGTTGAAATAAAAAAAGTTGACCAATCAAAATGCTGCGTGAACTCAACCAGTCAGCATGTTCGGCACCCAAGTCCTACCTCGCGAGCTGGGATTTTCTGAGGGGGACATTTTTTTAGACCCTGGTCCCTACAGTCGAAACACACCTCCCCAAAGTCCCTAGTTCCTGGGGAAAGTTCCTGCAGTGGAAATGTGAATTTAGTGAATTTCCATTTCATGCCAACGTAAAAGAAAATTGAAAACATTAGGGGTAGGAATATTTTGGTACCTCACTATTCGATTCAAGTCGATTCTTGATTTTCAAATTTCGATTCGATATATGCAGATTTGATTGTAGTAGACCGTTTTATGTTACTTTTCTTATTTGACTGTGGTAGACCATTTAATAGGTGTAAACCTTGAAATTTATTTAGTTTTTTCTTCCCATTTTAGTCAACCCAATATTATAAAACAAATGCCATTTACTGCACACATGACTGGCAGCCCTAAGACAAATAAAAAAACTACTTAGTACATAATTCCTTGATGCAAAAATAGAATAGAAAAACATTTATAAATTAAATAAACTTAAGGGTTTTAGGTACAGCAGCCTAGTTTTATTTAATGTGTCTTAAAATACTACAGAAATTAAATAATTATTTATAAATTGATTCATAATAAAGATACAAATGTGATTTGTCAAAAGCAGTGATATTTTTATTTTATTTATTTTTTATTAATGAAACGGACGGCGACAGTTTATTAAGGCTGCTGTCCCTTTTTAAAGGGATATTTACAAAAAATAATAATTAGCCCATGATTTACTCACCCTCAAGTCATCCTAGGTGTATATGACATTCTTCTTTCAGACGAATAAAATCAGAGTTATATTAAAAAAGTCCTGGCTAATCCAAGCTTTATAATGGCAGTGATAGTTGGTTAATTTTTGAAGTCCATAAAAGTGCATCTATCCATCATAAAAGTAATCCACACAGCTCCAGGGGGTTAATAAAGGCCTTCTGAAGCAAAGCGATGTGTTTGTGTGAGAAAAATCTATTTTTCTATCCTCGGCCCATGCATCAGTTCAGTTGTTGTTGTTTCACTGTCTGCCGGAAGCTAGTTATTTTACTTAATTTTAAATGTGGGTATTTTTCTCACACTAACGCATCGATTCGCTTCAGAAGGCCTTTATAACCCCCCGGAGCCATGTGGATAAACTTTTATGGACTTCAAAAATTAAGCAACATTCACTGCCATTATAAAGCTTGGATTAGCCAGGACATTTCTTTTTATATACTCCGACTGTGTTCGTCTGAAAGAAGAATGTCATATACACTAGGGTTGGGCGATGTCCCCTTAATTGGCAGTTGACGATGTTTACAGTAAAACATTGCGATGAAAGATGATATCGTCGGTGGGGGGTGTTTTACTATATCTCTATATCTAAATATTATTTTCTACTTACAAACTATAATTTTGTTACTTTACTAATCCAACTAATGACTCAGAACTTTCTATATAGGTTGCACATGAAGTGCTTCTTACACTTAAGAAGAGTTGTGCACTTTTAAGCACTTCTTATTTTACTATATCTCTTTACATAAATATTATTTTCTACTTAAAAAACAAACAAACAAAAACTATAATTGCGTTATTTTACTAAACCAACTAATGACCAAATTGATGCCAAATAAATGCCAAATTGATATTTAATCAAACCATATTTTTATGGAAATAATACGAGAACAATAAAAGTGCTAGTTATTACAAATAACGCTTTGGTGTTTTTGAAAAAAAAAAAAAAATTATTACAGTAATAGTAAACATCTTTAATATTAGTCTATCAAATAGCGTTGCTGTTTGAGAGCGCGCGCTGAAGAGAATGAACAACCATAAACTGAAGCTCTTAGAAGGTTAATTAACAACTAAACGCATCATATATGAGAACAATCAGATATTTATAAATATATTACAACTTATATTTGCACAATATCACGCACAGGTGAAGGCCTATAACTCCTGTGGATGCTCTTCCCTGAGAGAGCGCACTGAAACTGACGATTATCACCGGTACAATGAAGCGCTGCGGGTTAACTCAATTAAATCCTATATGAGATTAATCAGATGTTTATACATAACTTAATATTACGACTTGTATATGCTTATAATGACGCAAATGCACAAGCGAACTTGACTGTGCTTAGGGCTGTTAGATTATTTTACTATATCTCTTTAAATATACGTTTTTTCTACTTAAACTATAATTTTGTTATTTTACTAACCCAACTAATGATTCATCTTCCAATAGGTTACGTGCAGATTTCGCAATCCGTTATGGAGCTATTCAATTTTGATTTTTGCATATTGTTTACGTTCATTCGTGTAGTTCACATTACCACTTTACAATATTTCAATAACATCATTTATTTTGCAGCCTATGCTGTTTTCTTGTACAAAATTTAATATTTTAAGTTAAATGTAGTGTAAGAGAAGCTAACAATGTCAAGATCAATATTTGTGTAGCCTGTCTGACATTTTCACAGACAGACACGTCATGTCTCCGGCATAGACTACAGTATTTAAAATGGCATATATGCATTAGTTATACTCCATTTAATTTACAGAGCAATCCCTGCAAAGTTTTAAGGTTAACTATAGAAGAGACTAGGATTAGTGTGTGTTGCACTTGCAAGACTCGCAACGGGGGCGTGGCATCACGATGGTTACTCTCCATCGTGATGTCGATCGTCCATCGGCACAACCCTAATATATACCTAGGATGGCTTGAGGGTGAGTAAATCATGGGGTAATTTTCATTTTTGGGTGAACTAACCCTTTAAGAACAAATGCACGGATCTACTGTTACGCATCCAATTTGGTCCCAACTATGTACGTTCACGTAGGACATAACAGATTGTGAATGTGTGTTTATGTGAATACTCCACACGATGTGCATTTTGACATAATTGTGTGTGTATTTGACCATTCAAGCGCACCAAGCTGTGAAAGAGAACTGAATTTGGGATCGCATGCATCTGTGCTCAAGCTTCGGCTGTGTCCGTCAGTATGAGCACCGCATTGAGTCAGCTTATTGTTATTTTTAACACTCTTAACATGTCAGTAACTTTTAGTAGTACAGCAACGTTTAAGAAATGTAACACTTTAGAAGATCTATTTTTGAAATTTGTGAATCAATGCGAATCGGCAGAAGACAGAATCGTGATTTCATATGTGAATCTATATATATATATTTTTTTTTTTCACCCCTAGTAAGCATCAGTATTAACTTGAGTGTGATTGCAGGACGCTGCAGGAAAAAGGAGCAGGAGGAGTCTGCAATGGGCGTGGCCTCTGCAACCGAGGCCAGAGTTATGAGCTGCCAGTCCCACGATGCTCCCATCACTCCCTGTAACTGTAAAAACAGCGGCTCCAGTTTGATCGGAGGCAATGGTGCGGGATGGGAAGGCACTGCACTCCTCCATCACGGAAGCCACGTCAAACTAGGCTGCTTGCAGTTTATATTTAGCATCACAGAATTCGCCAACAAGCCACTTAAAGAGGAGCTCACCACCTGCAACCTCACTCCCACACCTGGCCAACAGGGGGAGCACCTGAGCAAGGTCACGCCTCCTTCGCTCCAACACAACCTTGTAACTTAACCCCTAAAGCACCAACCTGTACAGTTTTAACGGTTTCCTAATTATTTAATTGTTTATACATTTGCATGTCATGAGGTGACAATTTTTTTTCTAAATTCTTCAAGACTCTTGGCAGGTTGCACATTTTGTGTCTTAATGCAAAACATTTTTAAAGGGAAACTTTGATCATCCTCACTGCTCTGAGAACCAATGAGCAGTTTTCACATGTAAAGAAATCAAAACATGTTCTATTTTGTGCCAGTAACAATAGTTTTTATACAAACAAGCATTTTCTTTTGTTTCCCATAAAAACGGATGCTTTTATTTATGTATGTCCTCTGGAGCGCAGTCAGACCTGGTGTTCCTTGAGCCCAACACATGCAGAGAGACTCATGTACATATGTGTATGTATTCATGTGAATAGCCAGAGATGCACACGAATCGGCGTGCAAAAAATGCTCCAGTTTGTATTATTTTGGTCGTGCACCATTCGGTTGCTGTTCAGTCCTTTGTGTCTGTTCCATGTGTTCTGTAATTAGTTTTCACCAGGTTCTTGTGTCAAACTATGTAAATACAAACCAGATTTTAAATAACATGCTTTAGAAATCCACCAGCCTGTGTTCGTGTGTCATGTGTCCAATGCAAAGAATTTAGACTAAAGGGTTTTGAAAAATCTCCAATGCAAAGAATTTAAGTGCCTAACATGTGCAAGAAGCAAATCATATGGTTGGTTTAAGAAAAGATAACCAGACTTAACATTTCCATCTAGTATATAATAAAACGAGGAATCTGATAAATTTACAATGAACAAAAGAGAGTGCGCCTAAAAAGAGAACTATTGAGAGCTCTATATAGATCAGAGGTCGCAAATGTTGGCTCTGGTTTTCTCAAAATCCTAGCAACAGAAGCCACTTAGCAACTGCATAGCAACGTGGTAGGAACACGGACATTTTCCCGCAGACCGTAATAAATACATGCACTCTCAGTCTGAAGTAAATACCAGCAGCACAACAGCAGAGTTATGTTCACTGTATAATCGGTTAGGTTTTGTAATCTGAATGAACTGTGTCCAAGAGGGCGGGATTGGCTTCGTTCGGCGGCACGTCTTCCTGTTCCAGTCTGGAGGAAACTGAGCTCTTTCATAAGCGACTATAGCTGTTATTGCTCGGATCGACTGAATATGTTTACCGTTCTGCTTATTTGCGGAGGACTCGTCGGGTTTTACCTGCTGCTGTGCGTGACGGTGTTGCAACTGCCAAAATGTAAAAGTACAGCCAAACTGCACGGGAAGACGGTGGTCGTGACTGGTATGTGTTAGAATTTAGGGCGTTTGTTTATTGTCCATAAACAGTCACGCATGTCTTCATTTTTGTCATTATTAGTAACAGTTTTAAAACAGATTTTTGTGGATTTTACGCTTTTCGTAAACAGTTCAGTCGTGTTACACAACGCAGAACTGACAACTCGTGCACTAACGTTCACACTCCACACACACAGAGTGATAAGCAACTGAACAGATATGACTGACATGTGAGCTGCTTTACTTCCAGGAGCAAACGCGGGTATCGGTAGGGCCACCGCGCTGGATCTCGCGAGGAGGGGAGCTCGTGTAATTCTAGCCTGCAGGGATGAAGGCAGAGCTCAGGCTGCTGTCACACACATCCAGAGGGTGAGAGAGTGACCATTGTATGTCAGCTGTGTTCGGGAATCGGGATAATTAATGACCGTTTCCGCGGTTCATGCGTTCAAAGCACAGGACTTCGCTTGTTTCATTAGACACTTTTACATACAAAAGTGTAATATTTTAATCATGTTAACTGGCATTTTATATGCAAATGCTAACCCGCTGCAATAAACCAATTTTGGCAAACATCGATGACGTGTTTTGACGAGCCTAACCTGGTTGCAGAAAATTACAGTTCTGCAGTAGCACTCTGTAGAAGCCTAATAAAACATTGAAAATGTAATTTCGAGTTCATATCTTATCATTTGTACCTTTTTTTTCTCTCAAGAAGAAATATCAGAAGTACAAGATATAAACTCGATATTGTCTTTTCCACCTCAGAATTGCGGGTGTATATCCCCCAAATAACCCCCAATTTAATTTTGATATGTTCCTTAAAGGTGCAATGTGTAGTATTTATGATGGTCTATTGACAGAAATGCAATATAATATACATAACTATGTTTTCAGTGGTGTATAAAGACCTTGCATAATGAACCGTTATGTTTTTATTACCTTAGAATGAGCCATTTCTATCTCCATACACCGCGCGCGGTTCCCTTAAAGTGAAATCGCGCTGCCATGTTTCTACAGTAGCCCTAAAAGGACAAACTTCTGTACAGAGCGCTAGTCACTCTCTGCTCTCTCCGATGACGACATTTAAAATTCACACACTGCACCTTTAAGGTTGACTTTTAATGTTAATAATTTACTTTAAAAAACTGAACTCGCTCTGACCCAGGCTTGTCAGTTAACACTCATTGTTATAATTACCTAATGCAATTGCCTAAAAATGATCAACACCACTTCACTATTGCATGTGTTAATGTTTTGAAAACATATAAATACAAAGATATAAAATAGTATTTGTAATAAAAAAAAAAAAATTAATAAAAAAATTAAGTAATATCAGTAGCGTAATAAATGCTGTTTAATTTAACAAATCTGTAATTCTATTATATTATATAAGTTTGCTGAGTGAACATTTCATTACCATAATTTACTGCTGTATTGTTGTGCAATGATTTGGAACCCAGGAAACCGGAAACAAAGAGGTGGTGTATATGCACTTGGATCTGGCCAGTCTGAAATCTGTGAGGTCTTTCACCGAAAACTTTCTCAAGAAAGAATCCAGATTAGATATTCTTATCAACAATGCAGGTAGCGATCAAATATATGCAATTTTATTGTATGCATTGTTACAATTTCTTTGTTTTTAGGACAACTAATTCAGACTTTTGCTTTATTATTTGTTCTGTGTTTGTAGGACTTGTAATTGGTGGCAAGACTGAGGATGGCTTTGGAAAGATCTTTGGCGTCAATCACCTCGGTCACTTCCTGTTAACCATTCTGCTGCTGGAACGGTTAAAAGAGTGTGGCCCCAGCAGAGTTGTGACTGTGTCTTCAATGGCCCATTGGTGGGGGAAAATTGATTTCAACTGCATCAACACTCATAAAGATTTGGCTTTTGGAAATTCAACACTGGACTTACTAAAGTTGTACAGTCACAGCAAACTCTGCAATATCCTCTTTACACATGAGCTGGCTAAGAGACTCAAAGGCACAAATGTCACCTGCTACAGTCTTCATCCAGGTCAGCAGGTGTTCTTTATTCTTTGAAAAGCAGGACTTGATAAAGTATCATATGCAGTTAATGCTGATTTATTTATTATAGGGGCCATCAAAACAGACATCGGTCGTCATGGCAGTCTATGGTGGCAGCTGATCATGGCACCGATTTTGCTGCTTTTCTTTTCGGATGTGGATTCTGGAGCTCAGACGTCTCTTCACTGCGCACTTCAGGAGGGTCTTGAGCCCCTGAGTGGACGCTACTTCTCTAGCTGTGCAGTGAGGAATGTTCCTGCTAAAGCCAGAGATGATGCAGCTGCCAAAAAACTTTGGGAAGTCAGCGAGAGGCTTGTTGGTTTAGCGTGAGGGTATCAGTTTCATTACACCTGTATAGATTAGCCCTTGACAGTTTTGTGGAACTTTGTGGTCAACAGTATTGGATGCACCTCATAAAAAGCCTGTGTAGACTTTGTGGTTCATAACATGCTCTGAATGCAACTTAAAGAGTGTTAGCAATCCTCTAATTCTTCTAATAAATATGTTCTTTGTTTTACAGATTGTGTTTATATCACGTGTAACTTGTGGAAACCTGCTTCACTTCCTGTAGTTTATGTGATAAAGTTTCCACTACATAAAAATAAATCATGTGGCTTTGTCATACCAGGGTAAAGACATAACACACAAAAGGCGTGTCTGGGGATGCCGAGACCTTTAACTGTGTTGAACGTGTCACCTCTCCCAGTTAAAATATGTGATTGCTTTAGTAAAGGAACAACGTGTAACATGCATCACCTGTGGATTGTATGTTTCAAAAGTACGTCAAGAGATGCCAACAGTTCTTTGAACTCAGTTACTCAACTCCAAAATGTGACTCAAAATAGTTTGGTACTGAATGGTGATATCACCCTTACTAGGATTTCAAACAACATTCAAGCACTTTATACAATTTCACACAATATAACTACATATATATATATATATATATATATATATATATATATATATATACACACACACACACACACACACACACACACACACACACACACACACACACACACATCAGGCATAACATTATGAGGTGAAGTGAATAACACTGATTATCTCTTCATCACGGGACCTGTTAGTGGGTGGGAAATATTAGGCAGCAAGTGAACATTTTGTCCTCAAAGTTGATGTGTTAGAAGCAGGAAAAAATGGGCAAGCGTAAGGATTTGAGAGAGTTTGACAAGGGCCAAATTGTGATGGCTAGACAACTGGGTCAGAGCATCTCCAAAACTGCAGCTCTTGTGGGGTGTTCCCGGTCTGCAGTGTTCAGTCTCTATCAAAAGTGGTCCAAGGAAGGAACAGTGGTGAACCGGCGACAGGGTCATGAGCGGCCAAGGCTCATTGATGCACGTGGGGAGTGAAGGCTGGTCTGTGTGGTCCGATCAAACAGACGAGCTACTGTAGCTCAAATTGCTCAAGAAGTTAATGCTGGTTCTGATAGAAAGGTGTCAGAATACACAGTGCATCGCAGTTTGTTGCGTATGGGGCTGCATAGCCGCAGACCAGTCAGGGTGCCCATACTGACCCCTGTCCACCTCCAAAAGCACCAACAGTGGGCATGTGAGCATCAGATCTGGACCAGTGAGCAATGGAAGAAGGTGGCCTGATAGATACTGACCACTGCAGACCGTCACATATATGCAGCAGAATTTGATTCGGCAGTGCAATGTGGATGTTACGCTCTGGTGACCATGTAAATCCTTTCGGTGATGTTATCCAGCTAATTTTAATTATCAGATAGTGTCAATGCGGGCAGATCAGTAATATAGTTGTAATTTAAGTGTCCCCAACTAAGCAAGCCAAAAGCCAAAGGCGATGGTGGCAAGGAACTAAAACTCCTTCAGGGCCAGAATGAAGAAAAAACCTTGGGAGAAACCAGGCTCAGTCGGGGTGCCAGTTCTCCTCTGGCTGACAAACAAATGATGATTCTGGCAACATTACAGGTCAGAAGTCATATTAGATCAATAGATCTATATTCAGCAGGATAATGCACCCTACCACAAAGCAAAACTGGTTCAGGAATGGTTTGAGGAGCACAACGAGTTTGAGGTGTTGACTTGGCCTCCAAATTCCCCAGATCTCAATACAATCAAGCATCTGTGGGATGTGCTGAACAAAAAAGTCAGATCCATGGAGGCCCCACCTTACAGGACTTAAAGGGTCTGCTGCTAACATCTTGGTGCCAGATACCACAGCACACCTTCAGGGGTCTAGTGGAGTCCATGCCTCAACGGGTCAGAGCTGTTTTGGCAGCAAAAGGGGGACCAACACAATCTAAGGAAGGTGGTCATAATGTTATGCCTGATCGGTGTATATAGAGTAACAAGGGGGAAGATGCACCCCTTAAGAACAGTGTGTCTGCATTAACTAGGTCAGCCAGACCTGGGAACACTTCCCATAACACCTGATGTACTCGTTACATCATAAGAATGGCATCTACGCTAATGTGAGTCTCGCTGTTTATCCAGAGGTTTACTGCAGTCAGCCGGATCCGGGCCGTATCCAGATCAGATGGTGGACCTGCGCCTGGACATGACCAACGCATCCCTGAAATGTCTGCAAAGAGCGTTTCAATTAAACTCCCCCCCTGTAAATGCTGCATCAACACGACATCCTCTTTAAACCCATCTCCGGCGTGACGACTCCAATCTTTCGAATAATCTTACGAATATCTATTTACCTAATATGACTTAAGACCTGCAATGTTGCCAGAATTATAATCATACACTGTTTGTTCGTCAGTCCAGAGGCGAACTGGCACCCCGACTGAGCCTGGTTTCTCCCAAGGTTTTTTTTCTCCATTCTGACCCTGAAGGAGTTTTGGTTCCTTGCCACCGTTGCCTCTGGCTTTTGGCTTGCTCAGTTGTGGACACCTAAATTTAATCTATACACTCACCTAAAGGATTATTAGGAACACCATACTAATACTGTGTTTGACTCCCTTTCGCCTTCAGATCTGCCTTAATTCTACGTGGCATTGATTCAACAAGGTGCTGAAAGCATTCTTTAGAAATGTTGGCCCATATTGATAGGATAGCATCTTGCAGTTGATGGAGATTTGTGGGATGCACATCCAGGGCACAAAGCTCCCGTTCCACCACATCCCAAAGATGCTCTATTGGGTTGAGATCTGGTGACTGTGGGGGCCATTTTAGTACAGTGAACTCATTGTCATGTTCAAGAAACCAATTTGAAATGATTCAAGCTTTGTGACATGGAGCATTATCCTGCTGGAAGTAGCCATCAGAGAATGGGTACATGGTGGTCATAAAGGGATGGACATGGTCAGAAACAATGCTCAGGTAGGCCGTTTTTGGTGAGCTTGTGCAAATTGTAGCCTCTTTTTCCTATTTGTAGTGGAGATGAGTGGTACCTGCCGGGGTCTTCTGCTGTTGTAGCCCATCCACCTCAAGGTTGTGCGTGGTGTGGCTTCACAAATGCTTTGCTGCATACCTCGGTTGTAATGAGTGGTTATTTCAGTCAAAGTTGCTCTTCTATCAGCTTGAATCAGTCGGCCCATTCTCCTCTGACCTCTAGCGTCAAGGCATTTTCGCCCACAGGACTGCCGCATACTGGATGTTTTTCCCTTTTCACACCATTCTTTGTAAACCCTAGAAATGGTTGTGCATGAAAATCCCAGTAATTGAGCAGATTTTGAAATACTGAGACCGGCCCGTCTGGCACCAACAACCATGCCACGCTCAAAATTGCTTAAATCACCTTTCTTTCCCATTCTGACATTCAGTTTGGAGTTCAGGAGATTGTCTTGACCAGGACCACACCCCTAAATGCACTGAAGCAACTGCCATGTGATTGGTTGATTAGATAATTGCATTAATGAGAAATTGAACAGGTGTTCCTAATAATCCTTTAGGTGAGTGTATGAAAGATGTCTGAAATGAAAATCCGATCATGGAAATATTCAATAATAACCCTGTTAATTACAATGAATATTAAATTAAAAAATAATAACACAAATAACAACGTACCTTACGTGTCCTTTTGTGCCAAATCTCTTACCCTAAGGGTCTAATTTGATCTTTTTACATCAAAATAAAAATTAACTTTTACCCCACAAATCTAAAAACATTAATGTCCACAAATCCCTCATTAATAAAAAATAAAGTTTTGTTGTTGTTGTTGTTGATATTCAGCATAATACACCACTATTTTCCAGAGACACAAAATTAGATTAATTAATCTCAAAACTGTTTCGGCTGACTAAATCTCACAACTATTGATATTCAGATGGAATGACAAAATTAAAAATAGCATAGCCATTAGTCAAAAGTGGTGAGATGAGATTTTTGTGTCATTATGTTCAGCAGAAATAAATTAGGGTGGGAGGTCATCTTGCCCCAGGGGGCATCTTACTCCATGACATGCTACCCTATAGAATATATAAAATAACTTATTACTAAAAATGTGTAGCTGAGTACCACATTTTGAACGTCAGACTTTTTTTTAATTTTTTTATGGTTTTTAATTGAATTACAATTTATTTTATTCGCAACCTTGTTGTTATAGCCAAGTGTTTTTATTATATAAATTATGTTAACTTAATTGTGGGAATTATTTAATATTTGTTGCTAAAAACAATTCAGGGATTAAAATTGGATTTTTATTTGAAATAAAATAGAATACAAAGAAAATAAAACAGCTCATATAAAACCTGACGCCCTTAAAAGATCAACATTGTATGAATGTGAAGGCAACTGATCTGTTGTTTAAAAATAAACGTAGCCTACTTCTTTAAAGCTCTATTTTGCACCACATTCGTTAGCAAAACATGAGATATACAGATAAAACAGCAATCTTTGACATTGAACTGTGTATTGTTTCCTTGAGCACACGCAAACCGGTCCGGTGAGAGCCATGACGGGGGAAGGAGAGAAACCCCGGACCGGTTCATCAGGCTCTGGCCCGGGCGGAGTACATAAGAACAGCCGGCCGAATCTTGCCGGTCACAATCATGTTTCATCTCATCATCGTCGCTGCTCTCATCGCAGGTCTTTATGTCGTCTTGGTGGAGACGTTGTTTAAGAAGTCCAAATGTAAAGGAACCGCTGATATGACGGGGAAAACGGCCATTATTACAGGTGAGGTTTGTGATCAATGTTCTCACTGTGGTAAACGCACCGCACCTGTGGGAAAATGCTTTGCGTTTGTCGTCTTTACTTAGACTTTCTCTTTAAAAATGTTGTCTTGTTTTCCAGTACTTGAGAAGCAAAATTAATTCTATATTAAGTCAGTTTTACAAAAAATGTTTTATCAAGAATAAGTGAGTTTATGCTCGGTTAAAACAGTTTTTAAAAGTCAGTCTGCCGGTAAGAAAACGAATCTTGATATTTGTAATCGAAAATAAGACACAAATAACTTTTTTTTTTTTTTGCGCTGTGATCCTGGAATATGTTTTTATTTTCATAATGAGAGATGTTTGGTTTTATGTTTCAGGTGGGAATACTGGTATCGGTAAGGCCACAGCTCTGGATCTGGCTGGTCGTGGAGTCAGAGTAATTCTAGCCTGCAGAAACCAGAAGAAAGCTGAGGCAGCTATAAATGACATCAAGAAGGTGAGGACCATCACTTAAGACCACTGATTCAAGAGTTTTGCGTATTTATTAACCCATGTTTGTTGTTCAGGCCACAGGAAGCAATGAAATCCTGTTCATGAAGCTTGATCTTGCAAGCCTCAAATCTGTGAGAGCTTTTGCTGAGACCTTCCTCAAATCGGAGTTGAGGCTGGATCTGCTCATCAATAATGCAGGTAAGCCAAACCCTCAAAACCATTTCAAGATTGGGGGAACCAAAGTTAAAAGTTTGGCCATCTTGATTGACCTCTTATCTGAATATTAGGGAAAGCATGGCACATGGCTTTTTCTGTTTAGGTCTTGTTGCAGATGGTCAAACTGAGGATGGTTTTGGCATAGAGTTTGGAGTCAACCATCTTGGACATTTCCTGCTCACATGTCTTCTGCTGGACCGTCTGAAGGAGAGTCCTGCTGCTCGGGTCATCACTCTATCCTCCATGGCCTATTGCTGGGGCAAGATTGATTTTGATTCTCTTATCGCCACCAAAGACCTGGGGTCAGGGAGATACAGCTGGCAGTTCTTCCAGGCCTACTGCAACAGCAAACTCTGCAACGTCCTGTTCACTCACGAACTGGCCAAGAGAATGAAGGGCACAAACGTCACCTGCTACAGTGTTCATCCAGGTAAAAATCATACTTGTTCTGTATAGTTAAGTAAAATTAATTTTCTACCATTATTTACACAACCCCACATGTTGTTCAGAACCTCCATCATTTGAATTCCACTTTTTGCGTTCCACTGAGAAGTCATACAGGTTTGGAATGTCACAAGGTTGAGTAAATGATGGCAGGTGTCATTTTGGGGGGAAACGTTCATGTTCATTCCAGATTGGAGTTTTACATGAAAATACAATTTCAGTATTTGTACTTCTGCAAATTTTCACTTTAAAGGGTTAGTTCACCCAAAAATGAAAATTAGCCTGTGATATGCACCTAGGATGACTTGAGGGTGAGTATATGACATTCTTATTTCAGACACATACAATCGGAGTTATGTTAAAAAAAAAAAAAAGTCCTGGGCCTGGCTCTTCCCAGCTTTATAATGGCATTGACTTGATGGTTTGTTTTTGAAGTCCATAAGTGCATCTATCCATCATATAGCTGCTCCAGGGGATTAATAAAGACCTTCTGAAGCAAAGTGGCCCATTTGTGTAAGAAAAATATCCATATTTAAAACTTTATAGACTAAAATAACTAGCTTCCGGCAGTCAGCGGTACGCAACTTGACTTGCACTAAAAAAGTAACCCCTTGACACAATGTACAGGAGCATCGCAAGCTTTGACGCCTCTAGCGGATCGGGCTGGGCAACAAACTCAAGCCCCTCTTCTCTCATATATATCGAAATCCTGCGCCATTTCTCTTTAAAAATTCTCGTTTTAGACTCTAATTCATAGAGTTTCAGACTCTATCCTCTGCGCTTCCGCATTCATCAATACACGTGTCAGGGGTTACTCTTTCGTCGTAACTTGACTTGCGTACCACTGACTGCCGGTAGCTAGTTATTTTAGTCTATAAAGTTTTAAATATGGATATTTTTTTCTTACACAAGCATGCCACTTCGCTTCAGAAGGCATTTATTAACCCCCCGGAGCTGTGTGGAGCAGTTATATGATGGATGGATGCACTTTTATGGACTTCATAAACGAAACAACAATTCACTGATTGTATTCGTCTGAAAGAAGAATGTCACATACAACTAGGATGGCTTGAGGGTGAGTAAATAATGGGCTAATTTTCATTTTTGGGTGAACTAACCCTTTAATTTGATGTTACTTGTATTTTTGTAATTGTTTGTGAAATTTACTAGCCACACAAGACAGCACGTGAACACCAAATCCAGTTCTCTTTCTTCTGAGCTTAAACGGCCAAATACCTGTCTCTGCGAGTATCCTCATAAACTGTTGGTTATGTGTTGTAAACTATTGAGAAAGGAAATAGATCTGTCATTTATATCGGTCCATGCATTTGTCTTTAAAGGGACAGCAGCCTTATGTAAATCATCTGGTGAAATGGCTTTTATATCGCAGAAAAACAAAATATCGCAATGTAAGTGTTTTTTGTTTTCCCCCTCCCTAATTTTGCAAGCGAAAACAAAGTTTCGGGGGAACGCAAAACATTTGTGAGGGGAACACAAAAGCATGGCCAAATTTTTTTTTTCTTCACCATGTCCCTTTAGAGGCTCCGTACATTGTATATTGTCAGTAGTGTAGCAATGAATGAAGCACCGCTCACACAGAAATCACTTTCAAACCAAACCTGTTGGTCAATGCGCTAAATGTGAAAGATTTGAGCCTGATGCGAATAATCTGCATGGGGAACTCTTTCACCTTTATGCAAAATTCCTTTTAATGCGTAAAAATGAGAACCAAAGGTACATATGATTGTATCTTTAAACCACACACACACACACACACAGAAGCTGTCAGAAAAAGCATACTGTCTAGTAGGCACTAAATTTGGTTTGAAACTTTGCGAACGTTAAAATGGTATGAATGAAATTTGGTCGTACAACATCCGCCATGATGTTGTTGTCCTACCAGAGTCAGTTGTCATTTCACTGTTATTCACAACTGGGGCCTATACCATGAAATCCAAAATCGCATATTACCAAAATCACATTTCTGATGGCCTTTTATAGTTTTAAAAGTCTGTAGGCTATATTTTTTAGAAATGCAATAACTGACTCAACGAAAGTACTGATTTTATTGAAGCTCTATAAAAATGACCTGACAAAATGCCAGCTATGAATATATATGCCATACAAATTGTAACTGAGAGGTCTGAAAGCCTGTAGTCTTAAGGCCCGTTCACACCAAGGACGATAACTATAAAGATATAATTCTAAATATTGTTAATATTAAAGAATAGCAGCGTTCACACCACCGAGATAACGATATAGAGAAACAATATCATTGGAATCACTTTCAGGATGATTTTATCCCACTGATAAATGATAAAAACATTGTCAGCCAATCAGAATCCATCCTGCTGTAACGAGCTCAAGCATTTAAAACTGTGGACAAGCACGCACTTCGAATAAACATAATGATATTGTCCTGCTGGTGTGGACGCTAATATAGTTATCTTCATAATTCTCGTCCTTGGTGTGAACGGGCCTTTAGGGTACGCTTGCATGACAATGAGAAGTTTTTCCTTTTGCATTTTTTGAAAAGTTTCACATACAGACCACAACGTTGTCCAAACGATCCCCGTTCACATGGATTTGCGAAAACGACTAAAACGTAAATGATGTCACTTTGTAAAGAAACGCTACACACCTATATCATCATGCATTCATGACCTCAAGGCTAAATTATTGTAATGCTTTACTGGGTGGTTGCCCTGCTCGCTTAATAAACAAACTCCAGCTGGTCCAAAACGCAGCAGCTCGAGTTCTTACTAGAACCAGGAAGTTCTGCAGTCACCCGGATCTGGGCCGTATCCAGATCAGATGGTGGACCTGCGCCTGGACATGACCAATGCATCCCTGAAATGTCTGCAGAGAGCGTGTCAAATAAACTCCCCCCGTAAATGCCGCATCGACACGACATCCTCATTAAACCCGTCTTCAGCGTGAGGACTCCAATCTTTCAAATAATCTTACGAATATCTATTTACCTAATATGAATTAAGACCTGCAATGTTGCCAGAATTATAATCATACACTATTTGTTTGTTGGCCAGAGGAGAACTGGCACCCTGATTGAGCCTGGTTTCTCCCAAGGTTTTTTTTCTCCATTCTGGCCCTGAAGGAGTTTTGGTTCCTTGCCACTGTTGCCTCTCGCTTTTGGCTTTTGGCTTGCTCAGTTGGGGACACCTAAATTTCATCTATATTACCGATCTGCCCGCATTGACACTATATGATATATGATACTTGAAATTAGCTGGATAACATCACCGTTTCACCAGAACGGCTGTACAAATTCTGTTGCATTATTTTCCTGTTAACAATGTGAAGCTGCTTTGAAACAATTGGACTTGTTAAAAGCGCTATATAAATAAAGGTGACTTGACTTGACTTGACTATAGACTGAACATGTAATGCGCATACGTCGCCGTTTTCACAAATTTGCGGGGGGGTTTTTTGTAGTTTACACAGAGGCGATAACGGCATCGTTTTCAAATAATTGCACTTTGAAACCCATTTTCTAAGTTTGCATTTTCAGGGTGTTTGCATTTTCAAACACAAAGTTTGCATTTTCACATGACAACGCCGTTGTCATGTGAATGAGTGACCAAAATACGTACGTTTACTGCATAAACCTAAAAGGGGCGTGGCCAAAAAAAGTTTGATAACCACTGGGTTAAACAAACACTTAATATTGCATTTCCCCTTTTGCAGGTGTTGTAAAGACCGAGCTCTCCCGCAATGTGAGTCTCTGGCAGAAAGTGTTCATCGAGCCAGTGGCTAGACTGCTTTTCCTGGACCCAAAAACCGGAGCCCAAACGACTCTTCATTGTGCCGTTCAGGAAGGAATTGAGCATTTCAGTGGACGTTATTTCTCATGCTGCGCTGTGGAGGAAGTCAGTGCCAAAGGCAAAGACGATGCCGTGGCCAGAAAGCTTTGGGAAGTCAGTGAACGACTGAGCGGCCTTTCATGAAGTCAGAAGAGCTGTTTTATTTCTGGTGGATAGAAACCGTCTGTGGACTTATTTCCCCTCCCCCCCTGTAGGGGTAAATGAGTATGAAGTGACAAAACTAATTGTGGCATTTTTGTGTTTATGGACACATAATTATTTACAAGGTTTACAGTGTCTTTTATTTGTATGTTTACATTAAATGCTGTATGCTGGGGTGAGTTTTTTTTATGGTATTAAAATATAACTGAATCGCCTTTTATCCTGGTTGTTTTTTTGTTTTGTTTTTTACTGTATGAAATTATATTTGATTATAAAATCCAACTCAAACAAACATGAGAAATATAGTTGTTTTTTTCTCTTTACGCATACGCTAATACCCAACATAATTCAAGTAAATTGAATGAGACGTGAGATGGATTAATAGAGCTCCGTATAGGTCATTTTATCTGCAATGTTTTAATTTTAGATTATTTAAAAATAACTACTTTGCAACATTCTGGGAACGTTATTTTATGGTTGCAAAATAACCATTATGGAAAGTTCTGTATAATTTTTAGGTAATTTAAAAGAACTACACTTCAACGTTCTGGGAATGTTGTTTATGGCTGCAAAATAACCTAAAAATAACCAATGGCGAACGTTCTGTAGGCTACAAACTGTTTTCGGCTATTTAAAACCAACTACCCTGCAACGTTATGAGAATGTTATTTTATGGTTGCAATTCCTAGAACGTTATTTGGTTCCAAAAAATAAAAACTGGAAACAAATACTTACGTTAAGGGAACGTTCTGTGTTTGCTGGGGTCTGGGGACTTTGTAATAAGCTATGAAATATCACACGTAAATTGAGGTCAAGTGCAAAATTCACCTATAAACACACTTCTGACATGCTTTTCGTGGTAAAGCGCTTTTCAAGCAGGTTTGTCTCGTTTGTTTAGTAGGCCGTACGCGACGTCGTTTCAGATTAAACCCCGCCACGGGTGTTTGAACCGTGCGCACACGAACAAGAGCATGACTAAAACAGCCTATATGACGGGGAAAACAAATGATGATGTTAGGTGGTTTTAGTGATTTTGTGACTTCAGGATACAACTGAAAACCGCTGAGACTGCATCAAATTTTCTTCCCGCTTCATTTGTGTCAGTCACATATAAAACACTGTGTTTACAGAAACCGAAAAGTTTTTTTTTTTTTTTTTTTTTCAACTTTATTGTATGCCATTTTACAAGATGTGTTAATTGAAATGTTTTTCACTTCCGCTTTGTATCTTACCGTAGCAGCCTTTGAACACGACATGAAATCTGTCAAGATCACAATGAGCACCATCCTGAGGTCAAAAATACACAAAACTATGAGAAATTAATGAATAAACACGTGATTAGCCTACTATTAGTCAAACAGATTTGGAAGTTGATAGTGAATAAATGACGTCATAAATTTCATTTTTGGGTGAACTATCTCTTTACACTTGAATGCCCCGAAAATAAAATGTCTCACAACACCTCCACATGTCTCTTTGAAGGTTATAAAGAAAGAAAATGACAACAAAATGAAAACAAGACGATTTAAAAAAATAAATAAAACAAAATACTGTAATGCATTATAAACTACATCTAAAGTGCTCAGCTTGAGTTTAGCCTCCTGGAATTTACAATAGCTAAAAAATATCTGAATATTCATTCAAATAATGGCTGTGACAGATAAAATAAGTAAAATACTGAAAAAAAAAAAAAAAAAAAAAGTTACAGATGGGCTAAAACTGTAATATGCTCCTAAAATTGTTCATGGACAGAATCATACACATAAACTCTCACAAGTAAACACTGAAATTGCCACTTTTCCCTTTAAAGTCTCTTTGTAGCTTTAGTAAAGCATTGTGTTTTAATTGCCCTCAAAAAACTGAAGCCGGCGGCGTGGGACAACATTAAATAATGGTCAGCTTGTGCATCCAAATCTTCATTAAGTAGTTCCTGAATTCACACAGTGCATTTCAGCGTGGTAACGTCAATCTTGTAAAATGTTTTCACACCAGTGTGATCTCCACCTCTTCTCTCTTCTGCACCTGGCCCTGTGCCTGCTGTTTGGGTGGAGGAGGAGCGGCTCGTACCTGCAGAAACAAAAACACCCATCAGATTTTACATATAAGAGCCCATCACTGGCATGTAGCTTTAGGAGTGCAGATCTCACAGGTCTCAGGGTGCCTGACCCGCCCTCTCCTGGGGATCTGGGTGACGGGGTGTGGGCGTGGCCTGTGGAGAAGACGACATAGATGACTGTGAGTCTGACATTTGTCAAATAATAACAAATCTAATAACAGATCAATTGCCTCGGCAGTGTTGTTTTAGTATCACTGAGATACTAATATAGTTTTTGTGAATAGTTTCCCATTTTAATTGTAAAGTTTTAGTAATTTAGTCATTTTGATTTGTTTTTGTAATTTTTATTAGATTTAGATTTTTAAATATAGTAATTTTTTATTTCAGTTTTAGTTACTTTAGGACATAAAGTTAAACTAAATGAAAATGAGAAATAATGCTTTAGTAACTAGCTAAATTTTTATATTTTATTTTATGTCAGCTAATATTTATTTTATTTCAAGAAACTTTTTTTTATTTCTTTTTTTATGGTTTTAGTATAATAATAAGCCTGGGCCTTAGTGTTGCTACTGTTAGCTAAAATATTCGAAAAATAATTTAAAACACAAAAAAAAAAATGAAAATTAGAAACGTGACATTGGAAGTTGACTGAAATAAATAAAGTTGAAGTACTAAAATGACTAAAATCAAATAAAAATAAAAATTGAAGCTACATAGAAATATTACAATAAAACAAATAAAAATGACAAAAGCACATAAATGATATATATATACACACACACAGGGCTTGACATTAACTTTATTGCTCACCAGATACTGTGGCTAGTGGTTTTCCAAAGTTACTAGCCACAATTCTGCTGTTTGGAAATTACATTTTATATGATTAAAGTTGACTTTGGCATGCTAAAATTACATGATTTTGAGTCATTTTACGTGATTTAGAAGATTTAAAACCCTTTCAAACTTTCAAATGCAGAGTGACCACCCAAATCAAGACTATATCAGCTGGTATGTGCAGGTGGGAAAGGGGTGGGCAATATGAGCATAAGCTAATATGAGAAATTTAATATGATATGAGTTATTTTTGTTAGGCTATATAAAAGAACAAAGCAAATTAGCAAATTACAAAAACAATAGTGAATAAAAAAAAAATCTTTTTTCAGATCCAGTAGGTTTATTTAATATGTATACATTTATTTAACATCTGTAATTGTTTGATTGACATTAATGACAGACAGGTATTTGTTTGGGATGCTGAATGCAGGGATGTAATATTCTGACACATATCCAGTTATTACCCACCTGTTTACGTACACTTAATTCATAACCGACTGTGTTCATGTGAGATACTCCACACAATGGACATTTTGACATCTGTGTGTGCGTGTATTTGACTATTCAGGCGCAAGGAGTACAGATCGCGCATGCAACAGAGAGAGAGAGAGAGAGAGAGAGAGAGAGAGAGAGAGAGAGAGAGAGAGAGAGAGAGAGAGAGAGAGAGAGAGAGAGAGAGAGATATTCTGTTGTGTCATTCAGCGCGATTCTATCACTCTATCACTAACTGCAAGTTAATCAATAAAGAATTGTAATTTTGTGATACGACGGTCTTGGCACTTCATTTGGCTATAGGCTGAAATTATTCAACCCGCCAAAAGTGGCTAGTGGGAGTGGCTGCCTTACCCGCCACAGCTGAAATCTACCCGCATTTAGCAGGCTGGAGGGTATTAATGTCAAGCCCTGTGTGTGTGTGTGTGTGTGTGTGTGTGTGTGTGTGTGTGTGTGTGTGTGTGTGTGTGTGTGTGTATATATGTGTATATGTGTATATATGTATATATATATATATATATATATATATATATATATATATATATATATATACACACACAAATTCATAAAAGGAAATAGTGTGTTATTTTATTCAAGACTTTAATCAGGTTGTGAATTTGAATGTCACTAAAAACACTACAGGTTATGTGTGAGGTTTACTATAAAGCTTTATGGCTTGCTGTGGTGTCTTACAGTGGCTTGAGATTTTGGGGGGTTCTGGGGTTTGACAGCCATTTAAAGTGAGTGTGCCGGTCAAAGATGGCAGCGAGACAGACTCTGGACTGCTACAGGATGGAAACACAGCGGGTGGACAAGTCTCCTGATCCAGAACTGACAGAGACACCTGGTGGTAAGAAACAGCTATTACATGAATGATTCCACCATTGAACATGGGCTTACTATAAACAGGAACACAGAAACTTTTTCAATGCAGCCTGTGTTTCCCAGTTGTATTTGTATAAACCTGCACGTTCATGCCCTTGTGGGTTTGTTCACCCTCTGGTCCGCATAGATCCTCCACTAATACTGCGGGAAAGACACCCACTGCGCCGTTGAACTCGCCCTCCCAGAACCCATCATCTTCCTGGTTGTGTTTGCTGAGAATGCAAATAACAGCTCCCTCTGGGAAGGACAATTCATCCTCAGTCTGAGCCTCATAGGCATACAGAGCCCTGGCCAGATTTATGGCTGTGCAAAAGAGGAAGAGGGCAGAAAATGTTTGTTAAATTCCCTTAAGCATTCAATACTAGCAAGGTTTAACACTATAAACTTGTATTATACCAGATATAATACTATAACGGTGATCTCACCGCTGGCACGACTATGCGGGCTGCTCTGGGTGAGTGTCTCTATTTCTGGCTCTTGTTCTGCAGAAGTGCTGGAGGTGTGTGATTGGGCATCAATGCTGGAGAGAGACTGGATCATGCTCAGTAGAGAGCTAGATGTCGGAAGCTGCAGGTATTTCTCTGGCACGTATCCCACCTGCCCTGTTCGGTTCCTTGCCTGAAAAATCAAAACTTGTCCAATAAATGACAATATAGTTATTAAAGTGGCAACTAGTTTAGGTGTTTTCAAACTGAGGGCCACAAGGGGAAGCTAGGGATGCCTGTGGAAAATTTGAGACATGAAAAAAAAATATATAAAATAATAATTTTTTTAACAATGTATGTAAAAAATATATATACACTGTATATACACCGATCAGGCATAACATTATGACCTAATATTGTGTTGGTCCCCCTTTTGCTGTCAAAACAGCCCTGACCCGTCGAGGCATGCACTCCACTAGACCCCTGAAGGTGTGCTGTGGTATCTGGAACCAAGATGTTAGCAGCAGATCCTTTAAGTTCTGTAAGTTGCAAGGTGGGGCCTCCATTGATCAGACTTGTTTGTTCAGCACATCCCACAGATGCTCGATTGGATTGAGATCTGGGGAATTTGGAGGCCAAGTCAACAACTCAAAATCAAACAACAAACGTTGTTGTGCTCCTCAAACCATCAAAGCCACCGGGGAATACCGTTTCCATGAAAAGGTGTACATGGTCTGCAACAATGCTTAGGTAGGTGGTACGTGTCAAAGTAACATCCACATGGATGGCAGGACCCAAGGTTTCCCAGCAGAACATTGCCCAAAGCATCACACTGCCTCCGTCTGCTTGCCTTCTTCCCATAGTGCATCCTGGTGCCATGTGTTCCCCAGGTAAGTGATGCACACACACACCCGGCCATCCACTGGACAGGGGTCAGCATGGGCACCCTGACTGGTCTGCGGCTATGCAGCCCCATACACAACAAACTGCGATGCACTGTGTATTCTGACACCTTTCTATCAGAACCAGCATTAACTTCTTGAGCAATTTGAGCTACAGTAGCTCGTCTGTTTGATCGGACCGCACGGTTCAGCCTTCGCTCCCCACGTGCATCAGTGAGCCTTGGCCGCCCATGACCCTGTCGCCGGTTCACCACTGTTCCTTCCTTGGAGCACTTTTGATAGATACTGACCACTGCAGACCGGGAACACCCCACAAGAGCTGCAGTTTTAAAATTATTTTTTTATATATATATATATATATATATATATATATATATATATATATATATCATTTTTTTCCAGGGGAACCCCGAGGCATTCCCAGGCCAGCCAGGAGACACAATCCCTCCAGCGTGTCCTAGGTCTTCCCCAGGGCCTCCTCCCGGTGGGACATGCCCGGAACACCTCCCCAGGAAGGCATCCAGGAGGCATCCAAAATAGATGCCCGAGCCACCTCAACTGGCTCCTCTCGATGTGGAGAAGCAACGACTCTACTCTAAAAACTTTTTTTTTTAATATATAATAAATATATGGCTTTATATTTTAGGGAAGAGCAAGGCAAAAGTTCAAAAACCCCTGTTGTAGTTGAGTGAGTGTGTGTGTACCTTGACCCAGTCCTCCATGTCTCCATCATCAATAAGCTCCAGTATTTCCTGTTCCTGGATGGTGAGCTCATCAGGCTGGGATGCCTGTGGAAGTAAAGCACAGGAAATGACATCACAAATGCATAAACAGAACCCTGAAAGCCTGACTAATGACAGGCTAGACCAGACAAGGTATGTACCTGATATGAGTACAGCACAGAGCAGGTGAGCGGGTAGTTCCTGTGAGTGCTGGAGGGGCTGGAACTGCTGTCGTCCAACGTCTCTGTATCCTCATCATCTTCTCTGTCCAAATCTACAGAGTGCTTAAGACATTTGTAGTAAAATATGATTATAATGGGTTATAGGGTCTACGTGAATCTGGCGTTGACTGTAAGCAATTGAGACTTACAGATAATGAAGCATCGTGGGTATTAACGGTTGCCCATCTCTCGTTCTCCAGTTCCTCCATCACTTGGTTCATGGCGCTCTTCAGCCAGACGTCTACAGCCACACCTACGTCTCTGAGGAGGTTCAGACGCGCCTCTGCCTTCTGTTTCACCGTCTACAGGAAGAGAGGACTCATTATCTACCTACTGTTCTATTACATATTATTTATACACAACTATTCCAACAACTCTTGATACTCTCGTGATATACTGTACAAACACAAACAAACATACTCTTCACCTCTGATTTCCGAATGCATTCTCTTGCATCATCCATTTTCAGCTCCAGCTCGTTGTTATTCTGGTCCTGTTGCTGCTCTTCGTACCCTGTCAGAGTCTTAAAAAAAAATATCAAACCAAACACTAATTTCATAATGTACATTAAAATGTTGTAATGCCTAAATTCACTTGTAGCACTTTTTATATTGTTTTTATTTTAAATGTACAGTGCATTTGGAAATATTCACAGCGCTTCACTTTTTCCACATTTTGTTATGTTATAGCCTTATTCCAAATGGACTAAATTATTATTTTTTCCCTCAATTCTACAAAACAAAAATCACATGTACATAAGTATTCACAGCTTTTGCTCAATACTTTGTTGAAGCACCTTTGGCATCAATTACAGCCTCAAGTCTTTTTGAGTATGATGCTACAGTGCTACACCTATTTTTGGGCAGTTTCTCCCATTCTTCTTTGCAGGACCTCTCAAGCTTCATCGGGTTGGATGGGGAGTGTCGGTGCACAGTCATTTTCAGATCTCCCCAGAGATGTTCAATCGGGTTCAAATCTGGGCTCTGGCTGGACATTCACAGAGTTGTCCCTTAGCCACTCCTTTGTTATCTTGGCTGTGTGCTTACGGTCGTTGTCCTGTTGGAAGATGAACCTTTGCCCCAGTCTGAGGTCCAAAGCGCTCTGTAGCAGGTTTTCATCAAGGATGTCTCTGTACATTGCTGCATTCATCTTTCCCTTGATCCTGATTAGTCTCCCAGTTCCTCACTGCAAAAATGTGTTTCTTGTTTAGTATTTTTGTCTTGTTTACAGTCCTAATATCTAAAAATTCTTGAATCAAAATGCTTTTACAGATAAGACATTTTTTCTTGTTTTCTGGAAAATAAAATCCAAATGAAGTGAGTTTTTGCTTGAAACAAGCACAATTATCTGTCCATGGGGTAAGAAAAATAATCTTTTTCTGTTTGAAATCTTGTTTCTTTAATCTTGATAATTGTACTTCATTTGGATTTTATTTTCCAGAAAACAAGAAAAAATATCTTATGTCATTTTACTTATCTAGTAAACGCATCTTGATTTAAGAATTTTTAGATATTTAGACAAGAAACAAGACAAAATACTAAATAAGAAAAGCATTTTTTGCTCTGTGCCGCTGAAAAACATCCCCACAGCATGATGCTGCCACCACCATGCTTCACTGTAGGGATGGTATTGGCCAGGTCAGTGGCATGCACAGAGGGGGCTTGAGCCCCTGCCCCTTTAATCGTGAAAGTGCTCTTTTTGATCGCACCGCAGTGCCCCTGCAAACACGATTTAAAATTTTGTACTGGATGCAATTTAACCAACACCCCCGCAAGATCCTTCTCCCCTGATCGCTCATGCAATTTAACCAACACCCCCGCAAGATCCTTCTCCCCTGATCGCTCAGATGGCCAGGCAGCCAGCTCTAGAAAGAGTCCTGGTGGTTCAAAACTTCTTCCATTTACAGATGATGGAGGCCACTGTGCTCATTGGGACCTTCAATGCTACAAAAACATTTCTGTACCCTTCCTCAGATCTGTGCCTTGATACAATCCTTTTCTTGGAGGTCTACAGACAATTCCTTGGACTTCATGGGTTGGTTTGTGCTCTTACATGCACTGTTAATGGTGGGACCTTATATAGACGTGTGCCTTTCCAAATCATGTCCAATCAACTGAATTTACCACAGGTGGACTCCAATCAAGTTGTAGAAACATTTGATGATCAGTGGATACAGGATGCGCCTGAGCTTCAAGATTTCGAACAAACTTCTTTCACGTTGTCATTATGGGGTATTGTTTGTAGAATTGAGGAAAAAAATTATGAATTTAATTAATTTTGGAATAAGGCTGTAACATAACAAAATGTGGAAAAAGTGAAGCGCTGTGAATACTTTCCGGATGCACTGTATCTTCTTTGAGGCAAAGAAGATTCATTATTATTTTATTGAATATAGGTTTTATTGTTCACATTTTTTATTTTATTATTTTATAATATTTTATTGTTATTTTTAACTTCCATCCATCCATTATCTTCCGCTTATCCGGGGCCGGGTCGCGGGGGCAACAGTCTAAGCAGAGACGCCCAGACTTCCCTCTCCCTAGCCACTTCCTCCAGCTCTTCCGGGGGAACCCCGAGGCGTTCCCAGGCCAGCCGGAAGACATAATTCCTCCAGCGTGTCCTAGGTCTTCCTATACCTGAACTCCTCCACCTGAGGCAGAAACTCTCCACCAACCTGAAGTGGGCAAGCCACCCTTTTCCGACTGAGAACCATGGCCTCAGATTTGGAGGTGCTGATTCTCATCCCGGCCGCTTCACACTCGCTGCAAACCGCCCCAGTGCACGCTGAAGGTCCTGGTCTGAGGAGGCCAACATGACAACGTCATCCGCAAAAAGCAGCGACGAAATCATGTGGTTCCCAAACAGGACACCCTCTGACCCTTGGCTGCACCTAGAAATTCTGTCCATAAAAATTATGAACAGAACCGGTGACAAAGGGCAGCCCTGCCGGAGTCCAACATGCACCGGGAACAAGTCCGACTTGCTGCCGGCAATGCGGACCAAGCTCCTGCTCCGGTCATACAGGGACCAAACAGCCCTAAGCAAGGGGCCCCGGACCCCGTACTCCCAGAGCACCCTCCACAGGACGCCACGAGGGACAAAGTCGAATGCCTTCTCCAAATCCACAAAACACATGTGGATTGGTTGGGCAAACTCCCATGAACCCTCCAGCACCCTGGAAAGGGTATAGAGCTGGTCCAGTGTTCCACGACCGGGATGAAAACCACACTGTTCCTCCTGAATCCGAGGTTCCACTATCGGCCGAATTCTCCTCTCCAGTACCCTGGCATAGACTTTCCCGGGGAGGCTGAGAAGTGTGATCCCTCTGTAGTTGGAACACACTCTCTGGTCCCCCTTCTTGAAAAGAGGGACCACCACCCCGGTCTGCCAGTCCAGAGGCACTGTCCCCATCCGCCACGCAACGTTGCAGAGGCGTGTCAGCCAAGACAGCCCCACAACATCCAGAGACTTGAGGTACTCAGGGCAGATCTCATCGACCCCTGGTGCCTTGCCACGAGGAGCTTTTTAACTACCTCGATGACTTCAGCCCGGGTGATGGATGAATCCACCTCTGAGCCCTCAGCCATTGCTTCCTCAATGGAAGACGTGTTGGTGGGATTGAGGAGATCCTCAAAGTATTCCTTCCACTGTCCAACGATATCCCCAGTTGAGGTCAACTGGTGCCCATCTCCACTGTAAACAGAATCTCTTCGAGGCCAACCAATAGTCTTTCTCCATGGCCTCACCGAACTCCTCCCAGGCCGATTTTTTGCCTCCACAACTATCCGGGCTGCAGTCCGCTTGGTCTGCCTGTACCCGTCAGCTGCCTCAGGAGTCCCACAAGCCAACCAGGCCCGATAGGACTCCTTCTTCAGCTTGACGGCATCCCTTACTTCCGGTGTCCACCACTGGGTTTGGGGATTTCCGCCTCGACAGGCACCGGAGACCTTACGGCCACAGCTCCGAGCAGCCGCGTCGACAAGGGAGGTGGAGAACATGGTCCACTCAGACTCAATATCTCCAGACTCCCTCGGGATCCGGTCGAAGCTCTGTCAGAGGTGGGAATTGAAGATCTCTCTGACAGGGGGCTCGGCCAAAGGTTCCCAACAGACCCTCACAGTACGTTTGGGTCTCCCGAGTCTGTCTAGCTTCCTCCCCCACCATCGGATCCAACTCACCACCAGGTGGTGATCAGTTGATAGCTCCGCCCCTCTCTTCACCATAGTGTCCAAGACATACGGCCGGAGGTCAGATGAGACGACCACAAAGTCGATCATCGACCTCCGGTCTAGGGTGTCCTAGTGCCACGTGCACTGATGGACACCCTTATGCTTGAACATGGTGTTCGTTATGGATAAGCCGTGACTAGCACAGAAATCCAATAACATAACACCACTCGGGTTCAGATCAGGGGGGCCATTCCTCCCTATCACTCCCCTCCAGGTATCACTGTCACTGCCCACGTGTGCGTTGAAGTCCCCCAGTAGAATGATGGAGTCTCCAGTTAACTTATTTAACAAAATAGATTTTAGATTATTTGTATTATTTCAATACAGAAAAAATTATTTTAGATTAGATAATAGCAATGTATAATCAATGTTATTAATTTATTCATTTTAATAAATCAATCTTTTATTTGTTTGTATTTATTTAGATAATATAATAATTAACTTTATTAATTTAATATTTTCATAAAATAATCTTAAATTGTTATATATTTATTTTAATATCGGACACTTAAGCCAGAATTTTAATATTAGTGCAACTCTAAATATATAAATGAAAAATAAATAAATATATAATGAAATAATAAAAAAATATTTGAAATATCACAAATCAAAATCATATTGTTGTGTCATATTGTCACTGAAACTCACTTCATTTCAGTGACCCCTCACCTGCTGCGTGAGAATGATGTTCTTGTGTTCTCTGGCCACACGTGTGGCCCATTTCCGTGCTTCCTTATTCAGACTGTGTTCTTCAGCCGTGCCACTCTCCTTCAACAGTTCCCTGACCTGAAGAGATGATGAGAGAGTGAGAGCATTGACTAACACAGACCCTTTTTCTGCACATGAAACCTTGATAACTTCTCAGTGCACCTGTGTGCACAAAAGTCATAGCATAACTCAGGACCATAACCACCATAGGCTTTGAGACAAGTCCCCCCCAATAATTGGAAATGGCCAAATTGCTTGATATTTGATACTTCTTAATACCGCTCTCCATTATGCACTGCTGTTTGTTGTTAGAATGGCAGACATTTTAAAAAGTTAAATTTTTCTTTCTGCCTCAGCGGTCTAACAGTGCTCATCAATGTCAGAATGATGGCCAATCAGATCAAAGAAGGCGGGGCTTAATGGTCACTTAAGATTGTTTAACAACCCACAGTAACACATACAAGTGTATATATTTTTTATATTATTTGCAAAGAGTTTAAATGGATTACTTCACAACTATATAGGCTATAATTAGACCTAGAACAACTTTTACCATTCTTATTTATTCTTTATTCCTTAAATCCCTTTTAATCATTTAATTATTCAATTAATTTAAATAAAAGACAAACTGAGATTTATACATCATATGAAAACTTTCCATTGATGGGACAGGACAATATTTGGTCGAGATTCAACTATTTGAATATTTGGACTCTGAGGGTGCAAAAAATCTAAATATTGGAAAAATGCAACACAATGCTAAAAAGTCCTTAGCAACACATATTACTAATAATAATATATATATATATACTATATATATATATATATATATATATATATATATATATATATATATATATATATATATATATATATATATATTTACTGGTAGAAAATTTACAAAATATCTTCATGGAACATGATCTTTACTTAATATCCTAATGATTTTTGGCATAAAAGAAAAATTGATAATGTTGACCCATACAATGTATTGTTGGCTATTGCCACAAATATACCCATGCGACTTATGACTGGTTTTGTGGTGCAGGGTCACAAATGTTCAAGTGCTGTCAGCTCTTGAAGAATGATCCTTCCAGATGCTGCTTTACAGAGCAGCTCCTGTTCACCAGAAACTAAATATTATGACAGTTTCTTGAAAAAATGCTTGCATACATGGATCTACACTACAGCATGCAAATGCTGATTTTTATAAACCCACTGACAGGGATAAAACAATTTCTAAATTATTTCCATTATTTTTATGTATATAAAATAAATGCATTTTTTATTTATCATTTATTTTTTACATTTATGGAACGGGGGAATGGGAGGTGTTTGTAAGGGGTGCGAGAGGTAGGGCAGGTTCACTTCTCAATGCCCTCTTTTCACAGACCATGCTGCTTCCTGCCTGCACTGACGCCCAGTTTTCCCTGATCTTTCCGCCCCACCAGCGCTGAGGGCTGCATCTCTAATGTTTTCTTTAGGAACAGACTAATGCTTGTTAGACCTGCAAACAAAAAGAGGGTTAGCGAACAAACGGACCACTATGCTGGGGTCGTGAGGGGCGAGATGACATGAGGGCAGCAGGGGGCGCTGTTGCCCATCTGAAAAACATCTGCATGGTCATGGAAGAACAAATTCGGCCTTCATTAGAGCACTTTTCCTCTTTGTCAGACTGATTAATGGACAAATAGAAATATTGTAACAAGTGGCATTTTAAGTGAATGAGAATATGTTTGTGTTATATGTTATATTTTTGATAATATGTGGTGAGTCTCCATTTAAGAAATTTAATCCACAATAAACGTCAAATCTGTCTGGTAAAATCATCTTGTTTATAAGTATGCAGGTCAAGGAAAGGAGTTTTTATTAAAAAAAAATTAAATTAAATAAAAAATAAATAAATTAAAAAAATTCTATATATATGTTATAGGTGATAAATAATGAATAGTCAATATTAAAATTCTATAATATTTTGACTAAAAAAATAAAACAAAAAACTATAATTATTATTATATTTATATTATTTTAAATGATTAAATCTTTTAAAAACATTTAACAGTGTTATTAAATTCTTTTTAATGATTAACTTTAAGTGAGTGTTACAACTTACCGAATCATTTTCACAGGGCTGGTACTGGAAGGGGGTGGCTTTCTGAAACACTGGGTTGTCCTGAATGAAAATCTGTTGGTGGATATCCTGTGTCACCTACAGAGGGGACAAACACACACATACAAACACACAGGAACAATTCAACTAATGTAAACTAATGTAGACTAATGTCAAGATGTCACATTAACAAGAATAGCACAGTTAACACAGGAGGAACAACAGACCAGAACAGGTAATTCACGATCATACGTACGTGTGTGTGTGTGTGTGTGTGTGTGTGTGTGTGTGTGTGTGTGTGTGTGTGTGTGTGTGTGTGTGTGTGTGTGTGTGTGTGTGTGTGTGTGTGTGTGTGTACGGGTGTTGTAACCTGATGCTAGCTAGAGACATTAAACCTGAGTCTCAAAACTGAATGGAAACACTGTGAGAATCATCGAATTACAACAACACAAGACCACAAAAAGACCTAATGACACATACCGAAGGCTGTCACACTGTTAAATGTGCTGATTCTCTTCAAATTACACATTTATAATAACTAACACTCCTTTTGCATTTCTAATTTCAACATTTTTGATGTTCTACCCAGTTAAAGCCAACTTGAAACATCAATGTATCTTAAAAAAAAGCCATTCCGCTCTAACCTAACATAAAGATCTCGTTCCTAAACTGCTGCAAACTCTCTAAAGCAGGTACATTTTTCTCTTTAAGGTCAGGTTTAAATGCTTGAGCTGGGATTTGATCCAATAACCCTCCAGTGGGAGATCATATTACCTGCTCTACATTCAGCCACTGTGGTTCATGTGTGCTTTTCCGTAGCAGTGCATACTCAAGTGTGTGTGTGTGTGTGTGTGTGTGTGTGTAACTCACCCCACTGGACGTCTCCAGCAGGCACTGGAAAGTGTCCTGAATGCTTTGAGACGTCTCAAGCTCCGTCTGACACAGTGAAATGAGAAAACTCTGTACGTGATCATAGAAACCGCCATCTAGAACCTGGATTTAAAAACAAGTAACAATAGTTTTACTTTCAGCTGGATTTTTGGTTGTGATGCACTATATTGCCACAAGTTTTGGGACGCCATCCCATTCTTAATCCGTAGGGTTTAATATGGAGTTGGTCAACCCTTTGCAGCTATAACAGCTTCAACTCTTCTGGGAAGGCTTTCCACAAGGTTTAGGAGTGTGTTTATGGGAATTCTTGACCATTCTTCTAGAAGCGCATTTGTGAGGTCAGGCACTGATGTTGGGCGAGAAGGCGTTGAGGTCAGGTCAGGTCAAGTTCCTCCACACCAAACTCGCTCATCTATGTCTTTATGGACCATGCTTTGTGCACTGGTCATGTTGGAAAAGGAAGGGGCCCTTTTTGTTTCCACAAAGATGGGAGCATGAAATTGTCCAAAATGTCTTGATATGCTGAAGCATTAAGAGTTCCTTTCACTGGAACTAAGGGGCCAAGCCCAACCTCTGAAAAACAACCCCAGACCATAATCCCCCCTCCACCAAAACTTTACACTTGGCACAATGCAGTCAAGCAAGTACTGTTCTCCTGGTAACCGCCAAACCCAGACTCGTCCATCGGATTGCCAGACAGAGAAGCGTGATTCATCACTCCAAAGAACACGTCTCCACTGCTCTAGAGTCCAGTGGCGGCGTGCTTTATACCACTGCATCCGACGCTTTGCACTTGGTGATGTAAGGCTTAGATGCAGCTGCTCGGCCAAAGAAATCCATTCCATGAAGCTCTCTATGCACTGTTCTTGAGCTAATCTGAAGGCCACACAAAGTTTGGACGTCTGTAGCTGTTGACTCTGCAGAAAGCTGGCAACTTCTGCACACTGTGCACCTCAGCATGTGCTGACCCTGCTCTGTGATTCTATGTGGCCTACCACTTCGTGGCTGGGTTGCTGTTGTTCTCAATTGCTTCCACTTTGTTATAATACAATTAACAGTTGACTTTGCAGACTGCATGCCCAGCTGCTTGTTTTTTATTCACCTTTGGCCATGGAAGTGATTCTGAATTCATTTATTTGGAGGGGTGTCCCAATACTTTTGGCAATATAGTGATATATAAATAAATACAAAATTATTAGGCCAAAGACTGAGCAACATCCAGCCTCACCGTGATGCAACTGATCAGATCTGTCTCATAATAGCGGTCCTGATGAGCATTAGTGGCTGACAGTGTGAGCAGGTAATCATTCCTTGCTTGTGTGGCTTTGCACTTCCATTCATTCTTCTTTGCTTTTAGCTGAAATCAACAGGAAATGGTCACATGTAAACTTGACTCTCAGTCACCATGATTTATTAGGAAATTTTACAAAATAATACTTGAATTAAATGTTAGATGTTGGCAAATGTAATCCAAATGTAAAAATAGGACAAATGAACATGCACTATTACAGTTTTTTAAAATTGCTTACACACAATTTCTGAAACTATGGCTCCATTTCACAAAACTCTACACACAAAACCACAAAACACACACACAAGATGAAAAACATAACACAACTCTTGCAAAAGCTAACACTTAATTCAAAAGTTTTCTAAAATTGTGTTTTTGTATAGTAAGGGAAAGCGGGGCACAACCTAACGCTTTTTGCCTTTCTCAGTTTGTGTAAATTCACTTGGGGTTCAGAGTATTTATTTTTCCCACATTAATTTCACATATGTGGTTTTGTTTCATTAATACAGTGTATACTTTTTTCTTGATTTCCCCTGAAAGAATGGAAGTGAAATGTGACAACATGCCCCATAGGTACACTGTGACATGTGGGGCACACTGTAACATGACCAAATGACAGCTTAAAATGTTACCTGATATAATCAAAAAATATCCAAGACAAACTAAAATATTTAATAAAATCATCAATATGTCAATAAAATACAATTATTTTGTCTTCTGCTGGTAGATCAGCATTAAAGAACGATCTCAACTGTTAAATAACAGATAATAGATAGATAATATCAGATTTGTTTTATTTTAAATAAACACAAAAAACAGAGATGAAAAATAAACCTAAGTAAGAAATTTACTTTTGCTATGGTTAAATAAATGTTTAGTAATATCTTCCAAAGGTTTCTTAATTTTGGCGCAATTTATTCTCTAAATAATGTTGATATGGCAACTAGTAAATACACAAAGTTTCGTCATCCTGGCATGTGTGTAAAGTTTTAAACCATGCGTGTTACAACTAACAGCGTTAGGTTGTGTTGTGCGCGCTCCCTAACTCTACACACAAACATCACATGATTATCCATATACACATCCAACTACACACAGATGTTCAGTGGGCAGTGGAGTGTACAGTTAGTCATAGCATAGTCCTGCTTGTCTGTATTGACTTGTATGCATATTCAGTATATATTTTCAAAAAAAGCAGAAATGCAAGGGTCAAAAATGTATTTGTTTCTCAAAACATTGAGTTTTGATTTCTAAGTGATCAAATTAGGTATATTTACACTATTAACCTAAATGCAAGAGGGTATAAATTATTTATTTTCTTTCTGTTTTGATTCCTAAGGGATTTGTGAAGTTCACAGCGTAATTTCGGGAGAAGTGAACCCATCTAATCTTTCAATTACCTGCCAGAGCATATAAGCAGCCATCCACCTTTTTCTGGCATCCCTCCCCCTCTCCAACTCCACCAACATAAATTTAGGCATCTTGTTTGCCATACTCCTCTTCTTAGCACTAGTAGTCCCTGATAAAAATCTAAGCTCGAGTTGAAGCTGCTTCCTCGAGCCCCTCCACTGCGGACAGCAAGCCAAATACGCTTAACCTTATTAGCTTAGAGTATATGGCTAAACAAACTCCTGAAATTTGTGTTTAAGTGTTTTCACACGTGATCGTTGGGTAGGTTAAAGCCACAATATGTAATTTTCGGCGCTAGAGGTCACTTGTTCAAAACAAAGTTGTAGCATGATGACTCCTTGATTTAGCTTTTATTATACTGCAGACGACCACTTCTGCTTCTCCCGGTCATGTGTATGTGGGGTAACGCAGCGCTGTTTTATCATATTAGATACATTATTTGAGTGTGTTGAAAGTTATGCTATAATGCTACTCTGTGCGTTCGCTCAGCGGCTACTATGAGACACTTTGCACACTGCAGTAAGCTAGATCAATATTAGACATGGTAAAACATGGTACTATATCAAGAAAACGAGATTTAAGACTAACTGTGTTGAGCTATATAACAATGATTAGTTTTCTGTCGATGAATGTATCCAAACAGTTGCTCACCTGTCTAATAAAACACATAATATATTCAAGCGTGTTTGGAGTTTCCATGGTAATCGAGGGTAACGTGGGTATGATGTCATTGATAGGCAACACACGGACAGTCTGTGCCTTGGTTAAAATTGCTTATTTCTCTGGATTTATATATTCTTGTAAATATTTGGTATAATGTAGGTACACAAGTCAACAAAATATAACATTGTTCTAGTGGTTGTTGGATATTTGAATCCAAAAATACATATTGTGCCTTTAAATGATTGTGACATTTAAAAGAGCTGTTAGTTTCGACTGATGTGTCTAATGTAGAGAACTGTTTAGCATTTTGCAAAAAGTTTGTTGTACAAATGCAGATGTGTAAGCATATAATGTGCTTCCAGTTTTGCAGATTTGGTCTGAAGATTGGGTATATGAGTGAATGGTTTCGCTAAGTAGGCCTCAAGTACCACTTTTAGTGTGTAAGCATTTTTAAAAAACTGTAAATATCCAATATAGACAGCTAACCAGTATGGTACTGATATTGTGCTAGATTACCTTTACACTCGCCCTCTTCAAACTGGAGCGTGACTGAAACAGGCTGAGCTTTGACCTTGTGTTGCATGAGACAACAGGAAGAAGGGAAAATACCAGAGAAAAATAAGCGAGGGAGAGGAAAAACAGCAAAAAATTATGAATCTTCATTTAAAACTGAAAACCATGATAACCCTATGCCCTGTTCTGTGGACAGCTGATGTCTCTTCATTCACATGTGACAGGTCAGCGAACGTACTTGGCCTCCATATCAGCTTTCTCTCTCACAGTCTGCGCTGTTTGTTCCGCCTCCTGGTAGGCCTTTCTGCTCTTTTCCAGGTCTCTGATCGTGACCTGCAGATCGGCCTGAGCTCTCGCCAGCTGTTCGCAGCACTGAGAGAACAGATGAATAAACACTTTCGTGAAGAGTCAAAAACTGCCATTCTGCCACTTTAGTGCAGTGTGTCTGTTAATGTGTTTACCTTCTTCAGCTGCATGTCCTTCTGCACTCTGAACGTCTTCACAGGATCTGAGATCTGGCTCCTATAGTTCTCACATCCGTTGATCCGAGACTGGCTCACCTTCATCACACCCTCCAAGTAAGACCTCCATACGGCCCAAACATTTCTGTACGCATGCACAGACATCTATTTCAAGTCTGTTTAATGATGAAGAAAAATGGACAATGCAATCGAAAATCAATCTGATCTCTCCTTCTACCTGGAGTCTCTCAGCTCCTCTGTTGGGGCTCCATTCCACTCTCGCTTCAAGTACTGCGAGGCAAGCTTATGCAGAGCCTACAAAGTCAAGTCCAGTAACAGTTATTTGTATAGCGCTTTATACAATACAGATTTTTACAAAGAAGCTTCACAGTAATAGACAAGAAAATAACAGTATTAATGTTGCAATATTCTTCAATTATGAACAAATACAATTTCAGCTGTAAAGCAGCTCTAAAAAATACAATAGTGTAATTTTGTAATCTCAGTTTAGTGTTGATTCAATTTAGTTCAATGACTAATATAATTCATTCATTATGTATAATGAAGCAAACTCAATTCAACTAAAAAGCATCTCTACAGTTCAATAAAAGCTCAAAGATCATCAAATTATGAAACAAGCTTAAAGTCGGCATGAAACAGAAGTTGCGATAGTCTTTTCTTCCCTATTGTGATGTATATGCAAGAGAAGCTGCTTCTCGAACAAGTAAAGATGTAGGATGGGACTTGATTTTGTCCATTGGCAATGGATTGGATGGTTGTGGCTTGCTATTGTTGTGATGTCATGTGAGTGACAGGTTGTCCCTGTTTGATTCAGCTATAAAGCAAATCCACAGAAGACAGTCGACATTGCCCAGCTCAACTTTTGTAAAATTTTGGTTCTCAGTGCAGTCAATTTGATAATATTACTTAACTCTTGTGCATCAATTAAAAAAGTTACACATAGGTCCATAGAGGACAAACATGTCTCTTGGGAGCACAGACTTAAGTTTGATTTCATTTTAAAGAAGACTCTTGGCATAGCATTGCTGAAGTAAAAAAAAAAAAAAAAGTTTAAAAAGTGAAACCGAAATAAAGTTACAGAGGTTTAAGTTTATGAAAATGATATATTAAATGCATATTTTATGAAACATGTTGGTCTCTAAAACTGCTAGAAAATCAAAGCCATGAATCTAAACAAGTTGTGTTCCAAATTTGAGGTTGATATCTCAAAAAATGAGCTTCCAGTAAGAGTTTGTTTGGGCGCAGTGCCAACTTTTCCCCATTAGATGCACACAGTGGTTGGATTTGTGAAGTACAGTAGAGTACACATATACAAACCACACTCAGACATCCATACCAACACACCCACACAATTATAGCTGCATAATTTACCATATTGGCGCTATAATATGCAGAAATAGAAAACAGGAATAAAGCGAGTATTTGCTTTATAGGCCAAACCTGAGAAAATGGCACCATCTGGTAAATTTAAAAAAATGTTAAAAAAAATTACATTTTGAAGCCTTGCCAACAGAATGAAAGGCTATTAATAAAGATTGCATAATTTTATAGTTAAATGGGACTGGGATGTTTCAATGGGGATATTTTTGTCCAAAAGGTGCTGAGAGGAACTATTTTGTGTACCTAGTGCAAAGCAGATTTATTAAAGGAAATGTGCGTGAAATAGTCAAATTCCAATAAAAATACACACCTGTGCCAACATTTATGCAACTGGCATTAACACAGGCAAAATTATTCATAAAAAAACACTGAAAAAGACAAAAATGTCCATAAGGATTCACAAGGGTTAACATCATGTGCCTTTGAAACAAACAAGAAAACTATGCTTTAGATTCAGAGCCTCCGAATAGCATTTTAAAAACTCCACTTCAAGAGTCACCACAAAAATAAAACAGACGTCTGAAAGGACAAACGTTAATTTATCCCGTCACTCCAGATCAGTGCAAATGTGGAAAACATGGAGGACAACCTTTAGTCTGTAAAAGCGAAACCCACATGGGTCCTTCTGCTTGTCTGCTTGACACTTAAATGCCAGACAGTGGTACAAACTGTGCCAGTGTGTAGATTTACAAGTGAGTAAGAAATTGGCTGGTTATGAAACAGAAGAAAGAAGAAATTACCACTCAATTTCCATCCTCAAGTCAAGCAAATGTCACTGTGTTGGACCGATCTCTGAAAGTCACAAAAACTTGGCACACTATCAGCGCAGAAAAACAACCACAAAACTTTACTGAAGTTTTTAAAAAAGGTTAGTATTTGTCTACCAAAGATCCTTACTTCACCCCTACTGATGATAATTCCAACTGACTATAGCTAAACTTCAACAAACTGCGATGACTGAACTGTAACAAGTTCTACAAAGGACAGAGAGTGATCAGCATCCCCTCAAAACAGAGAGGATTCGCTTCCTGGCCCTCAGTCCACAAGCTGGCACTGTCAACCTAGTCCTGTGAACTGCCAGCTCTGATGAGTCCACTCAGGAAGAGACCCTGAGGAAGAGAGAGATCCCTGTCTTCATGAGCCAATCAGCACGCAGCAGCCCTGCAGGTGCACAAGCTTCAGATCCAACAGTAAAGAATCTCTCACACACACACAGAGCGTCATTCAGACAGCTGGGCTCTCCATTTACCAAATGTCATTTACCAAAAGATCACACAGATCTTATAGTATCATGATGAACATGGTCAACATGGCGGGGTGTAAATATAAACAGTTTGGGTGTGAATTTGTTAATGCACTATACACTACGGGGTCGGTAAGATTTTATGTTTTGGAAAGAAGTCCTCATGCTGACTAAGACTGCATTTATTTGATAAAAATGAGGTCAAAACAGTAATATTGTGAAATGTTATTACAATGTAAAATAACTGCTTAGTATGTGGATATATTTTAGAATTCCTGTGATGGCAAAGCATCATTACTCCAGTCTTCAGTGTCACATGATCCTTCAGAAATCATTCTAATATGCTGGTTTAGTGCTCAAGAAACATTTCATATTAATATCAATGTTGAAAGCAGTTTTGCTGCTTAATATTTATTATGGAAACAGTGATATATTTGTGATATATGATCCATAAAAAGAAGAGCTTTTATTTGAAATAGGAATCTTTTTTAACATAAATGCATTTATTGTCATTTTCGATCAATTTAATACTTCCTTTGTGAATATATATATATATATATATATATATATATATATATATATATATATATATATATATATATATATATATATATATATAATTAAAATATTACTAATCCCAAACTTTTTAATTGTAGTGTAAGTTGTATAATAGGCAGTAATTTTCCCAAAATTTTCCCCAAAGTTTTTGGTTTAAATGGGATAAAAGGTAAAAATCTACGTCCTGATGTACATCCCAAATATATGAAATGATACTCAGAAAGTGAGATACCGTTGAGATCAGCAGAAATCAGAGACCATAATGCAGTCTGTACCATAACTGATGTCATGTAGATCTTCTCAGCAACTCAACAGAAAGAGACATGCAGAGAAAGCAGATTCGAACTGGTAAAAACATGACCACCTGCAGATCGTTAACAACCACAATTTTTTTCCACTGAGTCACAAAATCTGCTTCTCTACAAAAACAGATTCACACTCACCTGTGAGTAATCTTTCTCTATTAGTGCTTTTTTCTGGCTGTAAGTCCTGAGGATGACACACACACACACACACACACACACACACACACACACACACACACACACACACACAGTCAAACAGTTCAGCACTAACATACCAACAAATAGACAGAAAATAGATTGATAGACATTTAAAAATAGCAATGTAAAAGGTGACTCAAATTCGACCTCAGATCCTCCAGGAAGTCCAAGTCTGTCTGGTGTTTGAGCTGGAGTCTGTTCAGCTGCTCAGTGTGAGTGTGTTTCACCTCTTGTGTTACTTTTACCTACAACACACACAATGACAACAACTGGAGAAGCAACTCTTACACAGATCACACCAGCATTAAAGAGCAATCCATGTCTGGCATCCTCGAGTCAATGGAGACATGCTGGAACTCAGCATAAATATGCACATCATGTTTATATTGATAGATGTTGTCCAGCTGTCTGACCAGTGATATATATATATATATATATATATATATATATATATATATATATATATATATATATATATATATATATATATATATATATATATTAGTCAGACAGCTGGACAACATCTATCTATCTATCTATCTATGACAACAAAAAATCGGAAAAAGCGAGATTTGTCAATTAAAGAACAGTACGACTCACCTTTCTTGGAGGAGGTTGCATGTCTGGATCTGGATATACGGGACAAAACTCTTTACGGGACAAAAAATTCCACCGCGAAATCAAAACACATCTGCGGGACGGAGCAATGCAGTGCAGAATATTCTATTTAAATGGAAGCCAGAAAGAAAGAGCAGTGAAATACTTTAAGACCCCTCCGTTGAACCGCTCGCATAAAAACACAGCTGAGAAATGAAGTAAACTCTTGTGAGAACTTCAGTCTTCAGGAGCAGAATGAAGAAGAACAGCGTCCTCCAGTGACCAAACATATTCACGTTCCGAAGGCGTTCGTGAAAACGGTCATGCGAGTTTATGTGTATGTGCTGTTGTGCGTTTATGAATGTGTGTTGATATATGTGATGTGATGTGTTTCCGTTAGAATATGAGGCTGTGTTGATAAATGTGTAAAGATTCCAGATGTGGACAGGTTTACAGACTCAAACTATGTGCCGCTCTCATTCTACATATAATTGCAATTATGATAATAAATATTCTCTTTATTGTCATTTTTTATCACCATAAAATAATCACAGGGGTGTGAGAGGCCCTGCGTCATATGTTGTCGGCGAGATGATGCCATCTAGTGGTGGGCGTATGACAAACTCAAATTCAATATCCTAAATAAAAATAATGCCTTTTTTTTTTTTTGTGCTAAATAATAACAATAATATAAATTATTATTAGGCTATAGTTGTTATTAAAATAACTAAGTACATATTATTTATCATGATTTAAATCTACATTTTCTCAGTAGTCGTGCGTAATTTGATAGCTGTTTAAGTAAAAATGTTAACACGTTTAAGGACTGTTAAAACCTGTAAAATGAACATGGCTAGAAGTGTTTACTAGAGATTAAGGGTAATTCCTGATTTATAAAAATGACAACAATGATGACTAAGTATTACATCTATTATTTAGATATAGTTTAAAAATCCAAACATCCTGTAGAGACAACATTAAAACAAAAATCAAATCTGAAAATACATTAAGGTTCATTTTAGGTTTAGTCTGTTCATCCAAAAGTGAGAATGCATAGCCAGCATTAAATGTGAACAGGTTTAAAATGTTATGTGATCAGTGCTACACTGCTAATAGAATAAACTATAAAGACTTAATATATATAGCCTACACAAAAACGTGAAGAAGAAACGTGAAGAAGTTTAGATTTTGAGTATATTCTGTATAAAGGATGTGAGAATAAAATTTGAATCTTGGACAAGGAAGAGAATATTCCACGGACAGCCAGTACTAACTCACTGTAATCTGTAATCTGTAATCGAAGCTTCACTTTGGCCTGTTTAAAGGATTAGAGGAAGAGTCATCAAACTATTCCAGCAGTACAACCCCTCCGACTGCTGAGATGTCTTACAGTCACTGTCATCACTCACAAACAAAAGCACAAACTCTGCCGTCACGCCAAACAAGCACCACAACAGCAGGAATACGGCTATTGCTCTTGTGGCAGTTGACTGATCAATGGCTCTGCTCAAATCTGGCTGGCTCTGGAGACAGTGTAAGTGGAATTATACATTTAGATATTTTGGTAACACTTTACAATAAGGTCTCACACATTAGGAAATGTATTGACTAACATGAACTAACAATGAGCAATACATTTGTTATTGTATTTGTTAATCATTGTTAATGTTAGTTAATAAAAATCCAGCTGTTCATTGTTCATGTTAGTTAACAGTGCATTAATGTTAACAAATACAACTTTTTATTTTTATAATGTATTAGTAAATGTTGAAATTAACATTAATTAATAAATTATAATATTACAATAAATTAATTATAATAAAGTATTGTTATTGCTAGTTCATGTTAACTAAAGTTGTAACTAATGAAACCTTATTGTAAAGTGTTACCGATATTTTTATATAAAGAGATATATAAATATATATAAAGATTCCTATAATCTGCTCAATGCACCTCTAAGCAATGAAAGTAGTTTACGTTTTTAGCCCAAAAAATTGTGGAAGAAATAACCCGAGGGTAAATATTTTGTCTTCAAAAATAGAAAACAAAGTGTAGTTGCTTTTGACCCAGTAGTTTCCAATCATTGAAATTCATATAAATTAAGTTAAATGATCTAATTTGGAAAAACCTAGATAGCAGGATGTGTATAATACTAAACAGCACAAATATAACTTTTGACAACTTTTCTTATTATATATAATATATATTGAAGAAAAGTTGTATTCTGATAATTCGATTAATCATGATTAATTTGATTTGAATGCACTAATATCTATTGATTAATCGTGATTAATTACAATTAACATAAAAGTTTGTTTTATATAGCTTGTGTGTGTGTGTGTGTGTGTGTGTGTGTGTGTGTGTGTGTGTGTGTGTGTGTGTGTGTGTGTGTGTGTGTGTGTGTGTGTGTGTGTGTCACTCACACACTCACATTAGGCTATATAAACAAACTTTTATGTTTTTACTAGCTTTTATGTTCGATGTGATTAATCACGATTAATCGATTTGACAGCACTAATATATATTAGTTGCGATTAATTGCATCTAACATAAATGTTTGTGTTTATGTAATATATGTGTTTATACATATTATATTATATGTATAAACACACATATATTACATAAACACAAACGTTTATGTTAGATGCAATTAATCACAATTTATCGATTTGACATATTAGTGCTGGTATAAAAGCTAGTTTATATAATATATGTGTGTTTATACATATTATATTATATACTGTATAATATATTATATGTATGCATGTATATGTAATTAAATAAAACAACTGTTCCAGAAGGTCTGTTATGAAACTCAGAGCCTGACACTGTTTGCAGTAATAATCCTCTTATGGACAGTGTTACAGAACAGTACAGTAGCTGTTAGTTATAGACTCCAGGTTTGATCTGTATTCTAGAGAAACTCAAAATGATAACTGCCGATGGGTTTACATTACAATATTGTCCCCCTTCAAGATTCCAAGCAAATTTTCTCGATTCTTAAAATAAAACATACAATATGACTAGTAATATAAATTATTAAGTGACCTTTATATTCTCTATAAAAAAAAAATATAGGTCTATTCTTTGTTAGCACATAGTCTAGTAGCATCTTCGAAAAGTTTGAGTTGCTAATGCTAACTTCAGTGGAAGACTTTGTGATATAGCAAATGTTGTTATACATGTTTATTCCTATGTTCATTTATTGTATCAAATACACAAGAGACGCTTTGAACAATCAGATAGTTATGATCATTTAGCTGCAGGCTTTTAAATCTGTATTAGTACTATCATTGTGTTTTGAATCTGAACAACTTTTTGAACAATGATTTTGAACGAATCCGTTGATTAAATACTGGTGTAACCGTTAAAATAAAAAAATCAATGAACGATTCTAAACAGAATCAAAAGACAGCTAGCTAGTAGCGGCCATTTTAGTTAATTCCAGTGAATTGAATCTTTTGATTTCATTCAGATTAGTTCATTGAAGGCTCTTAAAGGGATAGTTCACCCAAAAATGAAAATTCCCCCATGATTTACTCACCCTCAAGTCATCCTAGGTGTATATGACATTCTTAAAAGTAATCCATACGGCTCTGGGGAGTTAATAAAGGCCTTCTGAAACTAATTGATGGGTTTGTGTAAGAAAAATATCCTTATTTAACACATTATAAGTCAAATATCTAGCTACAGCCAGACCGCCTTCCGTATTCAACTTACGGAAAAAGCCTAGCAGACTTTTTGAACTGCGAGAGGCAGCATGGATAACTTTCATAAAGGATGGATGCACTTTTTTGAGCTTCATATTCTGGCCTGCCATTCACTGCCATTATAATGCTTGGAATTTTTGTTTTAATACAACTCCGATTGTATTCGTCTGAAAGAAGAATGTCATATACACCTAAGATGGCTTGAGGGTGAGTAAATCATGGGGTAATTTACTCACATTCCTCCACTCTTAAAAAGTAATTGTGCCAAAGGTTTTCTTTTTTCTTTCTTTTTTTTTCTTGCAGCATAGCAACAGAAGAACCATTTCTGATTCCCCAAATGAAATAAAATAAACATTTATAAATAAAAGGATCCTTTTTTCCCCCTTTAAAAATCTAAAGATCCTTTTTTCACTATAAAGAACCTTTTGTGGAGTGGAAAGGTTTGGATGTTATGTTCTTCATGGAACCATCAATGCCAATGAAGAACCTTAAAGATTAAAGATGAAGCTGTAGAGAGTAGTTTGTCTGTGCTACAAAAGACTATGGAAATGGAGACCGATACTCCATAATATTGAATTTTCTTTTTTTTATTTTGTTAATTTATTTTGTTATTCTGTCTTTATCTATCTCCTCCCCCAGTCCATACAAAAAATCCCATCACGTGACCACGTGTACTGTGTCATGTTTATGTTTATGTTTTGTTGATGTTTTATTGTGTTTTGCTATGTAACTGCATTCTTGTATTTCTGGAGAGCGTGTGGCGGCGCCTGACTAATCGGCTGCGGCCCGGAGGCTTGCTCCAAACTCATTTCGTTATACTGTACTTGTACATGTGTAATGACAAATAAAATAACTTGTAACTTGTAACTTGTAAAAACGTTCACAGCTTCAATCCTCAAACGCTGGAAGCTGAACTGGTGTGACCTATGGATAGATGGGAGTTTTGTCTTTTACACATCTGAATCCAGAAGAGACTATGAGACCAAAGTAAATCTAAAGAACGCCTGTGTGAATGTGAAGTCTGGACTGGAGTGTGCAGGTATGAAGGATCTTATCATGTAGAAAGTGCATGTAATGAAAACTTTAATGCTGTTGTAACAGTGTCTATGTGAGCAGGTGTATGTCCTCCTGAGAGTCACCCCAGAGAGAATCTGCTGGTTGTTTATCTAAGGGATGGCGCTATGCTGATCCTGTGTGCCAACAGTGAAGATGAGGCACTGTAAGTCTTGACCTTTGACATTTTAATTTAACCCCTCCCACAACAAACAAAGCCCCACCCACTTTGCCCTCTAATTTATTTCATTTCGGTCACTTTTCAGGGCCTGGAAACTCACAATCATGGAGGCGAAAAGAAATCCAGTGAGTGTTATTCTTGACATGCAGGATGGTTTTCTATTTTTGCTTTAATATTTTATTCAATTCACATTTCTTTTCACTCTCATAGGTTTTCACATACAATCCCTATGACGATACTTACCAGACTGTTCCGATTGACAGTCATAATGCAGTTTACATCATGCCAGGTACAGGTTGTGGAGGTAATTATACAAACCCGTCCCTTATTTGGCAGAAAGCACAGATATATATATTTAATTGGTATTATCAGATATCAGTAGTATTACTATAACCATATAAGGCCCGTCCACACGAAGAGTTCAGTTCTGTACCAGAGCTTTCCTTATCCGATCTATTTTTTTTCCTCATTTCAAGAAATATCTGCGTTCACACGAGAGCACTGAAACCGACTCAAAACAATATAGTATACATGCCAGGCCAGTATGTGGCGCTGTAATTCTGCCACAGAAATGCACTAAAAACGGAGAAGAAGAGTTATGGCTAGAAGGGGTACAGCAATGGTAGGAAGTGAGGCAAAATCTCACAATAAAATAACAATAAATAAATTTGCTGCTTACCAGCTGTGTTTTATTAACGCCTACACCCTAAACCTACCCTTACAATAATGCAAATACAGTAATTAAATGACGCAATATTGATGTGCGCATGCCCAAGTGCCCGTTAGTTGTATCCCTTTCTAGGCTTTCCCACGCGTGGTGTGATGACATCACCGTTTCACAAAATATACGGATTGGCTGTACACACGAAAACGCAAGGATGTCGTTTTCAGATTTATCCACTCTGGGACCTGTTGGGATGGTTGTTGTTGTAGCACGGACTGTAATCAGTGGGACACCACCTGGCTTATGTTTTTTGCATCTGATAGTACAGACCGGGTTTGTTGTGTTCAATAAAGTTAAGTGTACGCAACTATATTGGCGTTAACCGTACATTCTATTGACAATAGAGGATAGAATGAAACAGGACCCGGTTTAAAAAAATATTGGTTTCATGCTCCCAAAACGGATCGTGTGGACGAAACGCTGATACGATACAAAATTTTAACGTATACAGCTAAACCGTGTGGATGGGGCTTAAGTATATTGTTCATTAATTTATTTCCTTTATTAATAAAGCACTTAAAGCAACTACTTTATAGCTCAAAGTGCTGAACAATCATGGACAATTCAAAGGACAGAAAAGGTCATTTTTGGACATTAGTCCATTGGACATAGTCTGAGACCTTAACATATTTAATTACAATATTTTAATTGAAATTTGGGTAAAAGTTTAGGGTCCAATTCTCACTATAAACTAGTTGCTCATTTTCATGCATATTACTAGGATATTTATTAATACATATAAAGCACATATTAATGCTATTAATATTAATATATTAATAATATTACTATTCTACGTCCCTTAAAGTCCTCATGAAATCAAAATAGACCCTATTTACTTTGTTAGCACATATTAAAGGTTTTAGGGTGAACAATTAATCCGTGCAAGGTAATACACATTAAAAAATAGTTTGTCGCGGTAATCTTTAATCAAAGTCTGAAAGGTAACTTCCGGTCTGGAAACGGCGTTCCTTCTCAGATGATGTCAGTTTGACGGCTTAGGTTTAAAAATCTTTAACCACTCCCCTCCAACCGTTAGTCTGCTGTGAGCGCGAGATGGAGAGGAGGAGCGCTGAAGTAAAACCCTGCCCTCTATTCAATATTCAGTTTCACTTGGAAATACGTCACAGCACTGAAGAAAACTCACTTGCTACTTCCGGTTCACTGGGACTTTAAAACTGCAGTCCGTAGTTTTTCCTTTTTGTCGCCATCTCTGTTCGAAATCTGCAACTGCAGTTATTCGGGGAATTATCGAGTAGTATGAAGACCCGGAGCCTTCAGATACGGTCCCGCATTCTCAGACCCCTCGTTTTTTCGAGACAGCGCCTCCTGGTGTTCTGAAGATCGTATAACACCCTTATCCAAATGCCATTTAAAACAATAGGATGCAATATTGCGGTCTCGTTTCATTTAAAGTTTTCCAAATAAATTTACAACAAAATAACGATTTTGCAAACATATTTGCGTTCCCTGCTCAATGGAAAAATCTCAAAAATCTTCTCTGACTAACAAATTACCAAGTTTTTTTTTTTATTTATTTATTTATTTATTTTTTTCCTGCGTGTGGGTGGTAATTGAAGGAAATTACTGATGGAAGAGATACAATTACAAATTGAACTAACTTCTGAAAAATATTATGTGATATTATATTGCTACACTGTTTTTTTAATTCCAATTCCAATGTTTCTTTCAATTCAACCTATGCTAATGGTCTAATTAACATATTATACCTTGCTAACATTACAAATTTTTGATATCTTGAATTCAAAGCAAAACTCAAATAAGAATAGGCAAAACACCAATAATAAACAATTCTGTACTTTAACTATCACCTAAACATCATCTTGCTGTAAACAGGACAAAGCAAAGAAAAAAGGAAGAAAGAATTGTGTTAGTGAATTTACTTTTCATCTTCAGTTGCATAAGGTAAAATAATAACTACAGTAAATAATAAGCCATTCTTTTGGAATACCTCAAAGCTCTGCTGGATGGATAAGTCAAAAACTCAACTGAACTTCACAGATGAAGTGGAGTTCATTTGTAGTTTTCTTTTTCCTGAGGTAGGCCCAAACATGTTTGTCAATTGGATTGTTTCTGTTATTGCCATATATGCAATGTTTTATATAATTAATTAATTAATTAATTAATTTATACAGACAGGCCATCATTCATGGCCTATGTGAGATGCAGGCAAAACATATATAATTTATTATTACACAATATTTTTGACCATGGCATTCATCTTTTATTTTAGTCGAGGAATTTGACAGAGTGATTGCCAAACAAATGAAAAAAAGAAGGAACAGTCGCCTACCAGAAAGTACAGTTATACCTTATGCAACTGAAGATGAAAAGTAAAGTCACTAACGCAATTCTTTCTTCCTTTTTTCTTTGCTTTGTCCTGTTTACAGCAAGATGATGTTTAGGTGATAATTAAAGTACAGAATTGTTTATTATTAGTGTTTTGCCTATTCTTATTTGAGTTTTGCTTTGAATTCAAGATATCAAAAACAGGATTTGTAATGTTAGCAAGGTATAATATGTTAATGACCATTAGCATAGGCTGAACTGAAAGAAACATTGGAACTGGAATTAAAAACATTGTAGCAATATAATATCACATAATATTTTTCAGTAGATAGTTCAATCTGTAATTGTATCTCTTCCATTAGTAATTTTCTTTCAATTACCACCCACACATAAAAAAGAAATAAATAATTAAATAAAAATACTGGGTACTTTGTTAGTCAGAGAAGATTTTTAGATTTTTTGGCACATGCATTGAGCAGGAGGCGCAATTATGTTTGCAAAATCGTTATTTTGTTTTGTAATTTATTTGGATAACTTTAATGAAATGAGACCATAATATTGCATCCTATTGTTTTAAATGGCATTTGGATAAGGGTGTTATAGACATTAGTTGTATTAGTCCACAGCCTAAGCAAGCACTCCACTCTTCTCCACAATGGTAACCCACTGTAATTTAAATTCTTCTAATAATTCCAACATAATTGAATATTAAACACCATCAAACACAATCAAGTCTCCCCTTTCTCATCTTGCTCAAAAATACATAAAATAAGACTTTTACATATAAAATAACATTTACTCTCTCTTGATTTAGCCATATGCAAAGCATGCTGGGAACTAACAAGCCCCGCCCAGTTTCAGTTAATGCAACACAATTCATTAATGTAATCTCAGCACAAACGGATTAAGTAAACTTCCATTTTACTTATATTTAAGTGGATTGAACACAATCAAATTAAGTCAGGACAAAATGTATAGAAATTGTGTTGATTTAGCTCATTTTAATTAAGCAATTTGAACAAGCAGTAAAAAAATTTTTTCAGTGAAGCGATAAAAAAAAAAGAAAATTACATTAGTGACAATCGCATTCATGTTCGTTTCGTAGGAGGATGATCTAAATTCTGGCATACGCTCTGACTAAATAAACCCCACCTTCAAGACTGATTGACAGTTAGACACAAATGCAAGTGCAAAGGGGATTGTGATTCCATTTGAATTTTGTGAGGGTTGTGGCTGGAGAGGACGTGAAATAGCAAATAAGTGATGGGTTTGGTTGAAGGTCAGCTGCATGTAATTATGCATAATTTACTGTTATTACTATGGTAAGTACATGTAACATATGTAACAAGGACACTGTAAAATAAAGTGTTACCGTTTATTTAAAACTAATGTAGTTAAATGATGTTAACAAGTGGAACCTTGTTGTAAAGTGTTACCATTTTTTTAAATGTAAAACTTTATTTATTGCCAGTTTTAAATGACAAGTTAAGTTCCAATAAACACAGAAACAATTTACAATGGACGTACCCCTAAACCTGATGTGCTTCCTTGTAGGAACTCAGCATGTCTGGGTGCACAGAAACTCTGATGACAATTTTGGAGAGCAGATTGCTTTGGGACTCCTGGCTGGAATGGCCGCGGGTGCAGCAATGCGTTCACTTCTATGGATGCCCTTCTGGTTCTGTTGAGGACCAGTGGGATAGCAAGATGATCACTGGAAGATGAAAGAATGGAAGAATATACTGGAAGAGCCGCCCATAAAGCTCCGCAATAGCAAGCACACCTGTTCCTGCATATAAATATGAGAATAGTTGCAGCTGTTTTAAACTCAGTGGGCATTAAGCGGTCAATCAAGTATGTAAAAAGGGGATTCTAGGAGTTTGCTTTAAAGGTACACTATGTAACTTTGGCCCTCTAGCCAAAATGCATGCATTTTGCAGAAGAACATTGCTTTGGTTGTGCTTCGGCGCTGCATTACTGTGCGGATGAATATGGTTATCCTACTGCTCATAATGAAATATTAACTACTAGACTATATAATCAGCTTAGATGGAAAGGATCTCAAGCTGACTACACTGTCAGAAAAAAGGTACAGAGCTATTACTGGGGGGCAGTACCTAAGGTACAAAAGTGAAAAGGTACATCTTTGTACCTTACTCACCCCTAAATGGTAATATTAGTACCTTAAAAGGTACATATCAGTACTTTAAGAGTGCGCATTAGTACCTTAAAGTTACGTATTAGTACCTTTTCGGTTTTGTACCTTAGGGTACCGCCCCAGTGACAGCAATGTACCTTTTTTCTGACAGTGTAGCTGAAGACGTTATTGCAGCTATACCCATTAATAGACACTGTACTTCCTTGAAAAGAAATTCCAGTACAGTGCTACAACAACCATAATTAAACAAATTACCCTTCACAATAGATAATGCTTTACAATGAACTCTGTTATAAAGCTAGACATAGTACTTTATTTAAAAACATCTCTAAATCACTTTTCCAACATTTCAAATCCCTTAGTTCTCGCCATCTCCGAAAAGCCAATGTTGATTCTTGTTTTATTACAAGCTCTGTTGTGTTCTCTGTATGCCAGCAAACTCTGCACTGTTCTGTTTATATATATATATATATATATATATATATATATATATATATATATATATATATATATATATATATATATATATATAAACACACACTCACCTAAAGGATTATTAGGAACACCTGTTCAATTTCTCATTAATGCAATTATCTAATCAACCAATCACATGGCAGTTGCTTCAATGCATTTAGGGTGTGATCCTGGTCAAGACAATCTCCTGAACTCCAAACTGAATGTCAGAATGGGAAAGAAAGGTGATTTAAGCAATTTGAGCGTGGCATGGTTGTTGGTGCCAGACGGGCCGGTCTGAGTATTTCACAATCTGCTCAATTACTGGGATTTTCATGCACAACCATTTCTAGGGTTTACAAAGAATGGTGTAAAAAGGGAAAAACATCCGGTATGCGGCAGTCCTGTGGGCGAAAATGCCTTGTTGATGCTAGAGGTCAGAGGAGAATGGGCCAACTGATTCAAGCTGATAGAAGAGCAACTTTGACTGAAATAACCACTCGTTACAACCGAGGTATGCAGCAAAGCATTTGTGAAGCCACAACACGCACAACCTTGAGGCATATGGGCTACAACAGCAGAAGACCAAGCTCACGCTCACCAAAATTGGACAATTGAAGACTGGAAAAATGTTGCCTGGTCTGATGAGTCTCGATTTCTGTTGAGACATTCAGATGGTAGAGTCAGAATTTGGCATAAACAGAATGAGAACATGGATCCATTATGCCTTGTTACCACTGTGCAGGCTGCTGGTGGTGGTGTAATGGTGTGGGGGATGTTTTCTCGGCACACTTTAGGCCCCTTAGTGCCAATTGGGCATCGTTTAAATGCCACGGCCTACCTGAGCATTGTTTCTGACCATGCCCATCCCTTTATGACCACCATGTACCCATTCTCTGATGGCTACTTCCAGCAGGATAATGCACCATGTCACAAAAAGCTCGAATCATTTCAAATTGGTTTCTTGAACATGACAATGAGTTCACTGTACTAAAATGGCCCCCACAGTCACCAGATCTCAACCCAATAGAGCATCTTTGGGATGTGGTGGAACAGGAGCTTCGTGCCCTGGATGTGCATCCCACAAATCTCCATCAACTGCAAGATGCTATCCTATCAATATGGGCCATTGTTTCTAAAGAATGCTTTCAGCACCTTGTTGAATCAATGCCACGTAGAATTAAAGCAGTTCTGAAGGCGAAAGGGGGTCAAACACAGTATTAGTATGGTGTTCCTAATAATCCTTTAGGTGAGTGTATATAAAAATGGGCGAGGTCGAAATGTAGCATGCTCCATGTCAACCTTTCTCGCTCATTGTGACAACTAACCTATGCCATTCCCACACCATACACGTGTCAAAGTAGCCGGTGTCATGAGTAATTGAGTCTCCACCTGGGATAGGGTTTCCATCAGGCCCCCCCGAGTTATCCCATTGGCTCAAATAACTTATAATGGGTACTATTTTTAATGCCAGACAATTCCTGCAAAATCACATTATGATTTATGTAGTTAAATGTAGATAAATGTATTATGCTTTAAATGTTTCATATAGTAGTATATAATGGAAGCTATAGGTTGTGAAATCAAGCATTTTTCATTCTTACTGTTTTTTTTTTTTTTTTTTTTTTTTTATAGCTTACTCAGTTAGCTTAGCTTATACACCATGCATTTGAACTTACCCAACATTTATGTGTTAAATCTCCAAATATTTGGAGCAACTTTTCTCTATTTTTAGATTGGCTATGACGAGAAAGGCATGGGCGAGTGACGTAGGCCAATAATATTGCAATTTCCCGCGAAAACCATCCCGACAGGTCTAAAATATAAACACTTATAATAGGCTTACCATAGTGAATCAGGGTAAGACAAAAACACGTTTTGGAAGAAAGGTTGATGTTTACTCATTTCATTACATAGTGCACCTTCAATAGTTTGCAGTTTAAAGAAAACACCTATTTTAGCTGCTCAAATTGAACAGAAAAATGACCGTTTTTCTCTGATTGGTGAAATATCAACAGCTATTTCTAACAGAGAATAATTCTGCACATAACGAAAAGATTGTATTTTCTTGCTTTTATGATTCTGCTTTGTGTATAATGTAGAGCTTTGCAAACTTTTTCAGTTGTGTCCATGATTTTGTCAAGATACAAGAGGCCTATTTATAAATAGCTTCAGATTTTTTCTAACTGTAAATCACTTGAACCCTGAATTTATGATGTCCTAAAGCAGTTAGGAGTGACCGTCAGACCGTTGATTGCACTCCAAATATAAGAATCTTGTATTTTCTATCCGTTTTCATATACTCCCCATGATGCTTTGCGCGAATTTTAGAGTAACTTCCGTTAATTTGTAAGCTCAAGGTTCACTTTATGAACGCAATAAGAAGCATGTTCAAAAACGGGGTACAATGAGATGACATGAATCACAGATAACTCAATGATGAAGGCTGCATAATGGCATCAGTTCTCATGACTGACCACTAGAGGGGGGCCTGTTTATGCACTAATGTACTACCTTGCAAATGTAGAAAGTTATGAACTTGATATTGTTGTGCAACACTTATAAATTAAAAGCTGCTACCACATACAGAAGCATAAAACATCTGGAGTTTTGTTTGCAATTCCTGCATAGATTTGACTAGACTATTTTTAATTTTCTGCTCTGCACATTTACCAACTTGATTTACAAATGGAGTTATACACTATACAATCAAAACTAAAGAAATATAATGTTGCTAAATAAAGATTTTATTAGGGATGTCTCAAAATGCTGATAAATTTTAGCAGTGCAAATAATGAGTATTGTCGTCAAGCAGCACTGCCAGGCGAAAACTGGTTAAAACCCATTTGAAATGTATGAGACAGTTCAAAGAAAACAACCCCAAAAAAACATTACACAAAATGCACTAGAAACGTTTAGATCAGTCTGGGGACAAAACATCACTGTACATTTAAAAACAAATGTGGCAGCTGCTTTGGGGAAGAATATCTAAACGTCTCTATGAATTATGAAAAACCAAACAGTGTTTAAAAACAAAACAAAAGACATCACAAATAAATATTAGGGTTCATGGTTGATTCAACAAATCAAAAAGAAAACAAACCACATCTAGTGTGTCATTATTAAAAATTAATCAAATTTTACAATGCTAATAAAAGAAAAGCAAACCAGTGGAAGCCCAATAAAACAAACCATTGAAGGCAACGGCTGCATATTCTGTTATACCAGATATGATACTTCCCTTAATATACATATTTCTTTACAATAACTGTATCTCTCTTAGACTAAGCTACTGGCTTTCTAATGCTCAAAATAAGTTGGAAGGAAATCAAATAAAAAGACATCCAAGCAGAAAAAGCACAATGCTTGAGGGGCAACTGAGCAAAAAGCAGCACTTGTTCCTCCAAAAACATTTGTTTTTACACTTTCCTTTCTTCCTTCTGAAGAAGAGACATCAACAGCGTCACAGATTCAACATGCTGTAGCCACATATGATGAAATGTAGACTTGGATATTTCCAAAAACACTCTTTTGTAAACCTTTCATCCATCTCTGCACCATTACTATGGAACGACGTTTAAAGAGTCATCGCATATTCAAATCTGGATATCCTTCTCCTAATCCTGTTTTGCTCCCATTCATGTCATTATTACAGTAATATAAGTATTATTTCACATATAACTAAACATGGACAAAAAAAACCCCCAACACTTTATAAAGCATTTTGAGAGTGAAAAAACAAAAACACCACAAAAGGTGTATGAATAACGGAAACAATTAATAGAAAAGCAACATCATACACATCCACGTTGTGCTTTCGAATTTAAAGTCATTTGAGTGGGTCAGTGGTAACCACGGTAATGAGGGTGATGGGTAGTGTTCTACTCTCTCCAGGTGGGCGGAGCTTCTGCAGAGTATCCAGAGATGCTGCGAGTGCAACTAAGAGCGCCTGAAAGAACGACAATAAGAGACACGGCACAGAAATGTCGACTGAAGCCTCAGCATGAACAGCCGCCTTCGCTGACCGGCTGCTCTGGCGGCTTTTCTAATTTTATGTCGATCACTGAAGGAATAAGGAATTAAGGAAAAACATGATACTTATTAACATGATACAACACTTATTCAGATGGACAATCGAGTATTATAACAAGCAACTGAAAGTGCAAAAAGCCCAATCACATACGTAAATAAGTATGCATATATATTTGTATAGGATACTGTCCTCTCTGCTCTTGTCTTGTGTGCTCTCCATACCAGGAAGAGCTGCTGCTACACGCCGGAAAAGCTTTAATAGACAAGCACAAACATCCATTATTAAATTCTCACACCGGGATCAGGAAAAACAAGCAGTGTGTGGGTGTGTTTGAGATGGTTTGCATTCAGAAAAGTTGAATATTTAATCATCTGGTTTCTTCTGAAGACAGTGTTATGAGAGAAATACTTAGCAATGCTCTTTTTGAATAATCATGCAAATATCATTTAATAAAGTTTGTGATTCAGTTTGATTCTCAATTATTAAAAGCGTGCCTTTCTCCTCTTGAATCAAGTCAAATCTCAGTCACACTCACCTGTTTGACGTTATATCCGGCTTTAGCACTAGTTTCAATAAACATTACATTCAGTTCTTTGGCTTTCCTTTCTCCTTCCTCGATAGAAACTTGCCTGAAATGAGCCCAAAAACACATGTAATCATTACTATTTGCCCATAGATTTCTTTAATACTAGATAAAACAGCTAGACTGAATAATCAACCGATATTTAGCCATTTTGAGCAGATTAGTTTTTAACTTTTAGTTTGTGCCATTCAAAAAGATACCAATGTGCTATGTCAATGGATAAATAATTTCTGTTAATTTAGGGAATTTTATGAAACATTGCATTTTTGTGCACATACATGACCTAAACCAAAAGTTTGTGGTCTGAAAGATGTTTGTTTTTGAAAGATTGAAAGTATTGGGACACCCCTCCAAATCACTGAATTCAGGTGTTCCAATCACTTCCATGGCCACAGGTGTATAAAATCAAGCACCTAGGCATGCAGACGCTTCTACAAACATTTGTGAAAGAATGGGTCGCTCTCAGGAGCTCAGTGAATTCAAGCGTGGTACCGTGATAGGTTGCCACCTGTGCAATAAGTCCATTTGTGAAATTTCCTCACTACTAAATATTCCACGGTGAACTGTTAGTGGTATTGTAACAAAGTGGAAGCAATTGGGAACAACAGCAAAGTGGTAGGCCACATAAAAATTTTTTTTTAAAAAGCGGGGTCATGCTGAGGTGCAGTGAGCAGAAGTCACCAGCTTTCTAACAGAGTCAATAGCTACAGACCTCCAAACTTCACGTGGCCTTCAGATTAGCTCAAGAACAGTGCGTAGAGAGCTTCATGGCATGGGTTTCCATGGCCGAGCAGCTGCATCCAAGCCTTACATCACCAAGTGCAATGCGAAGCGTCGGATGCAGTGGTGTAAAGCACGCTGCCACTGGACTAGAGCAGTGGAGACGTGTTCTCTGGAGTGACGAATCATGCTTCTTTGTCTGGCAATCCAATGGACAAGTCTGGGTTTAGCGGTTGCCAGGAGAATGGTACTTGCCTGACTGCATTGTGCTAAGTGTAAAGTTTGGTGTAGGGGGGATTATTGTGTGGGGTTGTTTTTTAGGGGTTGGGCTTGGCCCCTTAGTTCCAGTGAAAGGAACTCTTAATGCTTCAGTATACCAATACATTTTGGACAATTTCATGCTCCCAACTTTGTGGGAACAGTTTGGGGATGGCCCCTTCCTCTTCCAACATGACTGCGCACCAGTGCACAAAGCAAGGTCCATAAAGACATGGATGAGCGAGTTTGGTGTGGAGGAACTTGACTGGCCTGCACAGAGTCCTGACCTCAACCCAACAGAACACCTTTGGGATGAATTAGAGTGGAGACTGTGAGCCAGGCCTTCTCGTCCAACATCAGTGCCTGACCTCAGAAATGCGAATGGTCAAAAATTTGAATGGTCAAAAAAAACAGTCCTAAACCTTGTGGAAAGCCTTCCCAGAGAGTTGAAGCTGTTATAGCTGCAAAGGGTGGGCCAACACCATATTAAACCCTACGGATTAAGAATGGGATGTCATTCAAGTTCATGTAAAGGCAGTCATCCCAAAACTTTTGCCAATATAGTGCATTTTAAAATATAATTTATTCCAGTGATGGCAGAGCTGAATTTTCAGCATCATTACAGTGATCCTTCAGAAAGCATTATAATATGCTGGTTTATTAAATATTTATTATTATGCTGCTTAATATATTTGTGCAAACTAAATTATTTTCAGGATTCAAAGTTCAAAAGAACAGCAATTGTGTAACAAACTATGTCATAATGTTCCTAAAAGGTTGCAACCATTTAAACAAACCGTTTATCTGCAAGATCTGTTTTGTTTCCCACCAGCATGATTATGACATCACTTCCTCTTTCTGTTCGGACATCATCGATCCATTTGGTGGTCTGCTGGAACGAGTTGACATCTGTCGAGGGGATTTCAGAGACACTGGGTTAACACTTAAGATGAGCCTTAAGGGATCTATGGGGAATCCCAGGGTCACAGACAGGGAGACAAAACTTGCAGGTAGAAAAAAACACAAGGATAAAATAAGAGGAAAGACAGAAGGAAGTTCTAAAGCTGGAAGCGACTCATGAATGTGTCACAGGAACTCGGTCTGCAGAAGAAGAAAAATAGACAAATCATCTTTCATCTACATTATCTATCATTTTATCAGTCTGTAAAATGGTGAATTAATGCATATTTTCTTTTTATAAAATAATTAAAATTGTTATATGAACAACAAAAAAAAAAGTAAACAATTTAACGTTTAATGAAAAATATTAATATTTCCAGTGAATATAAAAATGTACTGTCGAAAATAAAAATATATCATTCTTGTATCATTCATTCTTATGTGAATGTTGTTCGTAGGAACTTATTGTCGAGTCCTGACGGTGTAAAACTTTTAGCCGCAACTACCAAAAATCTACTAGACATTTATATTTTTTACATTAAGCAGTATTCTGCATTCTTTTTATAAAAGATATATTTTCTCTGCCTATGAAAACAAACTGTATTATTCAGCTGTTTTTTTAACAACATAGATCTGCACTACATTTTAGTTGCTAATAAAACAATGGCCTGTTATCCTTTAAATGCGAAGATACGCATGCAGCCTAAAACAAAGTTACCAAGTTAAGCACCGAATTGCAATTGCAAAGCAAAAAAAACAACAATTACAAATAAGAAAGAAGACAAAAAGAATGAAAAATCACAGAAAACTCAAAGGATGTGAAAAAAAAAAAAAAAAAAAAAAAAGAGACTGCGTTGAGATGACAGACATCTTTCCTCTTCCTTAAGTTCTCCCGTCGAGGATCCACACTCACTTGTGATGTCAAAGACTACCACGGCAACCGTAGAGTCCCGGATGTAGCTGGGAATCAGACTGCGGAAGCGCTCCTGTCCTGCTGTGTCCCACAGCTGCAGCCGCACCTGACCAAATATTTTAGCACCAGAGTTCCAGCAGAGAGAGAGAGAGAGAGAGAGAGAGAGAGAGAGAGAGAGGGGAGAAAGGGGAAGAGGAAGAGGTAAGAGGAGGGGAACTGGACGCAGAGCGGGTCTCAGATACCTACTTGTGATGTCGTAAACTACAACAGCAGCAGCAGAGTCTCTGATGTAACTGGGAATGAGGCTACGGAAACGCTCCTGTCCTGCTGTGTCCCAAAGCTGCAGCCTGATCTGTGTGAATGGAGAACAAACAAAAGAAAAAGAGGGGAATAAAGGAAAAAAAAGAGAGGGGAAATTAAATGTTCAGGGGAGGGGGATAAAAAAGGAGTGGAATGAAATGTAAGAAATAAGAAAAAGCAAAGTGGATCGAAAAGATTTTTCAAGCTCAGGATTTGGGTTAGGGAGCAGATTAAGGTCTTCAGATGGACTCATGTTAGTAGGTTTATAGAACCCTATGATTTCCACAATGCAAAAAGAATCACTGAATCCAATTATAAAAATGGAATGTCACGGAATTTGGCACATTTTTGATGTGCAGTTTCCTTGGTTCACCCAAAAATGAAATTTCTGTCATCATTTACTCACCCTCAAGTTGTTCCAAACCTGTACGAGTTCCTTTCTTCTGTTGAAAACGAAAGATGACATTTGGAAGAATGTCAGTAACCAAACAGGTAATGGCCCCCATTGACTTCCAAAGTAGGAAAAAAAATACTATGGAAATCAATGGGTGCCGTCAACTGTCTGGTGGTTACCAACATTCTTCAAAATATCTTCTTTTGTGTTCAACAGAAGAAAATAACTCTTGCAGGTTTGGAACAACTGAAGGTTAAGAAATGACAACATTTTGGGTGAATGTTCACTTTAATCAAATTGCGACGTTGACTAATGTCAGTGTATATCAAACCGCAAAAAGACTAATAATAATAATAATAATAATAATAATAATAATAATAATAATAATAATAACAACAACAACATTATTAAAACAATACAATTGTAAAAAATAATAATAGTAATAAAATAAATAGAATAATAATAAAAAAATCATTAGGGCCCTATTATTATTTAAAAAGAAGTAACAATAATAATAATAATAATAATAATAATAATAATAATAATAATAATGCAAGTTGTTAAACGTTTGTCAATTCAATTGATATAGACATGCTTATTGATTAATACAATTTAAATATATTTAAAATATAATCCAGAAAAATTAAAACAGAATTTGGGAAAATTAAAAAGTTTTTCATAGGGCACTAAAATGTATTTTTGTTGAACTTTTAATTATTGCTGAATTGTATAAGCTTCATGATTTTAATTAATTAGACATGCTTTTTGATTACAGACATTTCATTTAACCAATAAATCAGAGTCCAGAAAAATGTTAATTGAAGGGGGAAAACAGAATCCAGAAAAAATGTAATGGAAATTAATTATTAAATGGAAATAAATGGCCCTAGGGTTATGGTATGGGTTATGTTATCAGGACTGCAGATCTTCAGAGTGAAACATTCCCACTCAAATCCAATCAAGAAGAACAATTCGTTAGAGGAAGAAACATACAAATGTGAACAAATAACTAGACAGAGAGATAGAGAGCAAGCGAGAGAGAGAGAGAGAAACGGGGCTGAAGCAATGGACACACCAGGTGGAGAGAGGCACAGGACTTTCTCATGGTGCAGTTTATGTTGGGCTTTTACAGACACATCATCTCACTAAACGTTCAAATTAATGTTCAACAAAGCAAATAAAAACACTAGGGCTGCACAGTATGAGTTGTAGACATTAAAATAATACATTTCCATAAAGAAAGAAAATTAATCTAACAATATAAAAAAATAATGCATTAAAATCATATTAACTGCAATAATTCACTTGCACTGTTTTTAAAATGACACATTATAAAGCCATAAAGAGTATTGACCAACGTAAGCTATAAAAAAAGAATCCAAACAAATCCCTCAGTCAATAATCAACAGCATCCCAGGGGCCTGTGCCATGATTGTAGTTTAAAAAACTCAGGGTTACAGGATTAGTTTCGAGTTGACAAAACCAAACAAATCTATTCAGGCTTTGTTGGTCCCATGATGCTGATCATCAGCTTTTTCTGTCAACTCAGGCTTTGATCCTGAGTTTAGGAGTTTAGCTGTGACATCAGTAGTGAACAGCCAATCACATGCTGTGGATCAGTGAAACTGTGAATCAGTGAGATTCACTTCTCACGAGAGAAGCAGTGAGATTCATTTCTCTCTTCTGCAGAATATTACATGACTGAAAAGTAGAAACTGGGGGAGTGACTTTATTGCATCAGAGGTGTGTCACTTTGCTCACAGCTGATTGGTCCAATTTCAGTTTGAGATCTCTTACCCAGAACATAACCAGCTCAGGAGCAGGTTAGCCATGGAGCGCAAGTTACTATGGAGATGAACACTGCTAAAAGCCAAACCACTTTAATGGTACCTAAAACCCAGGATTGGAACAAACTAAGCTTAAACATATCTGGCTAGCCAGTTAAACCGGCTTCATGGTACAGGCCCCTGATGTGTGTGTCATTTAAACACCGGTAAAATACAGTACTTATATTTTCATGCATTTCATTCCTTCAAATCATTGAAAGAGACATTCATTCATTGGTAAATCAAAAAATATTGACTTACTGTTCTGTCCTCAAGATACATTGTTTTCGACAAGAAATCGATTCCTATTGTTGCCTGAAAATGAAAAGCAACAAAACAAAGCTTTAAGGAAAAGGACACTAATAATCCATGCAACTGATCAGAAACATCCAAAATAGGAACCAAACAAATCAGAACACTGTTTAAACTTACACAATGAGTCAGGAAAAAGATTCACTTACCTGGTAGGTATTATCGAAACTGTCATACATAAATCTGGTAATCAATGACGTCTTTCCGACTGCAAAACCGAATGAAAAATTTACTGGTTACTATCAAATCATTACATATATCTTTGATCAAAAGTTGACATTTTGCATCGCTTTCATTGTAAATACATTTTGAATGCAGAAGGAAAAGATCCAACCAATTACACAATTAAATGTCTATAATGTGTGTCCATCTACAAACCCGATTCCAAAAAAAGTGTACAACTGTACACACTGTACAAATTGTGAATAAAAACAGAATGCAATGATGTGGAGGTTTCAAATTTCAATATTTTATTCAGAATACAACATAGATGACATATCAAATGTTTAAACTGAGAAAATGGTATATATTATATTTTATATTATATAGAATATTTTAAGGGAAAATAAGTTGATTTTAAATTTCATGGCATCAACACATCTCAAAAAAGTTGGGACAAGGCCATGTTTACCACTGTGTGGCATCCCCTCTTTTTTTTATAACAGTCTGCAAACGTCTGGGGACTGAGGAGACAAGTTGCTCAAGTTGTCCCATTCTTGTCTAATACAGGCTTCTAGTTGCTCAACTGTCTTAGGTCTTCTTTGTCACATCTTCCTCTTTATGATGCACCAAATGTTTTCTATGGGTGAAAGATCTGGACTGCAGGCTGGCCATTTCAGTACCCGGATCCTTCTTCTACACAGCCATGATGTTGTAATTGATGCAGTATGTGGTCTGGCATTATCATGTTGGAAAATGCAAGGTCATCCCTGAAAAAGACGACGTCTGGATGGGAGCATTTGTTGTTACTTGGGTCTAGAACTTGGATATACCTTTCAGCATTGATGGGGCCTTTCCAGATGTGTAAGCTGCCCATGCCACACGCACTCATGCAACCCCATCCCATCAGAGATGCAGGCTTCTGAACGGAGCGCTGAGAACAACTTGGGTTGTCCTTGTCCTCTTTAGTCTGGATGACATGGCGTCCCAGTTTTCCAAAAAGAACTTCAAATGTTGATTCATCTGACCACAGAACAGTTTTCCACTTTGCCACGGTCCATTTTAAATGAGCCTTGGCCCAGAGAAAACGCCTGCGCTTCTGGATCATGTTTAGATATGGCTTCTTTTTTGACCTATAGAGTTTTAGCCGGCAATGGCGTATGGCACGGTGGATTGTGTTCACCGACAATGTTTTCTGGAAGTATTCCTGAGCCCATGTTGTGATTTCCATTACAGTAGCATTCCTGTATGTGATGCAGTGCCGTCTAAGGGCCCGAAGATCACGGGCATCCAGTATGGTTTTCCGGCCTTGACCCTTACGCACAGAGATTGTTCCAGATTCTCTGAATCTTTGGATGATATTATGCACTGTAGATGATGATAACTTCAAACTTTGCAATTTTTCTCTGAGAAACTCCTTTCTGATATTGCTCCACTATTTTACACCGCAGCATTGGGGGAATTGGTGATCCTCTGCCCATCTTGACTTCTGAGAGACACTGCCACTCTGAGAGGCTCTTTTTATACCCAATCATGTTGCCAATTGACCTAATAAGTTGCAAATTGGTCCTCCAGCTGTTCCTTATATGTACATTTAACTTTTCCGGCCTCTTATTGCTACCTGTCCCAACTTTTTTGGAATGTGTAGCTCTCATGAAATCCAAAATGAGCCAATTTTTGAAATGTCATGCCAAATTGTCTCACTTTCAACATTTGATATGTTATCTATATTCTATTGTGAATACAATATAATTTTATGAGATTTGTAAATTATTGCATTCCTTTTTTATTCACAATTTGTACAGTGTCCCAACTTTTTTGCAATCGGGTTTGTATCAGTTGCCACTGACATGCAAACATTAGATTTCACAAGGTCATTCAAAAAGCATAACTTTAGTTTAAAAACGTCATTAAAGTGCATGAATGCTTAAACCTGTACACATTCATTTCTGATTCAGATCAGATGAAACATGCAGGGCAATTGAAATGGATTAATCTACAAACGCTGAATGACATGAACACATGCATAGACAGACATGCATGTCTATGTAAATATATGCAAATATTTGCAATGTTTATTTTCATATTCAAATTTTTTGAAATCCAACAAAAAGAAAAACTATCTTACACTTGTCTAGTCTTACTAATGTTCACAAAATAATGCTACATGATCTTTGTTTATGCTTTATAATGATTTGCTGATTCACACAGACCCTGCAAAGCAATTCTGGTACAAGTGAGTTTTATTTTAATTTTTTTAGATTGACAGGCCACCTGTGTCAGGGCCAGATATCTTGGAAAGGGGAATTAATCTTAACACACAGATGGGGGTAACTCATTACAAATAACTTGAGCTACGTAATCAGATTACTTTTTCAAGTAACTAGTAAAGTAATGCATTACTTTTAAAATTTACAACAAAATATCTGAGTTACTTTTTCAAATAAGTAACGCAAGTTACTTTTCCCATTTATTGACTGACAGCTCTCCTGTCCCAATGTTGAGACAAATCGTAAGTGCGGAGCTGTTGTGTGTGAACATGAGGGTTATTGTAGTTCTAGACTAAATGTGAGCGTGCATTTACTCATCTCACTTGCGCGCACACACACACACACACACACACACACACACACACACACACACACACACACACACACACACAAATCTGTATTCCTCAAAACTAATAAAATCTGTGAAATGCAAACACAGAATACTATGCAAACCTCCAATAAATTAAATGTTAAATAAATCAAATATTTTTATGCATTCAATCTCACTTTATTGCCCGATGTACTTGCTGCTGACCTTCAATGATTCAGTTAAACCATACGCAAAAAATTACTCGATTTTTTGTTTTTATTGGTGAAGTAAGTGTTACCAGAGGCTTATTAATTCACTTTTGGTGTTTACACTGCGTCAACAGCATAGGAGACGGACCCAGACGAGAAGAGATTGTGGAATAAAGTCGTTATTTTTGTTGTTTTTTTGAGCACAAAAAGTACTCTCGTAGCTTCATAAAATTAAGGTTGAACCGCTGTAGTCACATGGGCTATTTTATCGATGTCTTTACTACCTTTCTGGACCTTGAAAGTGGTAATTCATTAGCTGTCTATAGAGGGGTCAGATAGCTCTCGGATCTCATCAGAAATATCCTTATTTGTGTTCCGAAGATTGTTTGGAACGACATGAGGGTGAGTATATAATGACCGAATTTTCATTTTTGGGTGAACTAACGCTTTAATGTTATCGAATAGGCAATGCTGGCATTTATATTCTTATGAACACATGCAAATTCTTCTAAGCTTTGAAATATGAGCTTCAATAGCTAGAAGATCCAGAAAAGTCCAGCATGTCAGCAAAACAGTCAAGTATGAGAATATCATGTTTACACAGGAGACAGACAAAAATATTCTGTGAAATGAATATGAAATGCAGTTCAAGACCAGACAGCCGAAATCTAATTTCACTATATTAGTGATGGCATCTCATGAATGTTGTAGGTTTTATTTGGCAGTGATGATATTTGCTATTTGATATGACTTTACCCCATAAACCAAACACTCACAAACCTGTTGATATTAAAAGATTACAAGAAAAACCTGTTTTGGCTGATGTGATTACATGTGAAGTTGTCATAACTATCATACATGTTGGTCTTTGACATGTTTTACTGGATTTGTGAACATACAACAAGGTATAGCTAAATATGTAGACATTTTACAACACACACACACACACACACACACACACACACACACACACACACACACACACACACACACACACACACACACACACACACAGACACAGGTATTTAGACATTTCAACTTAGATATTTAGCAGACAAAATCATAAAAACAGACAGGACCAGTATGCTCGGCTCGGCTCGGTTCGGTTCGGCACTCACCGCTCTGTTCTCCCAGAAACACCAGCTTGAATTTGCGGAGCGGGTTGCCGAAATCTCCTGCTGCAGACATGCTGCCGGTTCCGCTGGGTCTAATGGGACGTTAATGTGTTTCTAAAACTATCAAAATGCTCTAAACAAGAAAATAAAGCGGTAATTCGGTTCAGTTTGAGACTCTCAGCCGTCTATTCAGGCCCCGATCTGCGCCGCAACCTACCATGATGCTCACAGAGACGTGATTGACAGCTGAGCTCAGCCTATAGAGTTAGACAAAATACAATGACATGCGTCGTTGTGTCAAATTAATGACACATAGTAGTAGATACTTAATTAGGTCAAGTATTCAAATATCATCTCAGTATCAATATAATTTAATATAAAATGTAGCTCTTTTGAACATTGCATTTCCTGCGACGTCTTTTCATAATGAAATATAAATTTAGCAGGCCTCATTCGCATCATTACTCAAATATAAAAAAAATAAATTGGAAAACTTTATAGTTATTGCGCAAGCGAGCGGAATGTATATATGTGGAAATAAGGCGGGACTCCAAGCATGTTAGATTGAGCTTTGCTAGCGCCACCGGCGCCACGTCAGGTTCCTAGCGTCATTTGCCCTGCATCATCGCATTCCGTTAACCCCTGAACTCTGAAACTTTTTTAGGATTAAATGATTTTGTTGCTGGCCATTTTTATACATTATACAATGATATTTAAATGGGCATATATTACACTAATGCTTGCTTTCTGAGCCAGTGGTTATTTATGATTATTTCACATAGATAGTGTAGAACCATTTGATATGAGAACAGTTTTGTAAATGCTCTCTTTCAAAGTAATATATATATATATATATATATATATATATATATATATATATATATATATATATATATATATATATATATATATATATATATATATATTTTTTTTTTTTTTTTTTTTTTTATTAATATTTTATAATGTTTTTAAGCCTAACGATAACTTCTGCATGTTAAAGGAAATGAATCATACTGATTTTAACTTCAATCTCCAAACTAGTATGACGCCTTTGCTCCAGCGGGTGGCAGTAATGTGCGGAACGAGCGTAAATTCACCCTGCTGGAATCCTTGAAGAAGATCGCGCGCAGTACATGCGCTTATCTGAGTGATATTTACGGGTTTTGGCCGCTTATTTTAAAGCGGTACTATTGGATGAATATATCAACGTGAAACAATGAACTATTTACTGAATAAGGTGTAGTATTTAGAGTATGACGTCTTAATTGTCGGTTTGTTGCAGTAGTGTATGTTGTTGACGTGCCAAGGTCGGAGCAGAACTGAGTGCAGTACATTTACTTTGATGATTTAGATTTTTTTTTTTTTGGTTTGTGACATTAGTTTGTGTTATTCTTTTGCATCAGGTTTTTCTTCTTCAGAACACACGGGCGCTGTTGTGTGCAGCATCATCGGTCCAGTAAGTATCTATCTATCTATCTATCTATCTATCTGTCTGTCTGTTATTAAAACTGATTATTGTTTTTTTCCTGTAATGTCACAGAAGTCAAGTGTCAACTATACAGATGCCTTTGGGTAAGAGCAATACATTTGTTGTTCTCTGTTTAATTGGCATTTATATGTACACTATATTGCCCAAAGTTTTGGGATGCCTGCCTTTACATGCACATGAACTTTAATGACATCCCATTCTTAATCCGTATGGAGTTGGCCCACCCTTTGCAGCTATAACAGCTTCAACTCTTTCCAATCGACTTTCCACAAGGTTTAGGAATGTGTTTATGGGAATTTTTGACCATTCTTCTAGAAGCGCATTTGTGAGGTCAGGCACTGATGTTGGACGAGAAGGCCTCGCAGTCTCCGCTCTAATTCATCCCAAAGGTGTTGTATTGGGTTGAGGTCAGGACTCTGTGCAGGCCAGTCAAACTCCACACCAAACTCGCTCATCCATGTCTTTATGGACCTTCCTTTGTGCACTGGTGCGCAGTCATGTTGGAAAGGACCATCCCCAAACTGTTCCCACAAATTTGGGAGCATGAAATTGTCCAAAATGTCTTGGTATACTGAAGCATTAAGAGTTCCTTTCACTGAAACTAAGAGGGCAAACCCAACCCCTGAAAATCAACCCCACACCATAATCCCCCTACACCAAACTTTACACTTAGCACAATGCAGTCAGCCAACCGCCAAATCCAGACTTGTCCATTGGATTGCCAGACAGAGAAGCGTGATTTGTCACTCCAGAGAACATGTCTCCACTGCTCTAGAGTCCAGTGGCAGCGTGCTTTACACCACTGCATCCAACGCTTTGTATTGCACTTGGTGATGTAAGGCTTGGATGCAGCTGCTCGGCCATGGAAACCCATTCCATGAAGCTCTTTATGCACTATTCTTGAGCTAATCTGAAGGCCACACAAAGTTTGGAGGTCTGTAGCTGTTGACTCTGCAGAAAGCTGGCAACTTCTGCGCACTGTGTGCCTCAGAATGAGCTGACCCCGCTCTGTGATTTTACATAACCTACCACTTTGTGACGGAGTTGCTGTTGTTCCCATTTGCTTCCACTTTGTTACAGTACCACTAACAGTTGACTCTAAAATATTTAGTAGTGAGGAAATTTCACAAATGGACTTATTGCACAGGTAGCAACCTATCACGGTACCATGCTTGAATTCACTGAGCTCCTGAGAACGACCCATTCTTTCACGAATGTTTATAGACGCAGTCTGCATGCCTAGGTGCTTGATTTTGTACACCTGTGGCCATGGAAGTAATTGGAACACCTGACTTCAGCGATTTGGAGGGGTGTCCCAATACTTTTGGCAATATAGTGTATGTGTGTTCAAGTATAATTGTTAGCTGATGGTAATCAAGTGTCTGTTTGTTTTTTATGTCTAAACAGGTGTTTTGCTGACTAACAGACAGTATAGATCAATGCCCACACATGGTATTGGAAGATACAGACATCTTCTTCCAAAAGCATTGGTAAGACCTAGTTTTTACATCATCAGTATAAAATGTTTTCACTGCTAGTTAATAGCATATGCTAAATTATTTTCATTCAGCCAAAGAAGAAGAAGGACAGAATTCAGGCAAAGCAGATCAAAGCAGCGACAGCCACAGAGTTTGGTGTACTTAATGTGTGTGTTTCCGGTTATGACATGACTCAAGTGGAACATTATTCCCAGTACATCCACAATCTCTGCAGTCACTTGGACATCAAAGTCGATGAATGGTGGGATAGAGAGATATATTTTATATTATATTATAATGTTATGTTTTAAAATCCCTATGCGCACAAACTAAGACATATTCTTAAAAGCATGTTGTTTTCAATTAATAATACATTTAAGATTCTATGAAATATTGTAAGGTAACGGTGAAAAGAATCCTCTCTAATTTGTGTTTTAAAGCTATGCCCTGCCTACGAAAAGCACAGAGGTCATGGTGATGCAGGAGCAAGGCACAAAGATGTATGTAGATGGAGTCCTGAAAACCCATGAGCGTGTTGTTCAGGTAGAGTGAATGCAGGAGCTTTGAGCTTGTGTTTGGTTGTATGAATAAATTATATCATTTTACGATTGCATGTAATTATTATAGGTTTCCTGCAGTCTATAACTGATTTATCGGTGATGTGCGTTTAGATCAGTGAAATGAAGGCAGCACTTTTTCCCATACTTGCGGAAGTTCTTCTGAAGAACCAGCCTGAGGGAGTGCAACTCTGTGTAAAGCAGGTCAGAAAATTACACTTATATTTATCTGGCTGGCTGCATTTATGACACTCCTATCAACTGTTATGGGCTTCATTTGTTTTGTTTTGTGTGTTTTTCCAGCACACGGAAGCAGATTATCAAGCTCGGTTCAAAACAAGACCTGAGCTTGAGGGGCTTATCGCAAAAGTGAATAATTAATGCATTATGTAAGAATGTTTTTTCGTATTAAATAATGTGTGTTCTTCCATGATAGACATTTTCTATCTTGTATGTGCTGTAATAAATAAACTATTTCATGATATCCATATCTACTAATTTTTGTCTTGACTTGTCTTTAAAAGTTGATTTGAATGCACTGGAGTATGAGATTTGTAAAATTATCCTCAGTGTGACTGTGCTTCAATGTTGACAGTATTACCCAGAATTCCGTTCTCTGTTTCCATAGCAGCCTCCATTGACAACAATAAACTAATGTTCCTTCCTTCTGACGAAATCCCGGTTTGCATTTGTACCTTGATACAGTTAAAGTGATATATAAACAGGTAGGCGATGGGCAGAGACTATTACGCTATTTTGGAAATAAACCGCAACGCCACTGATGCTGACATAAAGAAGGCGTAAGTTACGTTTCGTTTAATTCCTAAGTAGTTTTGTAAATATATACTCAATTAAAAGCAGATGAAACTAGTCTTCATTTAGCGGACTCGTTTGCTAGCAGCACATTGTTTTTATTTTGGTATCAGGTACCGGCGGCTCGCGCTGAAGCATCATCCGCGCAGCAGCAGCCACGCGCGCGCCGCAGAGCGCTTCACACTTCTCGCGGAGGCGTTTGACGTGCTGAGCAACCGTGAGTTCACAAGACAAAATAGTATAGAAAACTAATCTACAACTGCCATATACATCCACAAAATATTTTTTTTTATTATTATTATTACAACTATTTTTCGACAACTATAATAGCTAATTACATGCAAAGCTGTATCCCAACTGTTTTTGGTTCCCATAAAGTTCTGGCAAGCTAGTTAGTTATAAGAATAAAACCCAAAAATAACCTTTAACCGAGCGTTCTGCTTTTACTGGGACGGTATTCTTTAAAGGGATAGTTCATCCAAAAATGACAATTTTGTCATTACCATCAAGTTGTTCCAAACCTGTATGAGTTTCTCTCTTCTGTTAAAAACAAAAGAATATATTTTGAAGAATGTTGGTAACCAGACAGTTGACGGCACCCATTGACTTCCATAGTATTTTTCCCGCCTAGAATCAGATCAGACAACATGACGGTGGTCTCCTTCATAAATCACCAGGGCGGCCTCTCTTCAAAACCCCTCTTCACTCTGGTGAAAACCATCCTAGAGTGGGCTCAGTGCAATCTGCTCTCCCTGAGAGCAGCGCACATACAGGGCGTACTGAACGTAGGGGTGGACATGCTGTCTCGGAGCAACCTTCCTTCAGAGGAATGGTCGCTCCACCCCTGCTCGGTTCAGAAGATTTGGGATGTTTTCGGGAAGGCAGAGGTCGACCTCTTTGCCTCAGAAAACAATCATCACTGCCCAATATATTTCTCAAAAGCCAGGGATGCGCTGGCCCACGATTGGCCCAGCCTCCTCCTTTATGCTTCGCTCTGATTCCCCAGGTAATCAAGCAAAACCAGGGAGGGCAGATACAAGGTTCTCCTGGTGGCTCCTCTTTGGAGGACCCAACCATGGTTCTCGGAGCTGTCTCGGTTATCGCCCCTGAGCCCAGGGCCGATCCCTCTGAGACGGGACCTCCTCTCCCAGGCGAGAGGGACAATTTGGCACCCCAGACCCGAGCTGTGGGACCTTCATGTTTGGTTTCTCAACAGGAGACCTTAAACCTCCCTGTGAACATTTTAAACACTATTTCTCAGGCCAGAGCTCCGTCTATGAGACGCCTCTATGCCTCATAGTGGGCCGTCTTCGCCTCCTGGTGCAAAACCCGGGGCAACAACCCTCTAAACTGTGACATATCTAAGATATTGTCATTCCTTCAAGACTTAATGGATAGAGGCGGTTCCCCCTCTACTCTTAATTCTTTCCCCGCCAAACGCGGAATTTTCCTTTATTTGTGAGAAAACGCTTCCCTGCCAAACATGGAATTTTCCGGGTTTTCGTGTTTTCACTGTTAGACGCCAGGGGGCGCTATTACGCATTTTCTGAATGAGTACAGAATCTCCTGATCAAAACACACGTGAGGAAGACACAGTAAACAAGCGATCGTATGCAAGCAAATGCATATGTTAAATAACATGATCATCAACATTAAACATTATAAAAATCAATCTAATGTTACTGAATGAAATGTCGCCCCAGGACGAGCTACAGGACTGTGCAAGCATTGGGGGTGTTGATGGACCTGATCTGCTCCATCTGTGTTTGATTATCGTTCTGAATTGTTTCACAAAAACGTGATTTTCTCAAAATATTGCTTTTTTTTAATGAAACTTACCCATATAAAAGTGTTGATAAAAAAGGAATGCATGAAGCTAGAATAAAACTTTTTTTGTTTTGTTTGTTTAAAAGAAGAGGGTCAGCTCTTTCTTACATGCTCAGATATTCATAAAACAAAATATTCTATGGGTTATTACGTTTTTGGGAAAATGGTCAAAAACCCTGGCGGTGGCTGGCAACTTTTTTTAAATACACTGGCGGGGAAAGAGTTGCGGCAATAGCAGCTTCACACACTCCTAAAGCAGGGCAGTCTGTAGGAAGAAACAATCTCGTTGTTCGTTTCCTTATTGGCTCCAGGAGGCTAAACCCTCCTCGTCTCCTCACGGCCCCTACTTGGCACCTGTCTGTGGTTCTCAGGGGCCTTAAAAGTCCTCCATTTGAACCAATCCAGATTGCTGACCTTCGACCCCTGTCGCTAAAAAACGCCTTGCTGCTAGCACTGGCATCGGTTAAGCGTGTGGGAGACTTACAGGCACTCTCTGTGAGGCCCTTATGTCTTGAGTTTGGGCCTAACAACTCGTCCTGAAACCTAGACATGGATACGTTCCAAAAAAACTATCTACCCCTTTTAGGGCGCAGATGGTAGTTCTTTCCTCCCTTCCTCCTTAGGATGAACAGGAGTTGAACCTTCTCTGTCCTGTCAGAGCCCTGAGGATGTACACTGAATGCTCCGCGTCTTTTCGACAGGCAGAGCAGCTCTTTGTTTGCTTTGGTGGCTGCACCTTTTGTCTTCCGGTCACAACGCATAGACTATCTAGATGGATAGTAGATGCCATAGCTCTTGCATTCTCCTCCTTGGGCCTTCAATGTACCTTGGGAGTCAGAGCACACTCCACGAGAGGCATGGCCTCCTCATGGTCATCTGGCGTTTCCATTGATGACATCTGTGCAGCTGGCTGGGCCTCAACATCCACATTTGTTAGATTTTATAATCTAGAGGTCCCTGCGCTTCAATCACAGGTCCTTTCTGCATAAACTGTTGCACTCATGTGTCACTTCATTCGAAACCAATCGATTTGCCATGGTGTAACAGACGCTTTTATAGCCTGAGTCTCCTCCCATTTCGGTGGGCTTGCACGTACCGCGCCGTCATCGGTTCAATTTCTTTAACTTTTTGAACCAATCAACGTGCAGTATTCACTGTGTGATTGTATAAAGGCTTCAGAATTGGAGAAAAAGGAGTTTTTTCCCGTAGCGTCTTGTCTTATTTATATTAATAAGACGAACAACGCAGTACTCGTTCTGTATCTAAGGTAACCGAGGTTACGTTAGTAAACGAGTACATTCTTGCAAGAACCAAGTTTTGTTTTGCTCTATCCTCTGCGCTTCTGCATTTGTCACCAGAACTGTCACCGCCATGCGCGTACGACAGTTATCAGAAGTTAGAGATTACAATTTGTAAAGTTTTAAATATGAATATTTTTCATATACAAACGCATCACTTCAGAAGGCCTTTATTAACCCCCCTAGCCCCCCTATATGGATTACTTTTATGATGGATAGATGCACTTTTATGGACTTCAAAACAAAAACAGCCATTCACTGCTATTAGAAAGCTTGGAAGAACCAGGACATTTTTTTAATGTAACTCCGATTGTATTCGTCATATAGACCTATGACTTGAGGGTGAGTAAATCATAGGCTAATTTTAATTTTTGGGAGAACTATCCCTTTAAGGTGTCGTGTAAATGTTAAATGATGAATTCATGTTTCATATACTTGAGCAAAGTTGCATAGTACTATCCTGTACTATGGTCCTGTATTGTGTAAGGAAACAGCACACAGTTCAGCCCTCATTTTGTTGTTTCCTGGTAAGTTGGTGATGGCCTTTCTCATCCAATGCAGCATGTAAAAAGGCCACTTATGATAAGTTTGGAGAGGAGGGTTTAAAAGGAGGAATTCCATCTGAGCTGGGAGTGAATGGTGCCTGGTCTTCAGGATATGTCTACCATGGAAATGCAGATGAAACATTCCGACAGTTTTTCGGAGGAGATAATCCTTTTGCAGGTATTTATTTATTTATTTTTAACTGGGTTATTTCTCAAACAATTTGTATGGTTTTAATTCAAATTTCAAGAAACAATCTGCTGCAATCAATTTATAAATTTACAATGTTCATAATGAGTAATTATCTGCTTACTCATCCTCCATAGATTTCTTCACTGGTGATGGCAGTGAGGTCAACACAGCTTTTCAGAGCCTGCGTGGGCAAAAAGAAAAACTGCAGGATCCACCAATAGAGAGAGACCTTCATCTTGCCTTGGAGGACCTTTATTATGGATGCACTAAAAAAATTAAAATATCCCGTAGGGTAAGTTCTGCAGACGGGTACAGATCAAATCAAATGGACTCATGAGAAATTAATTGTTTGATGATACAGGTCATGAATGAAGACGGGCACACATCCAGCATCAGGGACAAAATTTTAACCTTCACCATAAAAGCAGGATGGAACGAAGGGACACGGATCCAGTTTCCAAAAGAGGGAGACCAGGCATGACCGAGCACATCACAATTTTGTTTTGTAAATTGATCTTGGTCATCACAGAATGCTTTTTCTCCTCAGGGACCAAACAACATCCCAGCAGATATTGTCTTCATCATACGACAAAAGCATCACCCACGCTTTGTCCGCCAAAATGATGATCTATATTACACAGCAAATATTTCTCTCGAGAAGGTGAGAAACATTTTTAGCATAACATTTAAATGTGCTGAAATGCTTTCACTCTAATAGATTAAGATCAGAGAGACTTTCCATGCTGAACATGGACCAACATGTTAAAAATGTAGTAGTTCCACTTTAAATGGCTCTTTGTAAAGTGATTTGACAATTTAATAAAAATAAATTTATAGTCCATGTCTTTGAATATATATATATGGTAACTCTACAGGCTTTGACTGGTTTCTCAGTAGAAGTTGAGACACTAGATGGCAGGCTTCTCAATATCCCCATTAATGACATTGTGCAGTGAGTAAGACCTCTTTAAACGTACACAGATCAGCACATGTTGCTCAGCAAAATGTCTGAACAGTTTTCATATTTAAGATGGTTGCTTTAATTTCTTTATCCTACAGCCCTCAGTACACCAAGGTTGTGACCGGGGAGGGAATGCCGCTAGCCAACAGCTCATCTGAGAGGGGCGACCTGATCATTTGCTTCGTTACACATTTCCCAGAGAAGCTCTCGTCTGAAAAGAAACGGCTTCTAAAACAAGCCCTCTCAAAACATATCCAGACGACTTAAAGTCCAGTCATTAAAAAGTTAATTCTGAGGATTAAACATTTGAATGCAAAACAGTGTTAAAAGCCCAATTTTATTTCACAAATTCTGAAAGAGAAGAACCATGTAAAAGCCAAAGATCAAGTTTAATAGACATGTAAACAAGTCACAGAAAATCTAAAGCCAAGAGAAGGTTAGAACCACATCAGCAAAGCTCAACTAACTGCATTCTGCTTTTAAAGAGGAGTGACCCAGTTATGGCGAGCTGCCATCAGGGCCCGTTTCAGCTGTTCATAGGTGACAAACATAACCACGTTCCAGGAGCCCAGCCTCAGAAACGATGGCATGAATCTAAAGAGAAAAGCTAGATGTCAACACTACATTCAGCCTTCAATCATTACAGTAAAGCTATAGCGGATTTAAAAAACAAAAACAGACCCCTTGTAAAAAGCCTTTGGTCCCTCTTTAGCTAGCATGGCTACAGCACAGTTGAGGGCACCGCTGTACTGGCCCTGGGCGGAGTTCATGTATCTTGTCTTCACAACATCAACAGGAGAAGCAATAACGGTGGTGCAGAAACCAGCTCCAAATGCAGATGTGAAGTGGCAGGGAAGATCATCTGTGAAGATACAAATAAAAGAGCTATAAATTTAAAAAAAAAAAAAAAAAAAAAAAAAGCTTTCATAGTCTGACACTCAAGTGTGCTATACTTTTTCTGCAGCCTCATCTTACCAGTCATCAACGATGATTTTAGGAGTGCATCTTTGATGAGGTCATAGGTCACCAGCTCAGTGCAGTTTACAATGGCATTGCGGGTGATGTTTGGACCAGTTCCTTTAAGAGGATAGAAGGGTAGTAGAAATTAGAAAGAAAAAAAAAAAGGGAAGTATGATAAGTGCATAAACTAAAATGATTTAAGTACATAGTGTAAATGTACATTTATATTTAAAAAAAGGTAATAAGCTACAAGTGATTTTAAAAGACATTAGTAGACAAGTAAAAGCATTAAATAACAGCTTTAAAGTATATCATTTATAAAATGTAATGAATAAACTTGTATTATAAAAAGTTGAACTACATTTATAAAAGTAGAAGGTAAAAGTTATTTAATATTATAAGTTTAACTATTAAAATAAGTTACACTACATTGTTAAATATAAATAAAAGTAAACAGTTTAACTACATTTTAAAAGATTTTAAATGTACAAGTTATTGGTGCATAGAGCAAAGTTTATGTAAATAACAAATTACAGTTATTATAATAAACTTACTTTAAAATGTACAGCTTAAAACAAATACAACATTGACATGAGTGGACCCAAGCTCACCTTTCCACAAACCACGAAAGCCCTCTTCCTTTGCAATGGTCCGATATGCATCCATAGTGCCATGGTAACGTTTACTGGCCCCAGCACTGATCTGAGCCTGAAACCGTACCTTCACCACATCTGTAGGTTGGGCCAAAGCCACTGCCATGGCTCCAGTTGTACATCCGGCCATCAACCTACTGCCAATCCCGACATCTAATGAAAGGAAAGTGACGCATTGGAAATGGGGTTAATATGAAAGGTCTTGCATAACAAGTCATCTCGGCATGCAAGTGTGCAACACATGGAGTGAACTTACGGTCTGAGCCTTTGTTGTAGAACTGCTTGACTGAATCGTAGAGGCCAATGCGTACAGAGGCAAAGCTCATCTGACGCTGCAGTCCTGCAACCAACCCGCTGTAGAGACTGCGCGGCCCCTCGACGCGCACCATGGTGCTGATCGTGCCAAACACGCCACGATATTTCACCGGACCATGGCCTGTGTTCGCAGGACCTTTGGTCTCCCCTTGAATCTGTACAGAACAAAAGGTGGATGGAGAAACTTTACAGAATCACAGGGGAGGGAAGCAGCATCTTCAGGTTAAAAGGGTCCACAGTGATCCTGGGGCAGCAAGGACAATCATCAAGGCCTGGACCTGCTTACGTTGCTAGTGTAAAGAGAGTCAAAAGAAATATAGAGCTGACGTCAGTATGGGTGTGACTTTAAAATCATCCAGCTGAAACGAAAGCTTAGCTTGTTTTTGTTGCTGCAAGCTGACCTGGGTTGAGTCGTCACGTGTCTGTTGTCTCCAGACTCAACCGATGGCTCAGCGTTCACTCAAGCAAAGTTGTCATTTAAACAATCTCAAATTCAACACAAGAGAGACTCACCTGAAGTCTAACTTTTGCTGTGTCCAGCGGAAACGTGAACAGGTCTGCAATGCAGGCTGCAGTTCCCGCACCAATAAACTTCACAGTGGCTGTAGGAGGCACGTCACCAGCTCTGAACCCAACCATGTTTAGTTGAAGTCGGAATCACGGGAATTCAGGAACGGAAAAGGTGAAACGGAATGTGTTGAAAACCAGTGAAGTGAAAACAAGATAGGTGGACTCCACCCTAACCTGGATAAGGAAGATGCATGATGATTAGTCACTCTTTATTAAGAACATGGCATGCATGTTTTTTTTATGAGGGTTACTACGCAAACTTAAGTCACCTGGGTACAAAAAAAAAATATAAAAAAATATTGGGACACATTTAATAACTTCTAGAGTTAGTTTTAAATTAATGCAAATGTAAGCCATTTGGAGTGGGGCAACGCCTGTGCTTAAGACAGTTATCCCTGACAGTCAGACAAAAACAGGAACATCATGTTCTTTTTGATGTGCTAATCTATAAACTGACGTCATCATCCTGTTTGCATCGGTGTGCGGCTTTGTTGACTTTCTACCACACAAAGGAACTTCAACAAAGGAAGTGCGGATACGCACAAAGAGCGAGATTCTATAATGCTTACACGATATTAAAGTCACTATATTGATTAAAACAAGAATAAACGCTTTTGGAAAACTTACCGGTTTGGATGAGAACTTCAAGATTCTCTAAAAGCATCTCTTTGATTGAAACTACTTTCAACTTGTATTTTGTTGCCGTGCTCTTCCATAGAGAAACGTTTAGAACCCGTACAAATAAAAAACATAATCCAAAGTCTGAAAGACAGAAATATTCCCTATTACATACAGCTCAGCATCACTTCAAATAAACAAAGAAAATACATTCGCTAGTAGCGAGGAAAGTGTATTCGTAGTATGTAAGGTCACAGACTCACCTTGAACAAAAAATGTAGAAAGTATCTATGAATAAAAGTTTTTACTGGGAGAAAAAAAAATAATAACTCGGAAAGCAAACGGTTAAAAACCCACAGGTGCTCTGCTCTGTTCCGGACGCCGCATCCACCCTTTTAAACCCCAGCGAGGAAGTCACGTGATACACGTGACGCGTCATGATTCGTCGCATAAGTTAACGCCTCTGTTGCTGCCTTTACTGATAAACACCGATTTCCAACGTTCTTCTTCTTTCATTGTAAACGAGAAACCTATGTGTTAGTTGAAGAAGTTTATCACCCTACGAAAACGAACAATGTTTTTTTAAATACCAGGTAAATGCTGCTAAACGTTCGCACAAGTACAAAAACACGACGGAAGGGTCGTCACTCTAATTTATAATCGACCGTTATAATCGTTTTTTTTTTTTTTTTGGTAACAACGAGGGCTCGAGTAAAAAAAACTATTATACAATTGTGCATTTTCTCTAGTTTAAACTTTGAATGTTGGTTTAATAGATTTTGGTGTTTCATGAATCGTTTTGTGTTTAACTTAGCCTGTGACCACATGCCAAGTATGTGCTTATACACATGAACATGACTTGCAAAAACAAATCCATCCTGCAAAAAATATTCCTTGGAGTAAAAGTGTGACAACTAGCCCCAGACTCCCCATTTGACTGAAACGCTGAGTCATTCTGAATCATTATGTGATGGTACATATGTTATTCATAAAAGAGCACTTTCAGCTCTCCCTTTTTTCAAGACACATCCCCTGGATTTGCTTTTTCACATAGATTGGTATTTGATGCAAAAGCTGCACATGTTTGTTTTTATTTTTTGTCAGTTTCAAGGAATTAATCTTAATATCCTTATAGCTGAGTTTTTCCTGAAATACAAGAACCAGAAGCATCTCACCTACATACTTTAACTGAACTCACTATTATCGAAGACAAAGCTGCTGGTTACGTTTAATGGAGGTATGTTATCACGGAACTATATTGGAAAAAGTACAACCTCAAGGCAAAACAAAATAATTGTGTTCACTTGAGAGATGGGTTAAACCCCGCAGTGACACGTGCTTTATGAACTGCACACTGTTGCTTATTATTGTGTGACTATCAGGCCTGATCTCAGGTCAATTCAAGGGTCACGTATACACAGCGGTCTTCAGCGAGGATCAGACATCGCTTCTGTCACACGCCCTTGTCTTCCTTTTTTGTCACCCACATTTCACAGGTTTGCATTTGTCTTCTGATTGGTAATTAGGTACATCTACTTCCTCTTTCCCTCAAGTGAACTTCACAGCTCGGTTCTAATGAAGAAAAGGTCAGCAAGAGAGTTTGAAGACACTTTCTAATCCTTTGTCACGTGGAAGCCATTTGTGACGGGCTGTCTGTTGATTTGATCATTGACTGAACCTGATTAAATGACTTAGGCATGTGATCTAAATGAGTTGTATGTTCCTGGTTTGAAACTTAAAACAGTTTAGACCCTTTATCAAAGGAAATAAGTATATCATAAAAAAACAACAACTTTATTTTCCAATAATGTACAGTTTACAATTTATAGTATAAATATACATTCATTCATTAGAGCTATGGACCCGTTTTCATGACAATTTAAAAGCACATACATAAACAGTCAACTCTGATACTAATACCACCTCTGTTAATGTACCATGACACTGAAACTAAGACAAAATATGCACATTTTGCTTTATCAGCCATGCATCTCATGATTTTTGGTGACTCATCTTTCATTTTTGATGAGCTTGACCTTTGGCCTTTTTTCAGTGATAAGACTTAACCGTGAATCCCTCTGTATTTGCTCGCTCTGTCAGCGATACTGACAGAAGATACTGACAATGTCCATTCAGAAGGGTGACTCCCATGAGTACTGCATTCTAGTCATACATCTCTTGATTTGCTCGTAGGAGACGAACATCACAATGTTCCAGGATCCCAGGCGCAGGAAGGAGGGCATGAAGCTATTGGGGAAGATGAAGATGGCACATTCATGGTACTGAAAATAAGAATGTGTGCATTGTTCTATGTAAATAATGGTTTACAGCATGATTTTTCTTACCCCTTATAAAAAGCTGCTGGTCCCTCTTTGGTCAGCATAGTGAAGGCACAGTTAATTGCACTGCTGTACTGGCCTGTAGATGAGTTCATGAAACGGGTCTTTACCACGTCTACTGGAGACGCCACAATCGTGGTGCAGAAGCCAGCGCCGAATGCAGCAGTAAAGTGGCACGGTAGGTTATCTAAACAGGGCACACATGTTAGACAACAACTACATGAAAGTAACCATAATGAAAGCATATTCATATGGTAGCATACCTGTCATGAGGCCGTATTGTAATATGAGATCCTTGATGATGTCATAAGTCACCAGCTCTGCACAGTTCACAATTGCGTTCCTTGTGATGTTTGGCATGCAGCCTAAAATAGAGAAACGCACGCATGTTTATCTCCACTAGAACACATCCACTTAGAATGGCATGTGAAAGCTGAAATTAAAGGGATAGTGCATTAAAAAGTAAAGTTTTGTCATAATTGCTTCATGTTGTTTGTTTTAAATCTGTATGACTGTATTTTGTCTCAGTGAATTTTTATCCATACAATGAAAGTCAGTGGAGTCCAATATAGTGTTATTTTTGTATTAATTAATATTTTGAATTAGCTTTTATTTAAAAAAAAAAATGTAGTTGTTTTTAGTAATTTTAGTAATGTACTTTTGTCATTTTTATAACTTTTTTATTTATTTAGCTTTAATTTAATTTTTGTTTTTGTCATTTTAATACTTTTCAGTGTAACTTTTTCATCTAATATTTATATTTTATTTATTTTCAGCTAATCTTTTATTAGTTTTAGCTATAACAACAATGGTTTGGACCCCAACTTACATTGTGTGGACAAAAACAACAGAAGAATTCTTCAAAATATCTTCTTTGTTCCAAAGAAATAAATTCAAACAGGAATGAAATGAGGGTGAGTAAATGATATAATTTTTTGTATTGCTCACCTTTCCATAGCCCCCGAATGCCCTCATCACGGGCGATAGTCCGATATGCATCCATTGTGCCATTGTATCTTTTTAATCCACCAGACTGACGCACTTGAGCCTGGAAACGCACTTTTACGACATCTGTGGGCTGTGCAAAAGTGACAGCCATGGCTCCGGTGGTGCAGCCAGCCAGCAGGCGAGTCACAATGCTCGCGTCTGAGAAGAAAAGAGCAGAACGTTAGCCTGTCTATCATCATTTCTGTCTCTATTTAAACAAACAGTTTGATACTCACTCTCAGATCCTCTGGAGTAGAATTGCTTCATTGAGTCATAAAGACCGATACGAACAGATGCGAAGCTCATCTGTCGTTGCAGTCCTGCCACCAGGCCATTGTACAGACTCCTTGCGCCCTCTGTACGCACCATAGTGGTGATGGTGCCATATACTCCACGATATTTCACCACGGCTGATCCTGATGCAGCTATAGACTCGCCCTGGATCTGAAATAAAATGTACTGATGAAAGCCATGACAGATGGATCAAATATGCTTTTTTTGTTTTGTTATTTGAGTGTTTCAGACATAAAGTAAATGCAATTCTTAAAGTAACTCTTACACCAGGTTTCACAGACAAGGCAAGTCTAGTCCCAGATTAAAATGCTTGTTTCAGCTGTCTTAATTTAAAAGAAACTTGCACTGAAATGCCACTGTTTTGTCTCAAGATGAACACCAGTAATGAGGTCTATAAGGTCTAATCCTGGCTCAATTCTTGTCTATGAAACCGGGCCTTAATGTATAACAAATTATATACTTTATGCAATGCTTTTTAATAAGTCCTCACCTGAAGTCTCACTTTTGCTGTGTCCAGGGGGAAAGTGATCAGGTCAGCAAAACATGCTGCCGTACCGGCTCCAAAAAACTTGACAGTGGCGGTTGGTGGCAGGTCGGTAGGTTTTATTCCAACCATTTTTCTGTGCTTCTGACAGGAGAATCCGCAGCAAGAGAATTTGATTTTCTTTTATAGAGCTTCTTGTGTTTTTCCCACCTGAGGGAGAATAAGAAGCAGACCAAAAGTAGTTAAGATTCATCATCTCAAATGAATCTTGATTCAGATTGAAGAATTCTTAATAAACGTTTAGGCTTCAATTTACCTCAGCTGATTCACGATCAAGTTTCTTCCAAAAGAATAACTCTCTTGTCTTTTGTTTTAAATGTTTCAACACCTTTGGCCATACAAAATTGTGGCTCAATGTCCCAAAGCAGCATTCCAGCAGCACAACACTACAGAGAAACATTTAAGATCAATAACCATCATATGTTGATTGGTGATTATAGAAAAAGCTGTAAACTCGATATCTCTCATTACTTCAGCTGTGTGAAATATAATAAAGTGCTCACCAACCTTGCGGTAATATGAAATTGTTAGTCCTGATAGAAAGCAAAATAATTATTTCCATCCGGGGGTTAATCCAGCAAGTGTTTTCCACCTGAGTATGATGGAACCGGTCTGTCAAACTTGAATTTATAGGCACATGTGCCGGTTGCAGCCAGTCCCATGTGTTCCTTTCATCACACGACTCTAATTTTAACTTTATGTGGCGGGAGAATGTTAACACTTGTTTACTAGCTAATAGTTTACCGATAGGGTTGTTGTCTGTTCTCTATGTTAAAAGGTACACACCTATTAGTAAAATAAAGTAAAAAAATTGAAAATATTGGAAATAGTTTCTTGTGCATGTCCATTTAAAATGATTCATTTTATTGTTTATTTATTGTATTTTTACAAAAATAGATGTTCATAAACACATGGGCCTCAGTCATGTGTTGCTGTACCAGGGCTGTCACCTTTCCCCCACTTCCCAAAACACTTCTGGGGGAATGCTGCGCTGTAATCTCAGTGCGATCTCATTGGCTGCTGAGGGGATATATTCATCCTATCGGAGAAGGGCTTGTCACCTTGACTAAAGCACCTAGGGATAATTTTCATTTCTGCTCTTTACAGAGAAGGGATCAGTGTTTATTAAAAAACACAATGGTTTTTCTATCCATTTTTTCTTTGCTGGATAAAGAGAGACCAATGCCTTTTCGTAAATATGCCTGACATCCATGCCAGAGCAATATGTACCAAGATGCTGCTCCGCCCCAAACTTGTTAAAGTTGTATAAGCTGTTCGGGGAACGCTGCTCTTTACAGCCAATCTGTACATGTCTCGGGGTGGGAGTGAATGTGTGCATCTGCTAACAGTAAATCAGGAACTTCGTGGTCCGGATGAATCCGGATCAGGTCTAGACATGATCGCATAAAAAAGAAAGTGTATTTTAAGGCCATTTTAAGGACATTACACATTACATTGAAAAAAAAATGTGTATCATATCTTACATTGTTTTATATATTTATTTAATTATTTTTCTTGGCTGCTTGACCAAGAATGTTTGCGAGAATTTTCATGAAAAAAAAAATCCCTCCATCATTCATTATCATTTGGGTGCTATTTTAGCTTTGGCTTTGAACAAATGCAGTTACGTGACAGTGGCATTATCATGTTTCAATAAATGGTGAGAAATATTTGCTTTTTTGACCTGCTGTCTTAAAGCTGCAGTAGGCGGAAGATCAGCAGAAAAATAAAAACAAAACATCCAACACTGTTTGTGTGAGTACATGAGATCAGGACATTCAACTTATGAAAGTACTGTGTTATTATGATATTTCTGCCTGAACTGCCTTATCAGCTATTGCACCATTCAAATAAACAACCTGCAGATGTTTGCTACCATCATTCCCACCAGGAATGTGTGACAAATGAGCTCCTAGAATAGGGTTGCATCACTGGCTAGTAGAGGTTGATCACAGCTAAGCAACCACGTTATATTCTTACCTTCTGTATTTACAAGATTTGTTTGTGTGTATTTGTCTACTCTTTCTGCATTGTTTGGTCTGTGATCTTGATGCCCTGCCTCTGCTGTCTGCATCCAGCTAGAACCAGTTTCTTCAATGTACCCTGTGATCTTTCAGCTTTTGAAAGAGGTAAACAAACTCCTGTGTCCTGCTAGACACACACTCACACCGCCCACTACTGAAAGCAGATACATCTACGACTGACGCAGACACAGACATCAATTCATGCCTACCATAGACAGCTGCCACTGAGACCTGCTTTGCGTATGATTACATATTTCCTCTGAAAGGAACAGGCACATCTATAAATATACCTCCCTGCATTTAAGGAAAGGTCAGTAGGTCACTCAGTCTATGGAAAGGCAAATATCTCATATCTCAAAACTTCATATGTGGTCATTCATCAGTGGCCCACAAAAAGTATTTGGACAAAAATGTCTGAATGCCAGATAAAATATAAAATCAAGCAGCATCATGCTAGATCTTTTCTACTAATTCATACAATTTTAAGCAGCTAAGCACAAGAACGAAGGTTTAGACCAGAGGTCTTCAACGCTTGCTCCTGGGGACCCACTGTCCTGCAGAGTTTAGCTCCAACCCTAATCAAAGACAGGTGAAGCTAATCAAGCTCTTCAGGATCACTTGTTGAATATACACAGGTAGGTGTGCTGAAGCAGGTTGGAAATAAACTTTGCAGGACAGTGGGTCCCCAGGAGCAGGGTTGAAGACCTCTGGTTTAGACAGTTAACAGAATAATAAAATAATAATAATAATAATAATTTCAGGCCTTTTTTACATTACAGGAATTTGAATCATGTACCGTTAGTGATTTTCTTGACCTCCTGAAGGTCCTAAAAGATGCATTTATAATCCTGACCAATAAGCAGGTGCACATTAACGTCACTGCTGACTTCAGAAGGATCATTTTCTTATCCTCCTGTCATTCTTAATATGTGTGATATTAGAGATGGCTGTCCTATCATGCCACATCATTATCTGCAGTCTATTGCTGTGTCAGCTGGTCGGGTGCATGGAAATCAGTGGCACTCTAGTCATTTGTGCCCTCTTCTTTATACATTACCATAGTGGCGATTTATTTTAGAATTTTCTCTGCATGACCCTCTGTAAAAGGCCTTTTTAGATGACTTTAGTTGAACTGAGATTTAAAAGGTGCTTTTTAATCTTAACAAGTAATTATGTGTTATCAAAACATACATTATATTGCCAAAAGTATTGGGACACCCCTCCAAATCATTGAATTCAGGTGTTCCAATCACTTCCATGGCTAAAGGTGTATAAAGGCCCAATTCCCATTTCTACCCCTTAGCCCTCGGGATCTTCGGGATACTCGGGATCGATCACTTATGTGTTGTCTGGATGCCAGTTTCTCCATAGACAACCATTTGAGTGATGTGAACTAATAATGAATAAATTAATAATACAGTTAAAAAATATATCTGGTCATCTTTAATAACGCAGCCGATATTTATATCACGTATTGTCTGTAAACTCTTGCGTTTCCAAAGCAACAACTGGCTTGTTTGTATTACATTGCAAAGAGCTCCGTTATCACAGTACCACCGTAGAAAACAAAACCATATCTGAACAGTTAACAAACAAGGAGAACAGTTTGGCCCGTTGGAAAACTGGCTTTACCAGTCTTGTATGTTCTGTATCATCTTAGGAAAATGAAGAGATGTCACACCGATCACAAGTTCAGTATGGAGTACCGCAGGACTCAGTGCTAGGACCGTTGCTCTTCACCCTGTACATGCTACCACTGGGAGATATCATTAGGAAGCATGGCGTTAGTTTTCATTGTTATGCTGACGATACTCAGCTCTATATTTCTTCACGCCCTGATGAAACTTACCAATTCACAAGATTAACGGAATGCATAGCTGATATAAAACATTGGATGTCTAGTAATTTCCTGCAACTTAATTCAGAAAAAAATAAATGTTTAATTATTGGACAAAATAAACTCTGCAAGTAGTAACCTAGAATACTGTCTAACACTCGATGGCTGCTCTGTCAAGTCCTCGTCGTCAGTTAGGAACCTGGGTGTGCTCTTTGATACCAATCTTTCATTTGAAAGCCACGTTTCTAACATCTGTAAAACTGCATTCTACCATCTTAAAAATATATCTAAATTATGGCACATCCTTTCCATGCAAAATGCTGAACAGTTAATTCATGCGTTCATGACCTCAAGGCTAGATTATTGTAATGCTTTACTGGGTGGTTGCCCTGCTTGCTTAATAAACAAACTCCAGCTGGTCCAAAACGCAGCAGCTCGAGCTCTTACTAGAACCAGGAAGTATGACCATATTAGCCCGGTTCTGTCAACACTGCACTGGCTCGCTATTAAACGTCATATAAATTTTAAAATCTTGCTTATTACTTACAAAGTACTAAATGGTTTAGCTCACCAGTACTTGAGTGAACTCTTAACGCATTATACTCCATCACGTCTATTGCGGTCTCAAAACTCTGGCCAGTTGATAATCCCTAGAATATAAAAATCAACTGCAGGCGGTCGATCCTTTTCCTATTTAGCGCCTAAACTCTGGAACAGTCTTAGTCCTAGCATTGTTCGGGAAGCAGACAACATTGAAAACAGCAGAAAACATTATCAATCTCTATTATTCAAATCAGTAAATGATTGTTAGGCTACATTAACTAGGTCAGCCGGAACCGGGAACACTCCCCATAACACCTGATGTACTCGTTACATCATAAGAAGAATGGCATCTATGCTAATGTTAGTCTCTCTGTTTATCCCGAGGTTTACTGCAGTCAGCCAGATCCGGGCCGTATCCAGATCAGATGGTGGACCTGCGCCTGGACATGACCAACATGAATTGTCTGCAGAGAGCGTGTCAAATAAACTCCCCCCGTAAATGCCGCATCGACACGACATCCTCATTAAACCCGTCTTCGGTGTGACGACTCCAATCTTACGAATATCTATTTACCTAATATGACTTAAGACCTGAAATGTTGCCAGAATTATAATCATACACTGTTTGTTCGTCGACCAGAGGAGAACTGGCACCCCGACTGAGCCTGGTTTCTCCCAAGGTTTTTTTCTCCATTCTGGCCCTGAAGGAGTTTTGGTTCCTTGCCACCGTTGCCTTTGGCTTTTGGCTTGCTCAGTTGGGGACACCTAAATTTCATCTATATTACCGATCTGCCCAAGCTCGGTAATATAGATGAATTAGCTATATTAGCTATATTCACTGGAGCTCAGTGAATTCAAGCGTGGTACCACCACCTGTGCAATAAGTCCATTCGTGAAATGTCCTCACTACTAAATATTCCACAGTCAACTGTTAACGGTATTATAACAAAGTGGAAGCAATTGGGAACAACAGCAACTCAGCCACGAAGTGATAGGCCACAAAAAAATCACAGAGCAGGGTCAGCGCATGCTGAGGTACACAGTGTGCAGAAGTCACCAACTTTCTGCAGTCAATAGCTACAGACCTCCAAACTTCGTGTGGCCTTCAGATTAGTTCAAGAACAGTGTGTAAAGAGCTTCATGGAATGGGTTTCCATGGCCAAGCAGCTGCATCCAAGCCTTATAATGCAAAGCGTCAGATGCAGTGGTGTAAAGCACGGCGCCACTGGACTCTAGAGCAGTGGAGTCTGGCAATCCGATTAAGGAGTCTGGGTTTGGTGGTTTCCAGCAGAACAGTACTAGGCTGACTGCATTGTGCCAAGTGTAAAGTTTGGTGGAGGGGGGATTATGGTGTGGGGTTGTTTTTCAGGGGTTGGGCTTGGCCCCTTAGTTCCAGTGAAAGGAACTCTTAATGCTTCAGCGAGCCAGGCCTTCTTGTCCAACATCAGTGCCTGACCTCAGAAATGCACTTCTAGAAGAAAATATTCCCATAAACACACTCCTAAACCTTGTGGAAAGCCTTCTCAGATGAGTTGTAGCTGTTATAGCTGCAAAGGGTGGGCCAACTCCACATTAAACCCTACGGATTAAGAATGGGATGTCATTCAAGTTCATGTGCATGTAAAGGCAGCATTCATTTATTGCAATTAAAAACTTAAATACTATCTCTTCTGTCAGATTAATGTGCAGAGGCAATTAAATGTAAATAATTTATAAATTTACTTCCAACACAGATTGAAACAATTCAGTATAATCTAGCTGTCCAAAAGACATTGCTGAATTGTTTGTTTCATTTCATTTTGCATTTTTAACCTTATTTTCAGCTAAAATTAAACATGAGACACTTCATGTATCCGTATATGAGTGAAATACAAGGAAATACTTCAAAATAACATACCAGAAATATTTATATTTACAGTAAATGATCAGGAAGTTCAAATGTAATCATCCTAATTTGAATAAAACAAAAGTCCAAGTTCCTGCTAGTGTGTGCTGGTGTGGGTAACAATAAGGTAACATCAGTTAACCACATTAGTTAACATGAACTAACAATGATGTTAATTTTAATGTTTACTATATTATTCAAATCAAAAGCTCTATCTGTTAATATTATTTAATGGTCCTGAACTAACATGAAATAACAGTGAAGAGTTAACTAACGTTAACAAATATTAATGGGGCCTGATTGTAAAGGTATTGGGTTACCCTATTGGGTGTGTGAGATGGCAAGGAACATTTTGCACGTGTCAAAGGAATGAAGAAAAAAATGACTACAGGGATGAAGAGAAATGGAGAATTGCCTGGAGTTGTGAATGTGAGGGAGATCAGGATTATCTGGTCTAATTATAGTCAGGAAATAGACAGCATGTTTCATGTGTTCTTTCCTCTATGTTATGCAAAGAAGAACACCATGATGTTCTCACACACTGATATGTACAAAGCAACCAAAATGTCACATGATTGTTGTATAATTTTCAGATTGCTTGCCTATCATAAACTTTCCCAATATGCCCTGTCATGACTTATAGCAGACTTTATGATGTGCCAATGAAATAGCTGCACATTTTGTCAGTCCACAATTCTTGTTTAAACAAGAAAGACTGTAAATCTGCTTTTATTATTTAAATGACTTACAAACCTACATGTCAAGCTCACAAACTTATGTAATACTTGGTAAATGGCACACAGCATCTGGAATGATTTTGGCTCCAGCCAATGGGCTTTTTTTAAACACACTCTGCCCTCCTCATTATCCAAACTTCATTGAAAGGAAAAAGACCACCTCAGTGCACAACACATAAATAGCTCCACTTTAATAGCTGGTGCTTTTTTTAGAACTTCACAATCTGAATAATACAATACAGCTCCTTTATGAAAGCACAATAATACATAAATGATATGCATGAAATTATCCCTAGCTTATTCAGACACGGGGGTTCAGTATGTTTCTACTCTGAAGACACTATTTCTACCAACCTGATCTCATGAGAAAACATCTATTTTAAGAGATAGCGATTTCGTATGAATTCATACAATGTGTCATACAATGTGATTCTTATAGAAATGTATGATATTAAGAAAAAAAATGAAGAAAAAAGGTCCACCCCTAACCCCCAGAGTAAGGAAATATGATACAAATTAAACCAGGACTGAATGTACCCTATACACCAGACACTCTCTGTCCTCCTGATTACCTTAATTATGGCCTCAAATTTTACTGACCATAAACATACATAGATATTCTCAAATAAAATACTAAGCCAAAAACTGTGTTTGAAGTGACGATTCACACAAACTTAAAAGCCAGTAAAAACCAAACGATCAGTTTTATTGCACTGTAACAGAAATCCTTTGGTTTTACATAAAGAAAAAAGAAAACTGGCAGCTGTGGTTGACAGAATAATTCTGTAAAAATACAGTAAAAAAGTAAATTCTTGCAATAAATATTAATTTAACAACATATTAACCAACATAAACCAGTTTTCTTTGTTCCTGCTTTTCATTAGTTGTCATGGTTATTCATGTTACTAATTAGAGCACACCTGTTTGCATTTGAGTTCGTCACCTTGTGTATTTAAGTCCTTAAATAGATAAGGTATATACAGTTTGGTTTCAGATTAAATTATTCTGAAACATTCACAAATAAAATCTAGACTTGACAGAGGAGGATTAGTTGGTGCTATATTTTTAGATTTACGTAAAAGCTTTGATACAGTTAATCACAAAGTTCTCTCTAAACTGTCTTAAGTTTCAGTTTTCATCTGGAGCTTTAGCATGGATATCCCCATATTTATCAAATAGAGAACAATGTGTAAAAATGAAAGGGGTTCAGTCCTGTATCTTACATTATACAATGGGTGTACCCAAGGATCAGTCTTAGGCCCCTTATTATTTAGTCTGTATATTAATGATCTCTCGCAAAGTGTAAAGAGATACAAGTACAGATGTATGCTGATGATAATGTTATTTTTACAGTTAGCAGCTGAGAAGTTAAAAGCTGCTATGGAAAGGATTACCATGGTTGGAGCAATCGTGGCTTAGCCTGAACAAAACAAAAGGGATGTTCTTCTCTAAAACAAATGTTCATTCTTCCAGTGTTGATATTTTGAAAAGATAGAAATAGTTACTGAGTTCAATTACATCAGTGTAATTTTGGAGTCAAATCTTATTTTTAAAAAACATGTAAAGAAAACGGTGTGGACTATTAAATATAACTTAGCAAATTTTAGCCAAATTAGACAATTTCTCTCAATTGACGTAGCTCATATAAGATCCTACTGTCGTATAATATCCTAATGTCATACTCTCTGACATGATGGGGTCAAGCTATAGTGAAACTGTGATTAAACCCTTAAAATCCCTGTATAAATAGACTTTACATTTTTTTAGATAAAAAGCCAAACCATTATCATCATTGTAGGATCTTAGAGATCTTAGATCTTTTTTGAGCTTTGAAAATTTTAGACTTTTTCAAATTTGTCTATGCTACATTTTGAATGGTTTGGCTTCTTCTGTACTTTGTGATTTTGTTGGGATTGTGTTGTTCCTTTTCATAATTCTGATTTTCTGATTTCTTAATTCAAATTTTAGACTATTGTCTTTCTCAGTGAAAGCTGCTACTCATTGGAACACTTTACCTGAGGAAATATAAAAGGTGTATATATATATATATATATATATATATATATATATATATATATATATATATATATATTGGTCTTTTTAATTAAAATTATTTTAGAATTTAAAAAAAAACTCTGTAAACATTGACATGGTTGCAGTTTAATTGACTCCTCAATTTTCTTTTTCTTTTTATTGGCCCTAATGGGATGTGTGTGTATGTATGTTTTACTGTACTTAAGAACTGTTTGTGTTATTTTATCATTTATGTTAGTGATGACCTGCCAAGGGACTGCGGATGAAAATTAGCCTTCGGCTAAATCTGGTACAATGCATGAAATGGAAACATTTATGTAAAAAATTTTACATTTTCAAATAAATAAATAATCTAAACTTATGTTTAAACTGGTATTGTTTTTGCATGGCATGCTGTTTTGTTTATCTTTCCTCTTATCGGATTACCTGAGTTACTTTGTTTAATAAACAACACTTATCTTTTAGAACTACTATCTTCTTCATCCCAGGACGTGACAGAATACCAGACCAGAAAAGTATGGTTGTTACTTCCATTAATGTTGCCTCAATAGAGTGTTTTCACAGGCTCAAAGGGGCTGTTATTTTTTTATTTCAAGATGGGAGAAACCTGGAGGATTGTGTGGAGAAGTTCGTCAGTGTCAGTCACTGATGGAGGGGTTCAGGAGTGGTCTGGACGATGAGATTCGTAATGCCGAAGGGACCCAGACCAGACACAGACCGTGCCTAAGCCAATGCCACTACGGATCCAGCAGCTTCGTCCGTTCCAGATGAAAAGCCTGAGGGCCCGTCTGACCAGGTGTGTGAGTCGATCATTACATTAATCACCCAGCGCCTGTTCTATGTCATTGATGTGCACACCCAGCCTTCCTCTCCTGCTTGCTCCACCGAAGCCAGCCATTCCTTTGGCCCCGCATCCGCTGACTTCCTTCAGCCCTTAGGCCCCTCTATTGGCTCCATCATGCAACCCGGATCCGCCTTGGGTCTTCCAGTCATCAGCTCTGCCATGGCGTGGGGATTCCCTGGCTCTGTCTGGTCCCTCTGAGCCCTCATGTCCACCTCGACCCATCGACCAGTTGGTTTCTCCCTGGCTCCTCGGCCTCACCTCACTCGTCCCACCAGCTCCACCTTGGTCAGTCGTCGCTCTACCATTGCCTCGGACTTCCGGGCTCTCGGCTGCGCTCCACCTCCCCACCTTCTGCCTGGTTCCTGTTCTCTGTCAGCCCTGCATCTGCCTCCAGAGCCCCCACCCACCTCCCTTAGTTGATCAGTTACGGCATGAGGATGCACCGTATCGGGGGTGGGTGTTATGTCACGTTTAGTGTGTTTTCTGTTTTCATGGACTTTTAGTTTGTTTCTCTGTTACCTGTTTTCTTTGTTCCTATGTTCCTGCTTTTCATTAGTTGCCATGGTTATTCATTGTTAGTAATTAGAGCACACCTGTTTGCAGTTGAGTTTGTCACATTTTGTATTTAAGTCCCTCAGTTGTTTGTTTGTGCATGGCATGCTGTTTTGTTTGTGTTTCCTATAATTTTGTGTAAATTATAAGACTATTTGTTTTGGGGGGTTTTACTTCTAAAAACGGTACATTTAACAGCATTTTACTGTAAAATGTGTGCTTTATATAATAGGGGAACTTAAAAGGTTTTTACTGTAGCATTACAATTGTTTTTACAGTTAGACCTTGTTTATTAAACAAAAGCAGAACGAATTTCAGCTTATCGTACAAATAAATTCTTAAAAAATTTGCAAATTGTTAATTCAGTGGATTTAAGAAAGATTTAAACAAATTCATTCTGCTCCTATATGAGTGTGTGCGTGTGTGTGCGCGCGTGCGTGCGTGACCGCAGTAACATAAATATAGTTAACTGACAGCGCCCTCTGCTGGTAACCTATGACATTGTTAACGCTTCATTAACTCACCTGTCCCATGAATGCATAATGAGGTGTGGTCATCCACGAGTTCATTTTGTTAGTGGACTTGTTCACTACAATATTTTAAAAATATTTTTGTTAGAAAAGTAACAGGAGAGATGTCACCAGTGTCTGATTTTCACTCAATCTTTCTTTTACGTTCACTGTTGTCTCTTTCTTCCTATTCTTCTCTCTCTCACTCTCAAAGAGAAAGTGTCCCTAAGTGTCGCTTACAGTGTGGCAGTGACATAGAATTGTTGTATTATTTTTTTTTTTTTTATTGTTTTGGTTTCTTATCTAAAATATTGTGCCATTTGAGGTTTTGGTTGATGGGCCTTTGTTTCTTTTTATTGCTCCCGCTTTCTGTCTCTCTGCTGCTGCTGGTGGTTTGTTTACATCAGTTCAGTGTCTCTGGCGCAAGGGCTTCTGGGCCATGTGGCTGCCATAGTCGCGGTGCATTGTGGGGAGGTTGTGGTCCTCCAGCGGCTCGGTTCGGAATAATGTCCTCCTCGGAGGCAGCGGACGGTTCTTCCACGGAATTATGCCCGAGCTTCGCCGTGATCTGCTCGTTTTTGGAGCGGTATGGAGCGCTGCTGGACCTGCCGGAGGTGTCGTTCCCGATGCTGGAGCGCAGTCTGCAGGAGAGCAGCGCGGGTGAGCCGCTCCTCCATTGTTGCTCTTTAGCCGCTTTACATGTGTTTAAACGGGCTGCTTAGTAATCCAGTAGCGAGTGTCTGTGTTTTAGTCGCTGTTTGCGTCTCTAATGCGCCTTTTCTGCTGTTGAGTTCGGCGTTTTGAGGGACGGAATGTTTTAGTCCGCTTTATTTGCTCATCACAGCACACAGAAACACATTGCTGCTCTATTTGCGTTTATATCCGACGTTTTGCATTGGGAAAACACCTGGATTTGCCTATAACGACGCACATGTAGCGAGGAATGAAGTATTCATGTTTATTCATAGTTAAATAATAATTTGGCATGAATTGGTACGATGTGAGCAGCGCGCATGCGCAGAATGTGTAAACTTCCTGCTCCCGCTGCTGAGAGCGAGAAATGACAATATTGGGATTATTTTGATTGACGAACTTGAGTGAGAGTTGACCACAAGCCCTTATATTCATGTCTGTGATGGTTTTGCAGCATTACAAATGTATTAGATATGTCTGAAGTTGACTCCAGTAATTGTTCAGAAAATTGTTATATCCGTTCATACCCTTACAAATATGTACAATGATGGTAACCATAGTTTCTTCCCAAAATGCTACAGTTGTAGTTATTGCTACTACACTAAAACTGTAATAAATTATTATAGGTTTTTGATTAGAGAGTGTAAATACCCAAATACCTTGTTGTTGTTGTTTTGTTGACAGCATTGAGTAATATTAAACACAAATTATTCACTATTAACTTATTATTAAATTACTAACATTTATTCACCCTGTTGTTCAAACCTATATGATACAAATAAATTACTAGTTTTATCGTGATAACAATAAATGTAGTTGTGGTATTTTGGCTGCTATGGTACATACAGACAGACAGACAGATTATTTCACTCATAAACGTATTTAAATGAATACATTGATTCACTGAAGCGTGTGAGAACTTTGGCAGGTATAAGAACAACAGTACTATTAAATGTCCAGTAATGTGTGTCACTGTACAGTGGCTTTAAGTGCCAATTTAATGTGCATACATGAATATTACATATACAATAGGTTAATAGTGCATACATGAATATGTACAATACAATAGTAATAATGTGCAGACTAATCATTTTTGAAAATGATCATTAATGATCCTATTGTTGCTGGCTAAGAAATTGGATAAAGCACTTACATAATCTGCTGTTATGTTTCCGAATAAACAGAAACACTACTATGTTAAAAACAGTAATAAATGATTAATCAGTTAATTCAATGCTGGTGCTCTTTGTCATTTTGTAATGTCTAATTTATATTAATTTATAATTCTTTTTTTAAACTGACCTGCAGACCAATCGGACACACTATAGTTTGAGAACCACTGCTCTAAAATGACAAAAACATTTGTGTCAAACATGGCTGTGTACATTATAATTGCTGTGCATTTTGCTTAAATATTGAAATACTTTTTCATCCCTAGTACCCAAACTCCTTGTGGACCTTCACGTGAAGTTGCTGAGGAAAATTGGCAAGTCTGTGTCTGCAGACAGATGGGAGAAGAATCTCATTAAGGTAAGTCAATCAGTGTTAAAAGTGTCAAAATATGACACGCATTCTGCTTTTAGCAATCAAACAGCTGTGAATTATGAAATATATTATATGATAAGTGAAAACATTTTTGTAAATAGTGAGCACAAAAAGCCATTGACAGTGTTACGTCAATATTGGTCTCATCTGTGTTTAATTTTTTGATGGCTTTATTACTCTGATCTGTTGCTGTAGATCTGTCAGGAGTTTAACACCACATGGGCATGGGAGCTGGAAAAGAAGGGTTATCGGGAGATGACAGTGGAGTGTAAGACAGGAATACTGAAGGTAAGATGGGAAAATCTGTTAATGTCTAACCACTGGATTAAGTTGCATTGGGACCTCACATCCATCCATGTAAATGGTGGTTGTGTTTGGAACACATTTCTGTTTTTACACAGTATAACCTAACAATGTTTTGTTTTTCAAACAGTACTTGTGTGAATGCCAGTTTGATGACAATGTCAAGTTTAAGACCGCTATCAATGAAGAGGACCCAGATAAAATGCGTCTTCAGCCCATCGGCAAAGACAAAGATGGCCTCATGTACTGGTTTCAGCTAGACCAAGACCATAATGTGAGGATCTATGTGGAAGAACAGGATGATCTGGATGGGTCATCCTGGAAGTGTATAGTAAGGTAGGCATTCTGCGATCAGTTTCCTGTGGAATTAAATCCACTTCTTCTTATATTAAATCTACTTCTTATAACATGCATAACAGTTTTTTTTTTTCCTTCCTGTACTTGATGGATGTTAAATTGAGAAATGGCAATAAGAAATAACATTCACTTGCACGAGTTTGTGGGGGAAAATCCATTATTATCCATTGCAGAAATAGAAACGACTTGGCTCAGATCCTTGGTCTGTTGAAGACTCAGATTGATCCAGCGCTCCTAGTAAAGAAGGATCAGGAAGAGGGCTCGTCTAGTAACAGCCCAAACCCAGACGATGAGGAGAACAAGAAGAAAGAGGGAGCTGAAGGTATGTAAAAAAAAAATCATGGTAGTTGGAGGAGAGGATATATAGTGAATATATACACTATATTGCCAAAGTATTGGGACACCCCTCCAAATCGAGTAGATGTATAAAATCAAGCACCTAGGCATGCAGACACTTTTACAAACATTTGTGAAAGAATTCAAGCATGGTACCGTGATTGTTTGCCACCTGTGAAATAAGTCCATTTGTGAAATTTCCTCAGTACTAAATATTCCACAGGCAACTGTTAGTGGTATTATAAAAAAAAGTGGAAGCAATTGGGAACAATAGCAACTCAGCCATGTAGTGGTAGGCCACGTAAAATCACAGGGGCGCACTGTGCAGAAGTCACCAACTTTCTGCAGAGTTAATAGCTACAGACCTGTTGGGTTTCCATGGCCGAGCAGCTGTATCCAAGTGCCTTACATCAAGTGCAGTGCAAAGCGTCGGATGCAGTGGTGTAAAGCATGCCGCCACTGGACTCTAGAGCAGTGGAGACGTGTTCTCTGGATTGATGAATCATGCTTCTCTGTCTGGCAATCCCATGGACGAGTCTGGGTTTAGCGGTTGCCAAGAGAACGGTACTTGCCTGACTGCATTGTGCCAAGTGTATAGTTTGGTGGAGAGGAGATTATGGTGTGGGGTTGTTTTTCAGGGGTTGGGCTTGGCCCCTTAGTTCCAGTGAAAGGACCTCTTAAAGGGTTAGCTCACCCAAAAATGAAAATTAGCAGTTCAAAATGCTTACGCTACGTCTGATGAGCATAATATGGATAATTTTTTTGGTGTGCAGTGGAGCAGTCATGGGAGATAATCGATTTTATCGTCAGGCTAGTTTTCATTTTTGTGTGAACTATCCCCTTTAATGCTTCAACAACCAAGACATTTTGGACAATTTCATGAACTTTGTGGGAACAGTTAGATGACCCTTTACTGTTCCAACATGACTGCGCACTTTTCCGCAAAGTTGACATGAAAGCGAGTTTGGTGTAATTTGGGATGCGGCGGAGATCGAGCCAGGCCTTCTCCTCCAACATCAGTGCCTGAAGCTAGAAGATAATTTACTTTATAAAGTTTTAAATATGGATATTTTTTTTGCACAAACGCATTGATTCGCTTTAGAACGCGAATGACTTTTTAATTAGTCTTCCCATTAATGCCATCATTTTGTTCATTCAGACTGATTTGCAAACACGGAACACGTGAAAATAAGAGGCAGGATTTATCGCATGAACCAGTCATATCCAATCGTAACTAATCCTATCAGTCACAGCGCAATGTAGGCATTGCCTCCTCTCATATGACTTTCCCCCCATTCATTCTCAATTACCCCCCAACAAACCCTCAGACTGAGCTTTAGTGGGTCTGTTAAAATTCAAATGGCTCAGGGTAGGCAAGAGAGGCATGGACTCCCGCTGGGACTTTACCTGCTGTTGTCCCTGTTGGACCATGTTACTTTAGAAAAACAAGTGATTTATACACATAAAAAAAAAAAGGAAAAAAAAGTTATGCATGTATGGATATATTATAATAAATATACATGTGTATATATACAAGAATTATTAGGTGTTTGACCCCCTTTTGTATTGTGGCTTCACAAATGCTTTGCTGCATACCTCGGTTGTAACGAGTGGTTATTTCAGTCAAAGTTGCTCTTCTATCAGCTTGAATCAGTCTGCCCATTCTCCTCTGACCTCTAGCATCAACAAGGCATTTTTGCCCACAGGACTGCCACATACTGGATGTTTTTCCCTTTTTACACCATTCTTTGTAAACCCTAGAAATGCCACGCTCAAAATTGCTTAAATCACCTTTCTTTCCCATTCTGACATTCAGTTTGGAGTTCAGGAGATTGTCTTGACCAGGTCCACACCCCTAAATGCATTGAAGCAACTGCCATGTGATTGGTTGATTAGATTAGTGTGTTTATATATAAATTAAAGACATTTTGAAATATAAACTATATAAATTAACTTGACGTCCCTTATCAATTCTGACAAACTGTTACATAAAATTTGATGTGTAAGTAAAAGGTATCTGTCCTCAGTGTTTTTTCTTAACTTTACACAGTAAAGAATGCTAATATAGTAATTAAACATGAACAAAGGAAGAAACGTTTATAATCCCCTGCAAAAATGGGTGAGGTGGGAGTGAAGATTTGGGAAAAGAAATGATGGATTCCATGTCCAGTTTAATAAAGGATTACATGGGTGACCAGATCACAAAACGGTATACAAAGCCAACAAGTGGGTTAAATGTATGGTCTCATCTACTGCTTTCATTTTGGCATGAATCCAGATGTTTCCATGGTTTGTTGTAACATTTAATTGCTAACCTATTATTTATTTTGTGAACAACATTTTATGCTTCACTCGTGTCATAATTTTCATGTAAAACAGCATTCACTTACCACACATTTTTTTGGTGTACCACTGTTGGTGCTACTCGGCCGGTTGTCAAATGTCCAAACGACAGCCATAGTATTGACTGAACACAGATTGAATTAGGTCTGAATGTTTTACTAGTTTTCATTGTTTTTCTGTACGTTTTGGCTTCTAGTGGAAATCAGAGATGAGAAGTCGCAAGACAATTTATCCACATCTGAAAATAAGGAACACATCTTGGAGAAAGAAAATACAAAGCAAGAAGATCCAGAGGCCACTGATGCTTTGTCGGAAAAGGGCTTGAAGCTGAAGGAAGAGTTGCAGAAACCTTCGGAGACGTCTAATGGCACTGGTATTATTGCTGGATCTATCAAAGAAGAGCCACAGGATGAGGAGGAGAAAGTTAAGGACTTGTCAACACCTTCACAGACTACAGAACAGATGGAGGACGTGAAGAGAAAAACCTTAGAAGAGACTCAGAGAACTTTGAAAAATGACCATCAAGCTAAAATTCCTCTGAAAAAGAGAGAGATGAAACTAACCGAAGACTTCGACAGTGCAGGTGTACGAAATGCACCTGTCACTCCAGTGAAAGAATCACGGACATGTTTCGATGACAACAGATTGAGTGCTGAAAAGATCAATGGCCACGTCCCTCACCTTAAACCATCTGAGAGTGAAACGCAAAAAGGTTCAGAGAGTTTTCAAAAAGAAACGACAGAGAAAGATTCAGACAGTCTCCCTCATGTCTCAGATGAGTCCAGTGAGAAAAAAAAGGATACCAAGGATGACCAGACGGAATATAAGATGGACACGAATGAAACCAGATTGTGTGCTGAAGAGGAGAAGCCTGGGAAATCTTGTGCAGCCACCGCAGAGGAGAACAAAGCAAAATCTGAAACTCCTCAACGTCACGAAAAGCTCTCAACAGTAAGTGAGCTGTCAGAAAAGACACCTGGTTCTGAAGAAGTACCTGAAAATAAAAAATCTCCCACTAGTGAAAATATGGAAACTACAGAAGCAAATACATCAACACTGCCTGGAGAGTCAACAAAAGAAGAATCAATGAAAGATCTCTCAGAAAAGGAAGCAACGAAGGATCTCTCAAAAGAAGAATCAATGAAAGATCTCTCAGAAAAGGAAGCTAGGAAGGATCTCCCAAAAGAAGAATCAATGAAAGATCTCTCAAAAAAGGAAGCAACAAAGGAGCTCTCAAAAGAAGCAATGAAAGGTCTATCAAAACAACAAGCAGTGAAAGATCTCCCAAACAAAGAATCATCAAAGGATCTCGCAAGAGGGGAGTCAATGGAAAATCTCCCAAAAGATCTCTCAAAAGAAAAGACAATAAAGAATCTCCCAAATGAAGAATCAAAAAAAGATCTCGTAGAAGAAGAGTCACAGAAAGTTCTCACAGAAGAAAGTCAAAAATCTCCCAAAGACTCGGACAACTCCAAAAAAAGCCTGGAAAAACAAGATCCAACTGCTTCCACGCCGATGGAAACCGAACCATTCCAGTCATCTAAAACGGAGGAGTCCTCTCCCGGTGAAGTAATCAAACCGCATTCTGGAACAGAAAAGCCACAGAACGCTGACAAAACAAAAACTCATCACAGCTCTGCAGACACCACCACAGAAAAAGAGTCCACTTCACCGGTCTCAAAACCTGAAAAACAGTATGTGTCTGAAGCAGAAAAACTGTCAACCAATGAAGAAAGGCAGTCCATTGCTTCTAAACCTTCTGAAGATACAGTTGGGCCTCAAGACAAAGCACAAGAGCAGTCTGCCTCCCCCAAGTCGGCATCAAAGGATCTTGAAAAATCATCTGTTTCTGATTCAACGAAGAAACCAAGTACGCCAAAAACCACAGAGAAACTAGATGAGGATAAATGTGACACAGCTGAAACGGATAAAAATGAGAATTCAGAAACGACAAAAGAAGATGGAAAGGGTGAAGCTGCTAAAAGCTCTGAAGAATCTACAGCAAAAAAATTGGTTGAAGTTAAAGCTACAGAACAACCCAATGAATCCAACCGTTCTGAGAAACCTCCTTCTGAAAGAGAAAGTGAAAAGGAACCAGATTCAGAGGAAGGGAACAAAGAGAAGCAAATGGAAGTTGATTCAGAGATCACTAAAGCTGATGAAGTACAGTCGGCTGTTGCAGAGGTATGTGAGACTACAAGAGCAAGTAAGAAGGAAACTGATGTTCCTGTGGATCAAAGCACCATCTCAGGCAAGCAATCTGAGCAAGACGCAACTTCCGAACAACGTGAGGCTTCCGGTGATGTTCAAGAAAAGAGTGACACAGCTGTGAAAAGCAGTAAAAGAGCAGGACGGCCTTCAAAGAGGTCTCAGGAAAATCAGGATGAGGACAAAACAGGAGAAGAACAAGAAGAAAAAGCCAAATTGCAACAGGAAGGAATTCGTCTGAAGATCAAAATCCCAGCTCACAGACGGAAGGCCGAACTCCAGAAAGAAGAGGTCAAGGGAGATTCAGAGTCTGAGACGACTGAAGGCAGATGTTTGAGGAGATCTCCAAGAATCTGCAGGCCCACTGCTAAAGCTGTGGAGATCCAGGACAGGAGGGTGGAGCGGAAGCAGGCGACTCCAGTGTCAGAGAAGGAAAAGGGTGACAACGAAGAAAAAGAAGATGAGCAATCTGTACAGAGGAAACCGAAGAAAGCTGAGCCAGATGGCCAAACAAAACCAAAGGTACGTGTCAACATTAAAATAAATAAATATAATATAATATAATAATATATCTTTTGCTGTAGTGTGTCAGTAGGAAATATCAGTGTACATTTATAAATTAATTGCTATTTTAATAATCCAGTGAGATTTATTTATTTATTTTTTTGTATGCATAAGGAGTCTGACAATAGTCTCTGTGCTCCACATGGAGATCTGATCTCATCTTCATTGAGTTTGTCTGTCATTACATGAAGAAACATAAACTGAGATGGACTAAATCCAGAAGAACTGTGGCAATGTCTCCAAGACACTTGAAGAAACCTTCCTGCAAAACTACATGAATAGGTGTAGGAATAGATGCAGGTGACAAAAGCCGTTTTAAACGCAAAGGGTGGTCACCCCAAATATCGATTTTATTTAGTTAATAGAAGTTAATTAATAAATAAAAGCTATTTATGTTATTATTTTTGACAGCATTCTCACTTTAAAGCATTTTGACAAGTGCCTAAACTTTTCACAGTACAGTACAGTATATATATATATATATATATATATATATATATATATATATATATATATATATATATATATATATATATATATATATATATATACACGCACACATACACACAACACACACACACAGAGGTGCTGGTCATATAATTAGAAAATCATCAAAAAGTAGATTTATTTCACTAATTCCATTCAAAAAGTGAAACTTGTATATTATATTCATTCATTGCACACAGACTGATATATTTCAAATGTTTATTTATTTTAATTTTGATGATTATAACTGACAATTAAAGAAAATCCCAAATTCAGTCTCTCAGAAAATTAGAATATTGTGAAAAGGTTGAATATTGAAGACACCTGGTGCCACACTCTAATCCGCTAATGAACTCAAAACACCTGCAAAGGCCTTTATATGGTCTCTCAGTCTAGTTCTGTAGGCTACACAATCATGGGGAAGACTGCTGACCTGACAGTTGTCCAAAAGATGACCATTGACACCTTGCACAAGGAGGGCAAGACACAAAAGGTCATTGCAAAAGAGGCTGACTGTTCACAGAGCTCTATGTCCAAGCACATTAATAGAGAGGCGAAGGGAAGGAAAAGATGTGGTAGAAAAAAAAGTGTAAAAGCAATAGGGATAACCGCACCCTGGAGAGGATTGTGAAACAAAACCCATTCAAAAATGTGGGGACATTCACAAAGAGTGAACTGCAGCTGGAGTCAGTGCTTCAAGAACCACTACGCACAGACGTATGCAAGACATGGGTTTCAGCTGTCACATTCCTTGTGTCAAGCCACTCTTGGAACAACAGACAGCATCTGAAGCGTCTCGCCTGAGCTAAAGACAAAAAGGACTGGACTGCTGCTGAGTGGGCCAAAGTTATGTTCTCTGATGAAAGTAAATAAGGGTCCCAGAGTCTGGAGGAAGAGAGGAGAGGCACACAATCCACGTTGCTTGAGGTCCACTGTAAAGTTTCCACAGTCATCTGCTGGTGTTGGTCCACTGTGTTTTCTGAGGTCCAAGGTCAACGCAGCCGTATACCAGAAAGTTTTAGAGCACTTCATGCTTCCTGCTGCTGACCAACTTTATGGAGATGCAGATTTCATTTTCCAACAGGACTTGGCACCTACACACAGTGCCAAAGCAACCAGTACCTGGTTTAAGGACCATGGTATCCCTGTTCTTAATTGGCCAGCAAACTCGCCTGACCTTAACCCCATAGAAAATCTATGGGGTAATTGTGAAGAGGAAGATGCGATATGCCAGAGCCAACAATGCAGAAGAGCGTAAGGCCACTATCAGAGCAACCTGAGCTCTCATAACACCTGAGCAGTGCCACAGACTGATCGACTCCACGCCACGCCACATTGCTGCAGTAATTCAGGCAAAAGGAGCACCAACTAAGTATTGAGTGCTGTACATGCTCATACTTTTCATGTTCATACTTTTCAGTTGGCCAAGATTTCTAAAAATCCTTTCTTTGTATTGGTCTTAAGTAATTATTCTAATTTTATGAGATACTGAATTTGGGATTTTCCTTAGTTGTCAGTTATAATCATCAAAATTAAAAGAAATAAACATTTGAAATATATCAGTCTGTGTGTAATGCATGAATATAATATACAAGTTTCACTTTTTGAATGGAATTAGAGAAATAAATCAACTTTTTGATAATATTCTAATTATATGACCAGCACCTGTGTGTGTGTGTGTGTGTGTGTGTGTGTGTGTGTGTGTATGTATGTATGATTACTATTTAATTTAGTGTTTTCAGTCTGGATATTTACAGTGTATAAACACAAATATTGGCACCCTTGGTAAATATGAGCTATAAAACAAATATTTTTCTCCCTCTGAAATGTATGTATTCCACAATTATTGGCACCCTTTCATTTAATACTTTGTGCAACCTAACCTTCACCAAGATAACCGCTCCGGATCTTCTCCTATAATGCGTAAGGTTGATGACCATATGGCAAGAGATCTGTAACCAGAATTACATTTGCATGGAATTAGAATTTCAAATAACTGTTTTCTATTGGAATATAATTTAAAATGTAATTTATTCCTTGTATAGAAACATATCTTATTATTATCAATGCTGAAAAGAGTTTTATTTTTTAAAACTGCTTTATATTTTTGTGGAAACTGTGATACATTCATTGATGAACAGAAAGTTCAAAAGAACAGCATTTATTTGAAATAAAAATCTTTTGTAACATTATAAATGTTTTTACTTTTGCTCAATTTAAATGGTCTTTGTTGCATGAAAGGGTTAATTTCTTTTTCTTTTTTTTTTTTTTTTTTTAAAATCATACTGACCCCAAACTTTTGAATGATAATGAAAGCCATTTACACTGTATTTATGATCATTTACAATCTTTCGACAGGTTGTGAGACGTCGAAAAAGACAACCATGGTCTCGCATGAGACGTAAAAAGAAATGTTCTGAAGACGACGATGAAGAGGAGGAGAGCGAGAGTGAGGAAGAGGAGACCGAGGAGGATGATAGTGATGAAGACTACAAGGTGGAGAAGACCAGGAAGAGGAGGAGAAACCGAAACCGAGAGCGGAACAGCTCAGACTCCTCTACCTCTTCATCAGACGATGATGTACCAAATGATGACCCCTGCAAACACTGTGGCCTTCCCAATCATCCCGAGCTGGTGCGACAGTGTTCTGCAAAACATGATCTTCAACTCAGTCAAAAGTGCTGTGTTTAACCTCTTTTCTGTTTCCCTAGATACTCCTGTGTGATTCCTGTGACAGCGGCTACCACACTGCCTGTCTGCGGCCTCCGCTCATGATCATTCCAGATGGGGAATGGTTCTGTCCCCCCTGCCAGCATGTGAGTCAATTCAGATTTCATGAGTCTCTTTACAGAAATAACAGTCCTGGATATTCAGATGCTGATGCTCTTTATTTCTCTTGCAGAAACAACTTTGCGACAGGCTCGAAGAGCAGTTGCTGAATTTGGATGCCGCCCTCAAAAAGAAAGAACGTGCAGAACGAAGGTGAATAAAGAGATATTTAGACCAGCTCAAGTGAATTTGTTTGAAGCAGTTGCAGAAAAGTTCCTGAATTAATCCACTTTATCATTTTGCACTATTTATGCTGCTGCATAATGTCTACCTGTAGTTCAGATGTTCAGTCAATATGTGATAATTTTCAGGCCTGAAACATTGTTTTTTCCTCACAGAAAAGAGCGACTGGTGTATGTTGGCATCAGCTTGGAGAACATCATCACACCCTCCGTAAGTGCCTGTAACAGTGGTGTAAAGTATTTGAATAAATGTTATTAGTTTCTATACTTAAGTATCTTTTTTGGCTACTTTGTAGTTTTACTTGGCATCAAAGATATTAACAACTCTTACTCTCTACTCGACTACATTTTTTTTAAAAGTATGTGTACTTTTTACTTCAATACATTTGTGATGAGTATTACAATTACTCATTACATTTTTGCATGGCACCTAACTTTTTCTGCAGCAGTTTATTTCTGCTACAAAAGAAGTGATATCTGCATCTACAGGGCATTAAAGGTACTATATCTTGTGTGTTTTGCCCTTACTCACTCAAACTTGTCAACAAGACTACTTTTCGTGAATGCGAGTGCATTAGCAGGTAGATGTAATAGCAGGTTTCATAGATGACGGCATGACTGCAGCAGGTGTTGAGGCTGAAACCAGCACGTCCAGTGCAAGTTGCCTTTGACTATTAAATTTTACTTAACATTGTTTTATTTATCCGTTATATAGAAAATACCTTTTTGAAGGATATTGATTTACTTATGTTCTTTTTGAGCACTTGAGCTTAACTGAGACTTGGGAGTTTGTAGACATTTAAGCGGCTGTTGTCAACCTTGCAATTAGGTTGGGGTTAGGTTTTATTTTAATTTTAGGAAATAAACGTGATTGCTCTCCTCACAAATTAATGGTTTCTTGTTTTGTAATAGCATGTCTCTCAGGTGTTGAGGACTAGTGCATCTTTGAGCCTACATTCAGCACCAGTAAAATACTTAAAGGGATAGTTCACCCAAAAGTGAAAATTAGCCCATGATTTACTCACCCTCAATTCATCCTAGGTTTATATGACATTCTTCTTTCAGACGAATAAAATCACCGGACGTGAGCGGCACGATGTGACAAAAGACAATATAACCCATTATAATCAGTCATGTTGTCTACACTGGATGCGGCGCGACACGACAAATCCCCGACAGTAAACTGATGCCTCGTTTTATTTATGACATACTGACATGAAGGACGCTTTCTTTTAGCTGTTGTGGTGCGACGCGCCAACGGCTGCATCCTGTGTAGACACAGTGTTATGCTCACCAAGAATGCATTTATTTGATCAGAAACTGTAATATTGGGGAATATTATTATAATTTAAAATAACTTTTCTTTTGTTGTACATTTTAAAGTGTATGAGAGCAGAGTTTTTTTGTGGAAACTAATACTTTTAAATTTTTACAATTTCTTTTTAATTTATTAATATAAAGTTCAAAAGAACACCATTTATTTGAAATGGAAATCATTTGTAAAAATGAAAAAAAAAAAACTTACTGACCCAAACGTTTGAATGGAGTACTCTGTAGTAAAAGTAAAAAAAAAAACATTTTTTGAAGGTGGAAGTGGAAGAAAAGGAAGAGAAGGTGGTGAATGAGAAGGAGATTAAGAAGAGCAAAAGTTGGGGACGTAGATCAACCAGGGCGAAGAAATACATAAGCTACAGGTATGTCAATCCGTCTGCTAGATGTACATAATCTTAAGATTTGTACTTTTTCATTATCTTATGCTGTTCCTACATGATCTTTATTAATTGTTTATTGTTAATTTTGTCAGATTTGATGAGTTTGATGAAGCCATCGAAGAGGCAATCGAGGAAGACATCAAAGAGGCAGAGGGGGGAGGTAGGGGAGCATTTCCTTCGGGCGCTTCTGCTGCAGCTGTCATTACATCTTGCTTAATCATGTTGATATTTGAGCTTGGACGTGTAAGTTTAGACTGATCAAATGTGTCATTACATAGGAGCAGGCCGGGGGAAGGACATGGCGAACATCACAGGCCACAGAGGGAAGGACATATCCACCATTCTACAGGAGGAAGGGAAGGAGAATGGCCGACCACGGAGACCCAGTGCAGCTCAGAAGAAGAAGCGGCGGCGTCTCAATGATCTGGACAGCGACAGCACCGTGGACGAGGAAGAGAGCGAAGACGAGTTCCGTCTTAGCGACAGGTTAACGGCATTTAATTTTAAACCATCACAGAATCTTGTGACGAAATGACACTCACTCTGCTCTGATTGGTCAGCAGTTCAGAAGAGGAGGAGTTTGTGGCATCCGATAACGAGGCAGAGAGTGAAGCAGAAGCCCCGTCCTTGGATGACAGTGACTTTGGGAGCGACGCAGAAGGCCCGCGGATAAAACCTTCAAACAGAAAGGCAGCAAGCCGGTGTCGAAACAGAAGACAGCCGCCACGCAGGAGACGCAGACCCAAAGGATACTCTGACGAAGAGGAGCTGGAAACGGATGAAGATGAGGAAGAGGAAGAGATGGGTGAGGCATTTATTTTCTTAGTATTGACTGCATTGGTCAAGCTCAAGAAAAATGGTTAAATAAACATAAGAAATTAATAAGTTTATCTTAAGTAATATCTACAAGCCAACATAGGAGTTATTGTTTAATTTAGGTATTCTGCCAACTTTTATTTATATTGTCGAAATGTTTTTTTTATTTAATGTTTATTTCTTATGCTTATTTAATTGCTAGAAAAGACCTAGACCTGCTGAGGTAGACAAAAAAACTTTTTGTTGAAAAAGATCAGTTTTTAGCCATAATTTGTACCATACTTGTGGTTGACTCTCTGTTCACTGATATATTTCTCTGTTTGTTTGACTTCCCATTGTGTGTGGTTGTTTGCATGCAGTGACAGAAGGCTCTAGTGAATTCAGTGACAGCGATCTGGATGTCCGCTTTCGACGGTCTTATCGGAGCCGTAAGCAAGAGGTGAATTACTGTGAAAGTTCAGATTCTGACGGCTCACAGGCCAGCACCAACAAAGACAAAAAGAAGAAACGCAGACGTCTTTCCAGCTCTGACAGTGAAGGTCAGTGCCATTTACACCCATGTAGGCTGAATCATTACAAATTTGACCTCCAATATATAACTGTAATGTCACTGTAATCTTGTATAATATTGCTAGAATTTTTAGTAGTTGAATGATATAAGCTTTTAATTAGATGATACTGATATATAGAAACCTGGATGACTAATATGTGCTTAATATTGTTCAAAAGTTTGGCATTTAAAAAAAGAAATTCTTACTTTATTTAACAAGGACGCATTAAATTGTTTAAAAGTGTCTGTAAAGACATGTATAATGTTACAAAAGAAAAACTTTCGGTTCATCAAAGAATCCTTGTAAATGTATCACAGTATCCACAAAAAAAAAAATTCAACATTTATTCAAAAAAAAGTGTTTTGAGCACCAAATTAGCATATCAGAATGATTATCATGTGACACTGAAGACTGCAGTAATGATGCTGAAAATTTAGCTTTGCCATCACAAGAATAAATTATATTTTAAAATATATTAAAATACTTCACTAAAGTATTAAATATTTGCCAGCCTTGGTGAGCAAAAGAGACTTCTTCTTTTAAAAACAAAAAATCTTAGCTACCCCAAACTTAAATTATTAAATATAGTATTTTATCTTATAAATGTATAGAATTATATATTATTATATGTTCTGTACATATAAAAATATAAAATAATATACTAAATTTAACTAATCCGCCTGGTCGATATATCAAACTATAACCAAAAATGCAAATCAGTTCAGACTGATTTGAGGCGCACTGTTGTTGTAATCTAACAGTCTCCTCCTCCGTGTGTTAATTTGCTCCTCCAGTTAGTTTCCAGTCAGCTGAATCTGATGAAGACAGGAAGCCCAAGAAGATAAGGGCGGACTCGTCCGAGGAAGAATCCAGGAAACGGCGCAGGCGCTTGTCCCTTAAACGCCGGAGGGAATCAGAGGATGACGACGAAGACGACGACGATTCAGACGAATCCGAGGAAGAGGAACGGCCTGTCCGGAAACGTGTGAACCGCATCGACTCTGACGACAGCGAAGGTGAAGAAGAAGAAGAGGAGGAGGAGAAGAAGGAGGTGAAGAAGAGCCCGCCGGAGAAAGAGACAGAGGAGACCGTTGTCAAAGGGCCCAGTCCACTAGAATACAACTTGGTGGAGCTTCCTCCCACTAATGGACAAAGCCCAATAAAGGGTATAGAGGGCCTCATGCCACGACCCGGGGTTGGGGTGATGCCTAAAAATGGCAATGCCCCATCGGCTGTATCCATAGCGCCAAATGGCCTGGAGATTCCTGCGCAGGACGAAGATGAAGACGACCTTTTGGGCGTCACAGACCTCGTAGACTATGTCTGCAACAGTGAACAGTTATAACTTGGTATTCCTTTTTTTTTTTTTTTTTTTTTTACATTTTTCTCCTTTTTTTTTCCCCAACCCTCATCCTGTTTTCAGCACGGATCATGTCAACAGTCCCTTGTTAAATGTGCCAGCGGAACAGATCAGGGACAGCTCGGCCTCGGTAGCACATTAATAATAGCTGTAAATATTTTACCGAGCAGAAGTATCAAGGGAAGGAAAACGCAATCCTTCCGAGAGATTCCCCGAGATATTCCTTCTAAAGTATTGTTTTTGTTCTATAAGAGTGATCGCGCTCAAACAAACCCTCTCTGGAAACAACCTCTAAAACCTCTTTTTACACTAACCACACAGCCATGCTCACGCTCACACGTCTGACGTAGAGACATTTGTCCAGTTTACGTGCGTTTTGATCTCCACTGCTCTGTTGCACATTTCAGAGAGAACCAGAAGTGGGCGGAGTCAGTGCAAAGGGGGAGGGGCCAGAGACAAACCTCATTTCAGTGAAATTCCACATGTCGCTAAATATCTTTAGCGTTCAGTTCCACTCAGAGGCCATTTTTAAACGTTCATCTTTTATAATCTAATTGGAGTGGAAGTTGAATTTCTACCGATTGGTTTCATAGTGTCATTTGGTGGGGAAATGTCTTTATTAAGTGATGTCATTATAAGCTTTGTTTTGTTATACTATTTATTACAGATATTGTAATTTGTACCTGAAATTATCGCTTGGTCGTAGAGATGCTCGCACCATTAGAGCAAAAGATTCCTGGAAGTTTCTAAGAAATGTCTAATAGTGAAAAATTGCTCGTTTTCTTATGCCAACATAATAACAACGCATCAAATCCTGTTGCTTTGGACTGTTTTAGCACCATGTTTTAATTTGAAGTCAAACACTATTTACTCTGGCAGCTTTTCAATGCGTCAAATGCCAAATCTTCCACTCGAGGATGATAAAATACTGAGGACTGTCACCCACACCGATGTGCACCAATGTGTTTCTCTGAGGGATTCCTTGAAGTTGAGTGCTGTTCATCTCATTTTAATGCAGATATTCCATCAAAGGGATTCTACTTTGACCATCATGTCCTGCTTATGTCTGTTTATATACTTTATATAAATATATGAATATAATCATTGTAATGTTTTCCTTTTATTTTTAAACATACTGATGATGTATGACATTTAAAGTTTTGTTTTTCATCAATTACAAAGCAATACATTTTTCTTACAAGACCTACAGGAAGAGATTCATCATCTCCTGTTTTCGTCTATTTTTTAAAGATCGAAATTCATGCTGCCGGTGACATTAAAATGATTTCTGACCCTTCCGAAGCAGCGTGATGTGAGACGCCCCTCTGAGATGTATGAACACGTCTGAGAAATATGGTATAGTCTTGCATTATCCTGGTGTGTATATCTGTAGTTTTTGCTGTAACATATTAGAAACATTTTTAAATCATTTAAAGTATACATAGCAGTCCTTTTATGATTGCAGCTGTTTATAATTTGTTTTGTAGGTACATTTGTACCACTCCAAAGTGGGTGCGTCTGTCTCATTTTCATCAATGCATTCGTTTTGTTTGTCTTTCTTTGAGGGTTTTCAGTCTCTCTGTCTCATTTCCACTGATTGCTAAAACTTTACAAGAATGATCTGTTCTCAGAGGGAAAAGCATTCGATAAACAATTTGTTTAATTGTTTTGATGTCAGCATTGATAGACAAAAGCGGTGTAAAAATGTCTTGTACATTAATGTTTATGCTTGGCATGCACATATCTTCTAGTCTGATTTATTTCCTCTTGCAGCATTGGGGCATCAGATTTTGAGAATAAAACTTCCCTGATTTTTTACAAATATAGTTTTAGACATGCTGAGATCAAGAGCGGCATTAGGTACTAGACCACAGTGCATTTTGGTCTATTAACAGTATGTTCGTTTCCTGTGTAATTTAAAAATCAAAGGTACAGACATCGATTTAAAATTGAGGCCCAGCCTATATTGACAGTATATATTTGTATTCCACATAAAAATCTGATATTCTGTAATGAGGGATGCCGACACCAGTGTTTGAAGATATTTGGCTGATGTAGTTTGACAGCAGATGGACAGATGCCGTCTGGTTTTAGCTTTTAGAAACGTCCTTTGTGTTCGTCTGTTCTTCTTTTGGATGTTTTTGTTAACTGTATTGTAATTTCTTTCATATGATTTACTATCTTGTACATTTGTCATAATAAAAATGAAATGAAACCTGTTTAATGACGTTCTAATGCTTTTATACACTATATTACCAAGTTTTGGGATGCCTGCCTTTACATGCACATGAATTTTAATGACATCCAATTCTTAATCCATAGGGATTAATATGGAGTTGGTCCACCCTTTGCAGTTAAAACAGCTTCAACTCTTCTGAGAAGGCTTTCCACAAGGTTTAGGAGTGCGTTTATGGGAATTTTTGGCCATTCTTCTAGAAGCGCATTTGTGAGTCAGGCACTGATGTTGGAGGATCGCAGTCTCCACTCTTAATTCATCCCAAAGGTGTTCTATCGGGTTGAGGTCAGGCCAAGTTCCTCCACACCAAACTCGGTCATCCATGTCTTTATGGACCTTGCCTTGTGCTCTGGTGCACAGTCATGTTGGAACAGGAAGGGGCCATCCCCAAACTGTTCCCATAAAGTTGTGAGCATGAAATTGTCCAAAATGTCTTGGTATGCTGAAGCATTAAGAGTTATTTTCACTGGAACTAAGGGGCCAAGCCCAACCCCTGAAAAACAACCCCACACCATAATCCCCCCTCCACCAAACTTTACACTTGGTAAAATAGAGTCAGGCAAGTACCATTCTCCTGGCAACCGCTAAACCCAGACAGACAGAGAAGTGTGATTGGTCACTCCAGAGAACACGTCTCCACTGCTCTAGAGTCCAGTGGTTGCGTGCTTTACACCACTGCATCCGATGCGTTGTATTGCACTTGGTGATGTAAGGCTTGGATGCAGCTGCTCGGCCATGGAAACCCATTCCATGAAGCTCTGAAGCCCATTCCAAATAGCTAATCTGAAGGTCACACGAAGTTTGAAGGTCTGTAGCTAATGACTGCAGAAAGTTGGCGACTATCAAGGTACCACGCTTGAATTCACTGAGCTCCTGAGAGCGACTCATTCTTTCACAAATGTTTGTAGAAGCGTCTGCATGCCTAGGTGCTTGATTTTATACTCCTGTGGCCATGGAAGTGATTGGAACACCTGAATTGAATGATTTGGAGGGGTGTCCCAATACTTTTGCCAATATAGTGTATGTGCCGACAATCAGCTTTTACCTTTTTGATTTGTAGCTAAATGACATGACCTCGTGGCAGGCTGATGTACTTTTGACATCAATATTTTGGGAGAAAAGGGTTTTAATACTAACTAATAGCTATCCATTTTGTTAAAGTGTTATATTTTCTTCTTATATGTCTTTTCCCAGTTGTAGATATCAACAGTAACATAGACCAAAAGGAAAAGTGAACATTTATAAAGTGAAGGCTCATCCAAAAATGAAAAATCTGTCAATTGATTCAAAACCTGTATGAGTTTCTTTCTTCTATTTAACACAAAAGAAGATGGAGTGAAGAATGCTAGTAACCAATCAGTTGACGGTAGCCGTTGACTTCCGTAGTATTCTTTATTTATTTATTTTTTCATACTATGGAAGTCAATGGCTACCGTCAACTGTTTGGTTACCAACATTCTTCAAAATATCTTTTGTGTTCAGCAGAAGAGAAGAAAAAAAAAAAAAAAAAAAAACTCATACTGGAACAACATGAGGGTGAGTTAATGATGATAGAATTTTCTTTTTTGGGGGTAAACTAACCCTTTAACTCGAGGTGGAATTTGAACCGTTGATGTCAATCTGACACGGCGGTTCTCATTGTGACCACATGGTGGCGTCAAATTTGTGAAGATAGAAGGAAACACATTTATTTGAGACTTTCCTGAGTAAATGTTACGTCGAGTTAATCTGTAGCCTACTGCATGTTATTGTCAAATAAATTATATTAGCTAAATTAGTTTAGCTAAACAAATAGCCTTGTTTCGTAAGTGTCATGTCAGTCACCATATGTTGCATATATTTGTTTTCAGAAATAATTTATATTCATAATTTATTAAATTTTTTACACAATATATTTCACAATTTATTTTCAGAAAACTATATTTTTTGTAATTTTATTAGGGTTCTTTAAAGTCCATTGTTTTTAGCTGTATTTTAATTTGATTTATTTTAGTACTTTAAACTAAACCGAGTAAAACAACTAAAATGTTAGTGTAACCCTTTAGCCAATCTAGCTAGGCTGGTCTGTGGCTGGTTTTAGAGGGGTTTTGAGCACTTTTCAGTTGGGAGACCAGCCTAAATCAGCTAAGACCAGCAAACTAGTTTAAGCTGGATGGCCAATGTGCTGCTTTCCTCTTCAGTCAGTTCATGTCCATTTCTTACTGCGTTTCTGGCATTGACATCAAAACTCTCTGCAGGAATTCCTGTTAGTTGGAGACTTTCCCCTAAACCGTCCTGTTCTCTCCTTAACTTTAACCATCTGATCCTACATTGTATCTTAAGCAAGTGGCATCACCAAGACAACACCGAAATTAGAAACAGGCAGCACTTTTTTACGCTGTCGCATTTCTCGCATCTTCCACTCAGAATCTCTGTTTGGATCAGACGAAGTGTTTTTGTTAGCATACATAACTTTTATTATGAGTTCTGCTAACATGGAGACCTGAAAGAGGATTTACTCGTTCGGAACTCATTACCGCAGAGTCTTGCCGATGCTGTCTGAGCTGAATACTAATGCTGCTCCTCTCTGCATGTTAACAGTCCTCACATATTCAAACTTTCCAGTTTGTATAGAAGAATGAGTTTTAGGGATAGAGAATAGAGCATGAGGGTGATGGGAGGGAACAGATATAATGCCTCGGGTGAGAACCCTCTGAATTTGGCCTCTTCAAAAGAGACCACTTGTTTTGGTGAAATACTCAGGCTTGACGATTAAATCTAAATTTCACAGTCTTTCCTGTTGGAGACAATAACATCTGTTTCATTTTAAATGTTTCATCTACAACATAAATCCAGAAGATTTTTTCACTCATTTTCATTTTTTTAATCACGTTAAAGCTTAAAATTACAGCTTTTAGCTTTAATATAACTTTTAAGAGCTCAATGTAAAGTTTCATGTAACTTTTCACATCTACCAAATTATTGCATACTCTAAATCTAAACAACAGAAATAAACAAAGGGGATTTGAGATCATTATTAAGCACAATAATGGGGATAGCTCACCCCCCAAAAAATGAAAATGTTGTAATTTACTCACCCTCATGTTGTTCCAAACCTGTATGTGTTTCTTTCTTCTGTCGAACACAAAAGAAGATATTTTGAAGAATGTTAATGGCAGCCATTGACTTCCATAGTATTTTTTCCTACTATGAAAGTTGATCGCTACCATCAACTGCTCACCGACATTCTTTATATCTTCTTTTGTGTTCAATGGAAGAAAGAAACACATACAGGTTTGGAACAACATGAGGGTGAGTTAATTTTAGGCTGAACTATTCCTTTAAGATCCTTTATGAGCTTCATTAAGGTCGCTGCTCCATATTAGTAGTTACCGTCTTCAGCCCCTTTTGTGACTGCCTGCTCCCTTACTGATGATCCACTCCCAAGTGTGTGAACTCGGAAGTGTCTTTTGTTTTCTTTTGATTCCGTTCCCCCATACGCTTTCAGAGTGAATGTTCCTTCCTTGAATAATATAGTGTGAATATGGTTATGGGGGAGTGATTGCTCAAGGTCACAGTGAGGTCATCATTAGGTCATGTGAAGTAGGAAATGACCACTCAAGTTCACCAGTGCAAGAATTACAGGTGTGGAAATTCCTTTTTGTCCTCTTTGAATGAAACGCAGGAGCTCCAAAAAGTAAATGTTGTTAATTTCATTACATTTTAAGAACAAAATACAATGAATTAAAATAATGTATTAAATTAATTTTATATATAAAAAAAAAAAAAAAATTGTAGAGAATAGACATTTTCTAAATAAAATTATTCTTAAAATAACATTTAGAAAATACTTCATATATATATATATATATATATATATATATATATATATATATATATATATATATATATATATATATATATATATATATATATATATATATATACATTTCATTTAAATAAATAATACATATTTAAAAAAGAAAATATAATTAAAATATATTTAATCTGTTAATCTTGTTTTTGTTTTTAAGGATAAAAGTATAATTCAAAATTATTTATTTTTGGACCTGTGTATATCCAAATATTAACTTAAAACCAAAGTCACATTCTACCAGAACCAATTCTTTGAGCAAGTATTTTGCATAAAACTCTCATAAATAAAGACACAGTGACACATATGGATTATTCTCTTCCTGCTTCCATTTTTACCGTCTCGTGTTTTTCTAGATGATGTTTTGTTTTGTGAGGCCAAAGAGCCTCTTTGCACAAAGCGGCATCCCTGGCGGACCTGCTGAATGTGTGGTGAATGAGCAGAATCTCTGCTAATGGCTTGAATGGTTGCTGGGTGATAAGCCATTGATGCCGACAGACTCACTGAGTTTGCTCTTCGCAGTGGGTCTCTAAAAGCCCCTGATCTCACAGAGACCCAACAGCCAGCTCAGCACTGGAAAAACCCTTCCTTCTGTCATCCTGACACTTTTATCTTGTGTCTGGTATAGATTATATCACATGTCTTTTGTCTAATGATGAATAAAATGGTGTTTCTTAATATATATTTAAAAAAAAAACCAAAAAGAAAACTTTTTTTAACCTGAATTGTCTCACATCTCTTAGAGCCTTTCAGAGGAATATGCAACCACATTCACTTTCTAGCTCTATACTGTTACTGTCAATAGTGGTCTCATTTCTTGTAGCTCACTATAATAATAATAATTTGTTACATTTATATAGCGCTTTTCAAGGCACTCACAGTGCTTTACATGGAAGGGGGGAATCTCCTCAACCACCACAGCATCCACCTGGATGAGGCGATGGCAGCCATATTGCGCCAGAACGCCCACCATACACCAGTTTATTGGTGGAGAGGAGACAGAGTGAAGAAGCCAATCAGTATATGGGGATGATTAGGAGGCCATGATGGACAGGGGCCAATGGGCAAATTTGGTCAGGATGCCGGGGTTACACCCCACTCTTTTTCTGAAGGATTTTTTTTATGACCACAGAGAGTCAGAACCTCGGTTTAACATCTCATCCGAAGGACAGTGCTCTTTGACAGTAGAGAGATTCAAGAGATTCAAGAGTTTTATTTGTCACATACACAGTTATATACAGAATATACAACCGGCAGTGAAATGTAAACAGGTCCGCTCCATGGACAGTGCAAATTCACAGTTAAAAACACAAGGAAGAAATTATAATAGAAATAGGATATAAAAAAAGTACTACTATATATATATATATATGTCTATATCTGTAGAATTATAAATAATCAAGTCAAGAGAAAAAAAAGGTAACAAATAAGGATAAAGTGGAATAAAATAATTGAAGTAGACTTTGCAGTGAGTAAACTGTAGACTTATAAATATGTGGCAAATGTATAAAGAGTATAATGTGCAAACAGGTTTATAACAGGTTGTTACACAGTAACAACGAGAACAGAAAGTGCAGTGCAATGTCAGTGTATCGATGTTTATCCTGGACGTGAAGTCACGTGATGTTAAGTGACTGAGTTCAGGAGTCTGATGGCCTGGGGAAGAAGCTCCTCCTGAGTTTCTCAGTTTTGGCCATCAGGCTACGGAAGCGCTTACCAGATGGTAGCAGCGTGAAATGAGGGTTTGCAGGGTGATTAGAGTCCTTGATGATCTTGGTAGCTCTACCTTTGCAGTAGACGTCCTGCAGAGACGGAGAGCTGACCCTGAGATACTGATAAGCGCACTACCATTAGGACCCACACAGACCACATCGTGAGCTGCCACTGCTGGCCTCACTAACACCTCTACCAGCAGCAACCTAGTTTTCCCAGGAGGTCTCCCATCCAGGTACTGACCAGACTCAACCCTGCTTAGCTTCAGTGGGAAACCAGTCTTGGACTACAGGGTGATATGCCTGCTGCTTACTAACAACACCAAGGTCATTGGGTTTGATTCCCAGGGAATGCTCTAGGTCAGGGGTGTCCAACCCTGCTCCTGGAGGGCTACCACCCTGTAGATTTCAGTTCCAACCCTGCTCCAACACATCTGTCTGTAATTATCAAGGTTCAGGTGTGTTTGATTCAGGTTGGAGCTAAAATCTGCAGGGTGGTAGCCCTCCAGGACCAGGGTTGGACACCTCTGCTCTAGATAAAGCATCTGCCGAATATGCAAATGTCATTTATGTGTGTTTTAGTTCTCCTAAAGAATATAAGCAGATACAACTGGATCAAAGCTGATATAGGCCTATATTTAATTGAAAACTCCAGACACAATCTTAAAAATAAAGGTTCTTTACTGGCATAGATGGTTCCACGAAGAGCCTTTAACTTCCATGGAAACATTTAATTACACAAAAAGGTTGAAAAAGGTTCTTTATTAATTTTTTAAAGATCTGATCACTGAAACATTCTTTGGGAAACCCAAAATGGCTCTATTGAGAGAAAAAGAAAAAAAAAAAACCTTTTGGAACCTTTATTTTTTAGGAGTGACACATATGCACAACAATTTCTGTCAGTATTTAGGCCTATTCTATAAATAAATAATAAAAATACTTCTTAAAGTATTAATAATTTAAAATAAATAACAATAACTGTATTAGCATCCACACCAAGGAAGATAAGGCTTGTTTAGAATGTTTATTCTAAGCGTGCGCTGCAGGTTTGTCATCTGCCTACATAAGCGCTTTAAAGTGGAATGGATTCTGATTGGCTGTCCATTTTATCGTTCTTCAGCTGGGAAAAAAATTCCTCCAGACACGTCGGCGCGCACGCCATCTTGGAACGGTCAGCGTGTCGTCACTCAGTAATCACTGATGCCACAACATTGTGCAGTTTTTAATTTGCCGAATTAATTGGATAACCATTCACGGTGAGATTGTGGTTTGTGTATTGTAACGTAATATTACAGATTTTTATACTATGGTAACTTTTTAATGTCATGTTTAATGTATTTGTCTTGTTGTATTGTGTTAAGTTTATTAAAATAATATGCTGCAGTCTATTGCAGATATAGATATTCATACATGCAATGCGTCTAACTATGGTTGCAGTCTCGATTGTTCACTGCCCGCTTTGACCGTTCCAGTATGGTGGATGACTAACATAAACAGCCGCTAGATGAGGCATCGTTTCTCTGTGCCATTATGGTTATAGTTGTGGTGGTGTGTGGACTCTGCTATTCTTTTATATTTAGAATGATTTTTATAACTATCTTTATCATTATCGTTTATAATTGTCGTCCTTGTGTGTGAACGGGCCTTTACGCTTGTCCTTTAAAGTTAGGCTACATGACTAATGGTTGAAGGTCTAGAGAAAATGTGCATGAAACAAGTGATATCAGATGTTTTGAGCGAGTTAAGATGTTTCATATGGACTGTAAAACTGACAACTTTAGACGTTGTGGCTCTATTTTACTCCATCCAAACTCTCAGACTCAACAAGTTCTAAGAACCCAGTGCACTCACCCAACTGCCCTGCTTACCCAAAAACTATGAGTCTTCAAATACTCTCCCTCAGAACTGTAAGCAGAAAGACTGAAAGCTTCTTTTGTGCTTCATCTCTTTTGTCTGCTGGGAAGAGAGAGAGAGAAGAGAGAGAGAGAGAGAGGGAGAGAGGGAGAGAGGGTGATGAGGAAGAGGGGGGTTACTAGTCTGGAAGTGTTTGGTCCAAATTACACATTCAAGGCGAGCACTGTTTATGATTACTCTCACATAGGCCAGACAAAAGCAGAGACATTCCAAGAGCCCAGTGAAGAGTATGAACTCATTCTGAGAAAGACAGAGACCTACATCATAACATCATTCACATGCACGCCTCTGAACTCAGGTATGGAGAGACTGTATCATCTGTGAAGAAACATATAAAACCTTAATTTGCCTCTAGATCATTGAGCGGTCAAATAAAAATGTCCATTATAAAATGGATAGTTGCACCCCTGGATGCTGATTGGCCAATACAACAGTCCAGATCTGCTAAAATACTCAACATTGCAACTGCTATGAAAGCTAAGATTTCAAAAAAAGAAATTAATACTTTTATGGATGCATTCAATTAATGTAACATGTATAATGTGACAAAAGCACAATGTTTCAGGTTTCACAATAATATTAATTTTCAACATTGAAAATAATAATACTTTACCACTATAAGAATACATTCCATTTTTAAATATAATAGTTATTAATGAAATAAAATAGGTCCAAAATGATTACGTTTGTCGACCAATTTTATATTGGTTGCAATGTGAGATAAAATAAAATAAATTAAAATAATAAAATAAAATAAAATCCTAAATAATTTGTCAATTGGGTTAAATCACTGAATATGTAAATTACACAGGGTGACGTCAGCCCACAGGACGGGGACCGTTCACACAACGCACATGAATGAGGGAAGTTCTGTTTGTCCGGCCTGTGGGAGAGGTGAGTGTGTGAAACAACTCTCACCCGCAGGAAGTCCCATCACGAGTGTCATCTGAATAGCTCAAAGACCTGCTGAGAGTCAAGGGCTGCGGTGGGCGGTGTTTATTCTTCCACTTCTAACTGATTTAACGTATTCGTTCTCAGCTATTGAAATATTCTCAGGATGAAAAGTGAAACACAATGTGAGTTTTGGTTGCTTAGAATTGAATGTCACCGAAACAGAACTTAGATTCACCTCATGTGTCTTTTCAAGGTAAGCCTGGAAAGCAGACAGCATTTGTTTTAAGTTAGCATTGGAGTGATGCTGATTTGATGTTGAAACTGATTTTTTTCTCTCTGTATGTTTCATGTGAGAAACAAGCAACGACCCTCCTGCCATTCCATCATGTACCACCCCCCCCCCCACCCTTAAAGTGTCTTGAGCATCTCCTATTTGGAGTTAGCAGGCTCCTCCCCTTTGAGATCCTGAGTGTCAGGAGCTTCTTACTGGTGGAAGGTTATTAAATTCCCAGCACAGACTGGCTTACTCAGGGCATCTCTCAGCACAAGAGCTCACTGGAAGCAGGTAAGCAGCTCTTCTTCTCCTCTCAGCTACTTGTAGCTGTGGAGGATTTTTTGGCCTGACCAGCATTTGCCTAGAAAATAATAAGTTATCTTTGGCTAATATATTTAATGCATATATATTAACATATATATTCTGTGTCATTTAAATGCACAGTGATATTCATGTGGTTCACCATGAATTGATGAACAGCTGCAAGCTATAAGATAACTAATAACTAATGATCAAGGTCTTATGAATAAATTTTTTCATCTCTAAGATAAAAAAACCTTTCATTTACTTGAAATGTAATATTGCATATAAAACGCAATGTACAAATGCAATGTATATACATGCAATATTAAATATGCAATATATATATATATATGTTGCATTTGTATTTAATTGCATACATAAAGCATATATATATATATATATATATATATATATATATATATATATATATATATATATATATATATGCTTATTTATTTACTTTGTTTTTTTATTGTATTGATAGAAGGCTTTCATTTAGCCTACATGAAATTGAGTTGCATATCATATATTTAACTATATTCTTTTCCATTTTAACTTGATTTGGGATTTGAGATTTAGAACAGTGTGTGTGCTAGAGTTTGTCTCATTCTCTCTTCTTTTTAGTGTAGGGTCTCTTTTGGGTCACCGGTTCAGCCCAGCTAGCTTGATCTCAGTGTGTTGAGTGACACCGCCAGCATGACCAAAACCACTGGGGAGAAGCCACGGTCGCGCAGTCGCGTGCAGCAGTTCCGTGAGAGAATTCAACTGCGTTCCCTAAAGGCAAGGAAGAAAGTCGAAGACATCAGTAAAGATGACGTGAAGAGCTTTCTGAGAAGAAATGCTTTTGTGCTGTTCACCGTTGGAGCCGTGGTCTTTGGTCAGTGCACCTGGTTTATTGAAATTACATTCATTCAGAGTATGAATGTTTGTTCTAACCATCTAAAGAAGCCATCTAACCTGAAGTTATAGTTTCTTGCACAAGGACACACATCTACAACCACTTCAAATCTTTAACCACCATACCATGCCATCAGTTTGCTGTAAAGTTTAGAATGCTTTTGACAATAAATGACTGATATATATATAGCTTTTTGACAGATCTGTGCATCTGTTTTTATATTCTTTATTCAGGTATCACACTGGGATTTGCTCTGAGGCCATATAAGATGTCATACAGGGAAGTGAAGTATTTCTCCTTTCCTGGTGAACTATTGATGCGTATGCTGCAGATGCTAGTGCTTCCCCTTCTAATCTCAAGTTTGATTACAGGTATGATTTTTTATTGTTTTGAAAGGTTTTTTTTCTTTTTTTCAGCCAGACATGCAACAGTTCGACCTCAGGTTTTAAATCAATGTTACAGCGACGATATAAAATGAAAATGCTTTATACAAAATCAAGAAACTTAAAGAGATAGTTCACCCAAAAAAGAAAATTAGCCCATGTAAGTATATATATGTATGTATAATATCTAGTAAGCGTTCTGAACTGCGTGAGGTGTTACACTTTCTTCGTAATTTTGGGCTGCCATTCACTACCATTATAATGCTTGGATTAGGCAGGACATTTTTTTAATATAACTCCGATTGTATTCGTCTGAAAGAAGAATGTCATATACACCTATGATGGCTTGAGGGTGAGTAAATTATGGGCTAATTTTCATTTTTGGGTGAACTATCCCTTTAAGTTTAAGTTCAGTATACAAGTAAAAATGGGGCGGTCCTAAGTAAGATCCTCAGTAGCTTTTCATTTGGTCTGAGCTGATGGGACCCACCCATAAAAATGTTGCCCTGGGCTCTGTGAATTTTACTGACAGACCTGGTAAAAGGGCAAATCAGTGAAGCGAGGATATAGTAAAGCAAAGACATTAATAGAATGAGAATGTGAGAACTATGTGTATTCGGAATTGTGGGAGTGGCTGGACTTTTGAAGTAATTCTATAGGATGTGAAAGAGAAAAAGGATGAAAAGAGGCATGGAAAGGAAGGAAATTAGTGTCCAGTTAATACCAACACAGAAAGAAAGCAGCTCAGTAATTAAAGGGCCATGGAATTCAAGTCACTGTATATGTAATTAATATTAATTAATTAAATAATGTATGAGAATTAGTGACAGAAAAACTTAAAGGCTTGGTTTCACAAACAGGGCTTGGGTTAAGCCAGGATTAGGCCTTAGTTCAATTAGGATATGCAAGTAGCTTTTATAAACGTGCCTTAGAAAAAAAGCATTACTGGTGTGTGTCTTGAGACAAAACAATGGCACTGATATATTTTAAGATAAGTCAGTGCAAGTTGCTTTCAGTTAAAACAGCTCAAACATGCATTTTAGACTTAAGCCTTGTCTGTGAAACCGGAGTAAAGCTTATAGAACAACAATAGTTATTGTAATATCAAGTTTGTTATTGTTGCAGATGATTAGGCATATATATCTCTTATCAAACCATCAAAATTGGCATCTTTTAGGAATGGGAAAAGGTGTTACAGCTGTGAAACATGGCATTATGCTGGACTCTATTTTCTGGTTTGTAGACAGAGCTGACCTCTTTGTGCTTCTATTAAAAGTGGCAGTGAGACTGAGGCAGAGGTTGCAATGACAAGTTCAGCCCCACCCACCCCTGCTGCCTCACATACACAATTTCTACCCAATAAAAGTTTTAGCTTGGCATAACTAGACAGAAGTTTTATAAAAAGAAACAAATACTAAGAAATATCTATATTTTTAGTTGTTTTGGCCTATTTTATTTCTTGTCATCTTGAGGCCCTCTTGGAAGTTTCTTGTGGCCCCCTGGTTGAGAGCCACTGCTTTAAACTCATTCTTAAAGGGCTAGACTGAGGCCTATGCAAATTGGTTGATAATAATAATAATAATAATAATAATAATAGATGTACTTTAATTTAAATAATAATAAAAAATTGAATAATTTTATCATTTATTTGAAATAATGATAAAATAATGTTTGGATACTACTACTACTACTACTAATAGTAATAATTATTATTATCATTAAATTATTAATATTATTATATTAATTAAGTCATTCAATTATTATGAATAATAATATTATTTAATTTTTATTTAAATTAAATTATTTGTTGGGTTTTTTTATTAATTGTGCCACATCTGGGTGTAAGAGGGTGCCATTTTATTTATTCACTTCTTTGTAACTGCACAACATGAGTCATTTCTTTAGTTTGATACAAGTGCATTGGGAGACTGTTTGCTGTTGCCTCGGAGACACAGAGAGGGGGGCATGATTGCTGAAACACAGGCAGGTGGAGGAATTTCCCAGGCCTGTCCGAGACAGAGAGATGAGCGAATGCCATTTAAGAGTGAGAGAAGTATGGTCAAGAGAGACAGAGTGTGAACAGAGGAAATTGTGAACTGAGAGGCTAAACTTAAAAGGCCTTGGAGTTTAAAAGATTCTGGAGTTTGGGCCCCCAGGAGGATGAGAGGACTAAACAATGGCTGCTTTCTCTTTCTGTTCTGGGGATCAGGACTGCAGAAAAGACACTGACTTGTTCAAAATTTTAACCTTAATTTGTTTTGGCTCAAGTCGTTTTGTCTAAGCAATGCGGTGGCAGGCGCAACGCAAGTGTTTCTTGCTAGTTTCAGCACGACACAGTTATCATTTTCACGTCCAGCACCACGTTGTTTAAATAGCAAATGCATCCCATGGGTGTGCTGGTCTGAAAACAAGGTGCGTTCAGGCGCATTGTTGGCGCGTTGCTATTTTGAGGCAACTGAAATCGACTGCGCCATCGACCAGCAAAAACCTGGTCTAAAGTCAACGACGCAATATTTTTTTTTGTTATTTATAGAGTGTGTTAGTAATATGCACCTATTGGTGGGTCCACAACGTGCATACACTCTGCTTATTACACACTGCTAAATAAAAGGATTCCTCTCTGGAGAAGTGTTCAGTTTTTCTGCTTGCAAATGTGTCTGCCATGTAAATAGTGAATCCACCATAGCGCGAGCGCAACTAGGCCTGTTGCGATAACTACTTTTTGTTTCGCGATATATCGTCCCAGAAATAATTGCGATAAATGATATTATTGTCATTTTAAGACTATTTTATGCCACTGAATGTATAATCCTAATATAACAGCATAATAATGCAAGTAGACCTACACACTTTCAAATGACACCCTTTTAATTCTTTAGATAATGGAAAGTGAGGGTAAAAAAAAAAAAAAAAATATATATATATATATATATATATATATATATATATATATATATATATATATATATATATTTTATACCCTATACTTATATATATATATATATATATATATATATATATATATATATATATATATATATATATTTATTTACTCACTTTCCTAGTATATATATATATATATATATATATATATATATATATATATATATATATATATATATATATATATATATATATATATATATATATATATATATATATATATATATATATATACATATATATATATATATATATATATATATATATATACATATATATATATATATATATATATATATATATATATATATATATATATATATATATACACACTCACCTAAAGGATTATTAGGAACACCGTACTAATACTGTGTTTGACCCCCTTTCGCCTTCAGAACAGTTGATGGAGATTTGTGGGATGCACATCCAGGGCACGAAGCTCCCGTTCCACCACATCCCAAAGATGCTCTATTGGGTTGAGATCTGGTGACTGTGGGGGCCATTTTAGTACAGTGAACTCATTGTCATGTTCAAAATGCCTTGTTGATGCTAGAGGTCAGAGGAGAATGGGCCGACTGATTCAAGCTGATAGAAGAGCAACTTTGACTGAAATAACCACTCGTTACAACCGAGGTATGCAGCAAAGCATTTGTGAAGCCACAACACGCACAACCTTGAGGCGGATGGGCTACAACAGCAGAAAACCCCACTAGGTACCACTCATCTCCACTACAAATAGGAAAAAGAGGCTACAATTTGCACGACCTCACCAAAATCGAACAGTTGAAGACTGGAAATATGTTGCCTGGTCTGATGAGTCTCGATTTCTGTTGAGACATTCAGATGGTAGAGTCAGAATTTGGCATAAACAGAATGAGAACATGGATCCATCATGCCTTGTTACCACTTTGCAGGCTGGTGGTGGTGGTGTAATGGTGTGGGGGATGTTTTCTTGGCACACTTTAAGCCCCTTAGTGCCAATTGGGCATCGTTTAAATGCCACGGACTACCTGAGCATTGTTTCTGACCATGTCCATCCCTTTATGACCACCATATACCCATTCTCTGATGGCTATTTCCAGCAGGATAATGCTCCATGTCACAAAGCTCGAATTATTTCAAATTGGTTTCTTGAACATGACAATGAGTTCACTGTACTAAAATGGCCCCCACAGTCACCAGTTCTCAACCCAATAGAGCATCTTTTGGATGTGGTGGAATGGGAGCTTTGTGCATCCCACAAATCTCCATCAACTGCAAGATGCTATCCTATCAATATGGGCCAACATTTCTAAAGAATGCTTTCAACACCTTGTTGAATCAATGCCACGTAGAATTAAGGCAGTTCTGAAGGCGAAAGGGGGTCAAACACAGTATTAGTATGGTGTTCCTAATAATCCTTTTTAGGTGAGTGTATATATATATATATATATATATATATATATATATATATTATTATTATTTTTTTTTTATAAATAGTAAATAAACATTTTCCCTTGTGAAACGGCTTTAACACTCGTCATTCTGCATGCTGACATTTATATGTGCACTGGAACAGGGATTGCGGCTTTGAAATCGAGTCCATTTGGGCTTATTCTTCCAAACTGTCAGTAGTTGTCAGGAAAACACTATAACGCCTCAAATGGTGCCTTTTTTCACCTGTCGATAACTGATAATGGGCGATATATTGCATCACAAAAAATTATTGAGGTCATGTACATATATTGTGCGATATATATCGATATATTGATTAAGTGTACTTGCGCCATGTGCTTTAGATCAGTGCTTAGATCGTTAAAATACTGCCACATGATTTTTAAAGTCAAACGATATACTACTTTACAGCTAAATTAAGATTAAAACATGAATTTTTCATTTTTCACCACCACCATTCTACATGTTTGTACAAATTCTGGTTGAATTTTATTTTATCAAAATCTTCGTACTAGACCTGATTTTTTTCAGCAGGGATGGTACAGGAAACCTTGTATTTATTGAAATGTGATTTGGTTTCATATAATCAAATCAAATCAAATCACCTTTATTTATATAGCGCTTTTAACAAGTCCAATTGTTTCAAAGCAGCTTCACATTGTTAAAAGTAAAATAATGCAACAGAATTTGTACAGCCGTTCTGGTGAAACGGTGATGTTATCCAGCTAATTTCAAGTATCATATAGCATCAATGCGGGCAGATCGGTAATATAGAAGAAATTTAGGTGTCCCCAACTGAGCAAGCCAAAAGCCAGAGGCAACGGTGGCAAGGAACCAAAACTCCTTCAGGGTCAGAATGGAGAAAAAACCTTGGGAGAAACCAGGCTCAGTCGGGTGCCAGTTCTCCTCTGGCCGACGAACAAACAGTGTATGATTATAATTCTGGCAACATAGCAGGTCTTAATTCATATTAGGCAAATAGATATTTGTTAGATTATTCGAGAGATTGAGTCGCACACGCCAAGACGGGTTTAATGAGGATGTCGGTCGATGCAGCATTTACGGGGAGTTTATTTGACATGTTCTCTGCAGACACTTCAGGGATGCGTTGGTCATGTCCAGGCGCTGGTCCACCATCTGATCTGGATACGGCCTGGATCTGGCTGACTGCAGTAAACCTCGGTATAAACAGAGAGACTAACATTAGCGTAGATGCCATTCTTCTTATGATGTAACGAGTACATCAGGTGTTATGGGAAGTGTTCCGGTTCCGCTGACCTAGTTAATGCAGCCTGACAATCATTTACTGATTTGAGTAATAGAAATTGATAATGTTTTTGTGTAAGCCATAGTAAAGAGATGCGTTTTTAGTCTAGATTTAAACTGACAGAGTGTGTCTGCTTCCCGAACAATGCTAGGAAGACTGTTCCAAAGTTTAGGCGCTAAATAGGAAAAGGATCGACCGCCTGCAGTTGATTTTGATATTCTAGGTATTATCAACTGGCCAGAGTTTTGAGACCGCAATAGACGCGATGGAGTATAATACGTTAAGAGTTCGCTCAAATACTGGGGAGCTAAACCATTTAGTGCTTTGTAAGTAATAAGCAAGATTTTAAAATTTATTCGATGTTTAATAGGAGCCAATGAAGTGTTGACAGAACCGGGCTAATATGGTCATACTTCCTTGTTCTAGTAAGAGCTCGAGCTGCTGCGTTTTGGACCAGCTGGAGTTTGTTTATTAAGTGAGCAGGGCAACCACCCAGTAAAGCATTACAGTAATCTAGCCTTGAGGTCGCATGAATTAACTGAATTAACTGAATTAACGCATGAATTAACTGTTCAGCATTTTGCATCGAAAGGATGTGCCGTAATTTAGATATATTTTTAAGATGGTAGAATGCAGTTTTACAGATGTTAGAAACGTGGCTTTCAAATGAAAGATTGGTATCAAAGAGCACACCCAGGTTCCTAACTGACGACGAGGACTTGACAGAGCAGCCATCGAGTGTTAGACAGTATTCTAGGTTACTACTTGCAGAGTTTTTTTGTCCAATAATTAAAAATTCATTTTTTCTGAATTAAGTTGCAGGAAATTACTAGACATCCAATGTTTTATATCAGCTATGCATTCCGTTAATCTTGTGAATTGGTAAGTTTCATCAGGCGTGAAGAAATATAGAGCTGAGTATCGTCAGCATAACAGTGAAAACTAATGCCATGCTTCCTAATGATATCTCCCAGTGGTAGCATGTACAGGGTGAAGAGCAACGGTCCTAGCACCGAGCCCTGCGGTACTCCATACTGAACTTGTGATCGGTGTGACATCTCTTCATTTACTGCTACAAACTGATAACGGTCAGATAAGTATGATTTAAGCCATGCCAATGCAGTTCCACTAATCCCAACATCATTTTCGAGTCTATTCAAAAGAATGTTGTGGTCGATAGTATCGAATGCAGCGCTAAGATCGAGTAACACTAATAGAGAAATACAACCACGATCGGATGATAAGAGTAAATCATTTGTAACTCTGATGAGAGCAGTCTCAGTACTATGATACGGTCTAAATCCTGACTGGAAATCCTCACAGATACCATTTCTTTCTAAAAGGAACATAATTGTGAAGACACTGCCTTTTCCAGTATTTTTGACAGGAAGGGTAGATTTGAGATCGGCCTATAATTGACTAATTCTGTAGGATCAAGTTGAGGTTTTTTAATAAGTGGTTTGATAATAGCCAACTTAAACGTTTTCGGTACATATCCTAATAACAAAGATGAGTTAATGATATTAAGAAGAGGATCTATGACCTCTGGTAGCATCTCTTTTAATAGCCTAGTCGGTATAGGGTCGAGCATACATGTTGATTTAGATGATTTAACGAGTTTAGCCAATTCTTCCTCTCCTATAGCAGTGAATGAATGTAATTTTTTTCTCAGTGACACAACAATGCTCTGTCTCATGTGACACTATAGTAGACGGCTGCATGGTTATAATTTTCTTCCTAATATTATCGATCTTACACGTAAAGAAGTTCATAAAGTCATTACTGCTGTGCTGTTTACAACCATCAGAAGTATAAGCTTTATTTTTGGTTAACTTAGCCACTGTATCAAATAAATACCTAGGGTTGTGTTTGTTTTCTTCTAAGAGTCGAGAAATAAGCAGATCTAGCAGTTTTTACAGCCTTTCTGTACGTGATCATGCTCTCTTTCCATGAATTACGAAAAATCTCTAATTTTGTTTTCTTCCAGCTGCGCTCCATTTTTCTGGCTACTGTTTTAAGGGCCCGGTGTGCTCATTGTACCACGGCGTTGGACTATTTTCTTTAATCTTCTTTAAGCGCCGGGGAGCAACTGTGTCTAAAGTGCTGGAAAAAGAGAGTCAATAGTTTCTGTTGCAAAATCGAGTTCCTCTAGGCTATCTGGGATGCTGAGGAGATGAAACTGATGAGGAAGATTATTTAAAAGCAATTTTTAGTGGCGGCAGTGATAGTTCTGCCATATTTGAAGCGAGGGACGGCTTTGCAGCCTTAGCTAAATTAAGTATACATGATACTAGGTAATGATCTGAGATGTCGTCGCTCTGCTGCAGAATTTCAACAGTATCAACATTTATTCCATGTGACAATATTAGGTCTAACGTATGATTAAGGCGATGAGTGGGTCCTGACACATGTTTGCCTTACTCCAATAGAGTTTAGAATGTCTCTAAATGCTAATCCCAATGCGTCTTTTCATTATCTACATGGATATTAAAATCACCAACAATTAGTACTTTATCTGCAGCCAGTACTAACTCGGATAGAAAGTCAGCAAATTCTTTGATAAAGTCTGTATTGTGCCCTGGTGGCCTGTATACAGTAACCAACACAAATGTCAAACGGGATTTATCAATTACACTACATAATGCTTAAAGCACCAAAACTTCAAAAGAATTATATTTGAAACTAGACTTCTGAGTAATACTGAAGATATTATTATAAATTACAGCAACCCCTCCCCTTTACCTTTCAGACGCGGCTCGTGTTTATAACAATAATCTTGGGGGTGGACTCATTTAAAGTAATGTAGTCGTCAGGTTTTAGCCAGGTTTCTGTCAAACACAGCAAATCTAGATTATTATCTGTAATTATATCATTAACAATAAGTGCTTTTGGGGAAAGGGATCGAATATTCAGCAACCCGAGCTTTATCATTTGATCATCTGTATTATATCTGTTGTTTATTCGTTTGACATCAATTAAGTTTTTACTGTTGAATGGTCTTGATGTTTTTTGTATTTACTAATTCGGGAACAGACACAGTCTCTATGTGATAATATCTAGGTGAAAGAGTCTCTATGTGTTGGGATTTATCTGACTTCTGTAACGGAGACAGCTAGCAGACGGTTGGGTAAGCCAGTCCGTCTGCTTCCTGACCTGGGCCCCAGTTAGTCAAGGTTTAGCTTTAAGACTATATGCCAAATTACTAGAGAGAAGAGCAGCACCACTCCAAGAAGGATGGATGCCGTCCCTCTACAACAGGTCAGGTCTGCCCCAAAAGCTTTTCCAATTGTCTATGAACCCTATGTTATTTTGCGGACACCACTTAGACAACCAGCCATTGAGTGATGATAGTCTGCTAAGTATCTCATCACTCCTTTTAACAGGGAGCGGACCAGAACAAAAAACTGCATCTGCCATCGTACTTGCAAGTTCACACACCTCTTTAATGTTAATTTTGATTTGATTGATTGATTTAATTGATTGATTTGATTTAATATAAGAAAATGTTAAATTCAAATTCATTCTGTCTAGGCATGGCAGCACTGGACAGTCGTGCCTCTGGAAAGATGGGCATGCGTGCAGTCATATACTATATGACCACCACTTTCATCGCAGTGTTTATCGGCATCATTATGGTTCTGATTATCCACCCGGGCAAAGGCTCAAGAGATGAATTCACCAAACAGCAGAAGATCGAGAAGGTCAGCCCAGCTGATGCCTTCCTGGACCTCATTAGGTAATGGGACAGGTGTAGCCCATCAGTTACTTCAAAATATGGATTTTAACCAATTATTTTATTCAACACATATGCTGAATTTTTGCAGAAACATGTTTCCACCTAATCTGGTTCAAGCCTGCACTCAACAGGTAAGAATGAATTTCCCTTCATCCTATCACTCAACATTCCTCAGTTCTGTTTGATCATAAACAATGATTATAAACAATTATGAAATATTAGCTATTTGCATAATTATAAAATTAGCAATAGTATTCAAGCAATAGTTGTCTTGCCTAAAATGACCTTTATCACTAAAAAATTAATTTATTAATTTAATTTAAAATGTAATTTAAGTGAATGCTAAAGAGATAGATAATAAATATACAATAATATCAAAATAAAAGCATAAAATATATTAACTGCAATATAAAACGTTGCTCCATATCTATTACACTGTCAAACAATGTTGTTTCTTGGGAGGGAAAAACACATTTAAGCAATTTTATATTTTATAAAATAATTATCTAAATTACATTTATAAATAATTTATATAAATACATATATAACTTATATAAATAGAAATAAAACATTTTAATGTAACTCAATTTTGAAATCTTGTAAATGAAAGTTACTCACCAACAAATGTGAATCATATTTTTGATGGGTGAAAAAATAATAATTTCTATATTGTGTGTATAATAGCTGACAGGACCAAAAAAAAAAAAAAAAAAAAAAGTTTTTTCTTAATTATTAACCACTTTATTGTCAGTTAGGCATATTGCCAAAAGTTTCAATTAAATATTTCTCATATTCATATAGATAGACTCTATTGTGGGGTTTAAGATGTTCAGGAGACAGTTTGAGGCAAAGTTCTAATATGTTTCCCTGTTCAGCAGGAAATCAATTCATCATTAGACTTGATGAGGCATGATGACATCTCAAAGGACAGAAAGTAATAATTTATCACTCTTGGATCAAAACGTTTTTTTTTTGTTTTTTTCTGGGAGGCCTTGAGTTTATAATCATACCAATACTGCTTACAAGTCTGACAATGTTTCATTTTTCCTACTGCTGGCCCAAGCTAGTTTATTTAGCATGTAATGAATAGTCATTTTCCATTTTGAGAGTCTGGCTTGATTCCGACCCTCAGCTGTGCTTGGACCGACTGAGAGCTTTGGCAGAGCTGTGCCACAATCGGATATAATGGGACAGAAATGGCCAGACAATGACACTGAAGAGCCTGACAGTGGCTCACAGTCTGTCCGGACACACTCCACAGGGACACCCTGTAGTCAACCAGATCTAAAAAAAAAAAACTCAATCATGGCTGTGGAACGTTTCTAACAATTCAAATCCCTAAATCAAAATATAATATGAACAGGATTTTGTCATACTAAATTCTTAAATCGGATTGATTCTTGCTGATTTTTAAAACTAGTTCCCTTCTTCTCTTTTTCCTCCTGTAGTTCAAGACCCAATATGGCAAGAGGATCATTAAGGTGAAGATGCTTGTGAATGATTCGATATTCAACCTAACTAACGCCACCCAGGAGATTGCCCAAGAGGAAGTGATTCCTCTCCCAGGCTCCACCAGCGGGGTTAATGCCCTCGGGCTGGTGGTGTTTTCGATGTGCTTCGGCTTGATCATTGGGAATATGAAGGAACAGGGACAGGCTCTCAGAGACTTCTTCGACTCCCTCAATGAGGCCATCATGCGACTTGTTGCTATTATTATGTGGTGAGTGATCCCAGACAAACTTTTGAGGAAAAAAAAACAGTGCTTAAAAAGTAAACTCGTTTAAAAACTGTTAATGTAGCCTAGGGCGGGTTTTCCAATATTCATTCCTTATTTGAAACATACGAGTTTACAATAAACCTCAACATTTTATCAAGTGTTTCTTAACTGGTAGCACTAGATTTAACTTATTCTGCCATGCAAATTTTTTTTTATCACATTTTAATCTCTTTAAAGGGTACATAACGCACACAGTTTCAGCCATGTTAATCTTGAGTACCTATTGAGTAGTATTGCATCCTTCATATCTCAGAAGAGTCTTTAGTTTTATTATATTTATAAAGACCAATCTACCAATGTACCAATGTTTTCCGAAAACAGCCGAACTTGTGGAGGTGTGCAGTGGGCGGAGCTAAAGAGTCACGAGCACACACACACACACACACACACACACACACACACACACACACACACACACACACACGATTCATCATGGCATTATCCTTGGATAACTTTCGACGTTGATTTCGTGGTCTAAAAACAAAATGACAGCGCTGCCGACGGCTCCCGTAACCCGAATGAAGCTCTTCCTCTTGCTCTTGGGAGTCTGGTCTGGGAGAAGTGCCCATACAAGGAATTCCACCCTTTATGAGCCTCCGTCATATGTCCAACTAATTTTTTGACATTTTGGCCATGTTTAGCATGAGAATCCAACTCTTTAACAGTGTAAATAAGTCAGAATGCATGAAATTAGCATTAACTTTAATCTAAAATTCAAAATATTATATTATTATAATCATTCAAAAGTTTGGGATCAGTAACAATTTTTTATTAAATTAATACTTTTATTCAGAAAAACACATTAAATTGATCAAAAGCCATTTACAATAACAATAATGACATTTATAATGTTACAAAATATTTTTATTTTAAATAAATGCTGTTCTATTGAACTTTTTGTTCATCAAAGATATTAAAAATATTAAGCAGCACAACTGTTTTGAACATTGATCACATCAATTTCTTGAGCAGCAAATCAGCATATTAGAATGATTTCTGAAGGATCATGTGACACTGAAAACTGGAGAAATTATGCTGAAAATTCAGCTTTGCTTTCAAAGGAATAAATTACATTTTAAAGTAGAAAAATTGTAATAATATTTCACATTTTTAATACAGTTTTTACTGTATTATTGATTTAAAAATGGGCCTTGGTGAGCATGAGCCATATTGACTATTATAATTTCAAATACATAATAAATATTTATTAGAATTTATTGGTACTTATTTGTTTAATGAAGTAGTAATTTATTGGAGTGTAGCTTATTAAGAGGCCTAACAAAAATCAACCTCAAGATTAACCTTGTGGCTTGTCATGTAAGTAACTTACAATAAGACATTCATCATAATTCATCACAGAAACGCCTCATAATGACGTTCACTTTTCTGAAGAATTAGATGAAGTTCCTCTTTGTCTGGACATAAATGTGCCCTGTGCTCTCAATTTGTGTGACCCTTTTTAATGACCTCCTTTTTATCTGTAACTCATTGACATTTTAGGAAACCTTATTAATAAGTGATGCTTCTGGATGCAGATCCGTCCCTGATCCCTTAATCCATTTTCTTTCCACCGTTATAGTTTGGTAGTTTAGTTTAAAATAAAACAGAAATGACAAATCCGAAACTTAGAATGAAATGGAGGTAAATGAGTGCACCGTGTCTTTAAACGCCATATCCTGTTCCCAGGTATGCACCTATTGGTATCCTCTTTCTGATTGCTGGAAAAATTGTGGAGATGGATGACATCACTGAGATGGGCGGTCAACTCGGCATGTATACGATTACCGTGATAATCGGCCTCATGATACACGGCATGATCATTCTACCGACTTTGTACTTCGTCATCACCCGGAAAAACCCATTCATCTTCATCACGGGTTTGCTCCAGGCCCTCATCACGGCTCTCGGCACCTCTTCCAGGTAGGACCGACAATGTCAAGCTTCTGAAATCAGGAATAATGTGCTATCGTTTCACTTTTACGTTTTTTATCCCAGCTCTGCCACCCTTCCGGTTACCTTCAAATGCCTGGAGGAGAACAACAAAGTCGACAAACGCGTGACTCGATTCGTGCTGCCCGTTGGAGCCACGATCAACATGGATGGAACTGCACTGTATGAAGCCCTGGCAGCCATCTTTATCGCCCAGGTTAACAACATGGAAATGAACTTTGGGCAGATCATAACCATTAGGTGGGGCATTTTAAAATATAAATAATTCATTAAAAAAACGGATTGATATATACATCACAAGTTTCTAAATATGATTGATTTTCTCTTTAATGATACAGCATCACAGCCACTGCGGCAAGTATCGGGGCGGCCGGAATCCCCCAGGCTGGTCTGGTCACAATGGTGATTGTGCTGACCTCTGTCGGACTCCCAACCGATGACATCACCCTCATCATCGCAGTGGATTGGTTCCTGTGAGTGACCTCTTAAAGAATTGTGATTTAAAAAGAGAATAACAATTTAAAAAATATATATTAATTGAAGTATTTCAAAAATCTTTTGATAAAATGACTGCATTTGGTGCTTTATCTTCCCTCATATTTGGGACTCCATTCATTTTTTTTTTCCATTATCAACCCAGGTGACACACTTTGATATGTTCCCATGAGACTTGCTCCATTTTTTTTTTCATGCATTTCACGTAATTCAATTGGTTTTAACATAGAAACGTAATTAGGTTGGCCAAATTAATCATTCCAGATAGATCCCCTTTCCCACAAGTTACACAGCTAAAAGAGACTCTTTTTAAACTAGGATGAAAACTAAGCTGAAAGTAGGAAACTTTTTGACAACTAATCAAGTATCGCTGGTATTTTACTGCCTCAGGGTGAAATATACAGATAAATAAATGGATTCTTCATTTCCTGTTTCACTTACTTTTCTGTGGCACTTGCAGGGATCGACTGCGCACAACGACTAACGTCCTGGGAGATTCTATAGGAGCTGGAATTATAGAGTTCCTGTCCAAAGATGAGCTTCAGAGCGGTGATGTGGAATTGGGGAGCTCTGTGCTGGAGGAGAACGAAGTGAAGAAACCTTACCAGATGATCCCTCAGGAGAACGACTATGAGAACGATAAACCACCAGACAGCGAGACTAAGATGTAGAGGCTGCATATTCAACGCCCAACCAAGGATTTTTTTTTGTGTGTTTGTGTCTATGTACAGTGGCCCCAAAAAATATATGAACACTTAAGATGCACTTAAAAATGTAAGAACTGAGTTGCATTATATTAGAAAATATCAAACTAAATGCATTTATTTTAAAGAAGTATTGTACAAGCATGCTATTCAAGCAAAACATAAAATATTTGATTTCACATCTTTCACTAACAATCCCAGCTAACAGGGAACGTTCTCAGAACTTTGGCTAACATTCTGGTAAAGTTATGAAGAAACGTTCTTCCGGGATGTTCGTTCAGAGTTATCAGGTCTTTAATAATGTTTTCAAAACGTTAGCACAAAAACTTTATTTATACATCATTCATGGAACTATTTTCTGAAACATTTTAGTTCGTCTAACTTTTTTTTTTAAACTTGTTTTCTGAATGTTCCCTTAAAAAAACTGTGTTTTGAACATTCAGAGAAAAATCTGTTGTTTTGGGGGAACGTTAGCAAAAGGTTCTTAAAACATTTTTTTTGTTGTTGCTGGGATTACATTGAAAAACAATTTTGATATTTGTGAAGTGTGTCAAAAGTGTCCAAATATATTTTTAGGGCCAGTGTATATATAAATATATACAGTATATATACATATATATATATTTTGTTTTGATTTTGAATATTTTGTTTTCAACCTTCTTTTGTCCTTTTACTGTAATTTTGTTCTTGCGCTTTGGTTTGGTTCTCCAGATCATACAGACTGTTATTTTGATTTGGCAGGTTACAAAAAATATATAATAACCATTCCTCTTTTTTTTTTGTATTGCCTTTTCGTTATATTAGCTGAAATGTGAATCTATGTAGGATATGGAGGGCATTGGTATGTTGGTGACCAACGTTTGTCACAAGAGTGTTAAAACAAACAGGGTCATGGATGTACACAAGACAGAAATGAAAATCAGTTCTTTTCTCAGAGTAAATTATTCATCAGATGAACACACAGAAGTTCATTACACTTTGTTTATGCCAAGAGTTCTGCACTGGGTGTTCAACATGGGCAGGAGACCCAAGATTAAAAACTTCTGGGCTCCGTTTATAATGTGATCATCTAAAAGTGGAGTATAAAATATGTCTTACTGTAAATATCAAAAGAAAATTAAGTTTAGCTTTGAAAGCTGCTTTACACATCTTTATGTATGAGAAGACTCATTGATATTCCTCAGTGTTTCAGCAGCTAGTTTGCAGCTCGCACAACTAATGCTAACTGAACAAACACATACTTATGCGTTTATGAGACTTTTTAATTGTTTTCTATTTTGCTATAGTTCATCCACTGACCCTTTTATTGTCATTTGCTAACATTAATTATATATAGAAATAATACGTAGCTGCTACAGAATAATAATTGTAAGAAAAGGGACTGAACGTTTACAATCTCGTGGTTGCAATGACATACAGAACCGAGTCATTTTGAAAACTGTAAATCTGTTGAAAACATGCTATAGACACAGGTTGGACTCACATGCACTCAGCTGGAAACTGTGATCTTATATTTGCCTTTTTTTTTAAATTCTTAGTTTTTTCATGTTGCTGTATATTTCCTGTCTCAAAAGCAAAATGGATGATTAGAACTATAGAATAAAGAGCCTACGCATGTTGTGTGTTAAATATAGTTTTGAATAAAATGGAGTGGTGGTGCATTGTGTTGGAATTTTGATTAATGATTTATTATATTTTTCACACGGTCCTTGAGGCCTGTTAGGCCAACGTTTTCAACAAACTCTGCTTTTGATATTGGAGAATTTTAATTAAACATGAATAGAATGTGGAATATAATTAATATATTCAAATAGATTTATCAAAAAATGGCCTGAAAACAACAAAAATTTGATACATAGTTTCTGCAAATAAAGGAAATATAAAAACGATCAATAGACTTCTAACCTAGTGGATAACTATAAATGGACTCATGCTGCCATCTAGTGGACAATCATTTTCTTCAGGCAACAAAAGCTCCATTTCAATAAGTTTTTAGTAGCTATGTCCAGTTGACTAAATTGGCAGGATGCATTATGCACCGCATTGTTATTAAAAAAGCTCTAATTAAGTAACATTTATGCTATAGTTAAGGAAAACGTGTGCTTGTCTCTGTCATGGCGCCTTAAAGAACATCTTTATGCCTTCATTGAAGTGTCACAGTACACTTCACAAGTACACTTAAATGACAGAGGCAAGTACACTTTTTCCTTAAAGGGATAGTGCACTCAAAAATTTTGGGTGAAAATTCTCTCATCATTTACTCGCCCTCAATTGTTCCAAGCCTGTATGAGTTTCTTTCTTCTGTTGAAAGCAAAATAAGATATTTCAAAGAATGTTGGTAATCAAACAGTTGATGGTAGCCATCAAAAATACAATGGAAGGCAATGGCTACCATCAACTGTATGGTTACCAACATTTTTCGAAATATCTTATTTTGTTTTCAACATAAGAAATAAATTCATACAGGTTTAGAACAACTTGAGGGTGAGTAAATGTTGACAGAATCTTCATTTTTGGGCGAACCATCCCTTTAAATCTTCCTTCATTAGAGCTTTTTAATAACAATAACATAATGCATTATGCCAATTTAGTCAACTGGACAGCCACACACACACACACGCGCGCGTTTGGTTTACTATCTTTGTGGGGACTCTTCATAGACGTAATGTTTTTTATACTGTACAAACTGTATATTATATTCCCTTACACTAACCCTGCCCATCACACAAAACTTTCTGCAGTTTTACATTTTCATTTCATTCTGTATCATTTATAAGCTTGTTTCCCCATGGGGACCTCAATTTAGGTCCCCACAGTGACACGAGTCCCCATGAATCTGTGTGCATTCAGGCTGAAGTCCCACCGGGATAGAAACAGAAACACACACACACGCACGCACGCACACACGCACGCACGCACGCACGCACGCACACACACACACACACACACACACACACACACACACACACACACACACACACACACACACACACACACATTTATAGGTTTGCTGTTTCATTTGTATTTATTTTTTTTTACTGTTCAAATCAGGCTAAAAACTTGTAACGATTATTTAATCACAGGTTTCATAGTGTTTTTTTTTTTTTTTTTTTTTTTTTTTTTTTGCTGGTGGAACTGCTTAATAGCTTTCTTTTTTCTTTTCTTTTTTGTAGCCAAGACTTTAAGATATGTGATATGTGCCTATACAGTAGCTGTCTGAGAAATAATGTTCTGTGCCCCTATTGTGCCTGAAATATTAGTTTAGTACCGTGAGGGGGCGATATTGGACTCCAGATGAGTGTACATACTAGCATGGACAATAACAAATCTAATATCAAATCTTTGTGTAATATCTACGTTCACACATATTTTCGAATCAGAACATTCTGATTTTAATTAGTTACTCGACTGTTAAAAAGTTATGGCAAGACACCACTGGTGAATAGGGTAAATATTTGTTTTAACTAATTGGTACACCATAATTCCCCAGTTAATCACAGACGTTCAATTTTAGATTCGTTTTCTTAAATGTTATGTTTAATTGTGAAAATGGGGCATTGTTTAATAAAAGATTAATGCAAGCTAATTTGCATACATTTACAGACCATATCTAATTTTGGTGACGTAGCCTACTATAGAGTTCAAGGTTTTTACATAGGGGATTTTAGATAATGCTGTCAGTAAAACAGTCAGGAATAAAACACAAAACTTGTTTTTAGGAATAAAATGTTATGTAAATCAGTAGAATGTGAACATTTCTGGATCACTGCATAAGAACTTTTTTTTTTTGAGAAAAGATATGTAGGATATAACTAAAATCTACAGACGCAAATAGATCAAGTGTGATAAAAATAAACACCTAAATGTGTATTTTGGATGTTTTCTTTTCACTAATCTGAAAGAAGACATGTTAGCAAAATAGCCCAAATTTTCAAATTTGACCCGTGCGTGAAAAAACAGTGGTTTGCCTGTAGTATCTTAATTGCCTTAATCATATTGCTTACCACGTTAATGCTCTACACGAGATACACATGTATACACGTTTAATGAACACACACCTCAGATATTTGAATTACAGTGAGGAGAGGAGGGAGATGAAAGCAGAGTGGAGGATGATAGAGTAGAGGATGGGAAGCAACGGATGGGAGAAGGAGGGAAGGGGAGGAGAGCAGGCAGCGGAAGTCGGCGGGTCGCTGCTGGTTGGTTCGGCGCCGGTGGAGGGAGTCATTCCTGCAGCAGTGCTTCCGGTCGGCATTTTGTTCTGCGAGAGAGAGAGAGAGAGTCTGTGTGGATTCTTTTATGAGCGCTCAGGAGCCTTTCGGGACCGAATCCTTTCTGCCATCGTCCGGAGTAAAGTGCGAGCTTCCGCGGGAACCTACGAGAGGAATGACCGCCGCCCGTCCGTCTTCATGTTCGCAGTGAGAGGAAGCGGTGCGACCCGGATTATTGTTGTGAGAGGGACACAGCGAGCCCGAACCCCTCCACCTTCAGCTTTCAACAGCAAAGCCTCAGGTAAACGCGCCGGACCCGTTTCGCTGGTTCCGAGTGGGGGAGCACAGTAGCCAAGTGTCGGGGTGAGACGTGCTTCGGACTTTCCGAAAGGTTATCGGTGTTTTGCACCCCTCGCTCAGTGTTAGCATATGCGTTAGCTCGGTGCGGGCCCGCAGGCGAATCCGCGGTTCGGATGGTTTGCTAGCAAAAGGCCAAAACGGGCCGTTTAAACGGACCCAACCGGTCCAGGGGGCTCGTCTGGAGATGCAGGTGTGCAGCTGAACTCTAAGCCCGGAGATAAGAGTCATACAGGCCTGCAGCTCCGCAGACCAGAGTAAACAATACTGTCCTCTCAGAGAAAACCTCATTCACCTTCTATCAGAGTAAACAATACTGTGCTTTTGGAGTAAAACCGCATTCAGCATCTGTCAGAGTAGACAAAATCATACCAGAACAATCCCTAATAACTAGAATTACTCTCATATTAGAGCAAAACTTATTAGCCATCTCAGTAAACAATAGTCATACTACAACAATCCTCATTAACTGTCTGTCAGAAAAAAACAATACTCTCAACTTATTTACCATCTAGCTAAGTAAACAATAACATAAACGTCTAGATTGGATCGCAAACACCATCAACTATCCATCAGAATAAACAAAACACACTTAGAGCTGAACTTAGACGTCAGGATAGTTTTATTAATGAGATCCAAAACATCTCATTATAGCATTAGCAAACCTTTAGCAAAAGCAAAGAGCAAACAATACACTTATGTATTGAGCGATACTGGCGTTTAATTAATATTAATAAGAGACAATCTATAATCAGATATCTTTCTTTTTGTCATGGTTGGGACATAATCATTATCAAAATATTCATAACTAGCTGCCCGTGTGAAGGGAATATAAATAAATTATTGAAATGTAACGGCCTTTACCTGCAGGTCAGTACACTTTTATTTTACTTGGGCGAAGAGTTTCTATGCTTGTTTACTGTTAATTATCTCTGACCTGAAGAGAATGTACAGCATATTTATATTAAGGTCCTAGTGAAATTAATATTATCATAAACAAATATAACGTTATTTTATGCTCAATCTCTGAATATATATGATAGTAATATTGCTTTATGTATACAGAATGAAACGCATGAGGGAGTGTTTTATAAACAAAAAATTGTCAACTCATATCTAAACAGTTATTTTTTTAATAGAAAATGAATGTATTTTAAATGTGTTGTGTGTTTTTAAACAGAATTTTGCAGATTTGTTGATTTAAAAACGCAGATTAGGTTTAAATAAGATAATTTATTGTGACTGCTAGGAATGAATGAATGAATGAAATGCCCCTTGGGTTTAGTTAGCTTTAGCAGTTCGTATCTAATATGTAAACAAACTGAAAACCAAAAGTACATTCAAAATTTTGTGTCTTGACAAGATTCTGGATTCATATAGCAGTAGATTCTGAGGAAGGATTACAGTTGAAATCGCTCACATTTATGACAAGACTGTCAGATTTGTTGTTTAAATTGCTGTGGTGTTTTATTGGAGCAGCTGGTGCTGGAGAAACATTGAGCTGTTGCAGTAATCTATGAATGAGATTTCACATAGCAGACCAATATTAATGTATTAACCTTAATAAAAAACAACAACAAAAACAGGTGTGATAAACCTTATCCTAGTTCAACTTTAGTGTTTTTAAATAACTTGCCAGTTCACCATCATTTGTTTTTGCTGTAGATTTTTTGCTTAATTTCACCTTTTCATTTCCACTTGGATCAATGTTTGTGTAATAACAAGTCAGTCAAAAAATATATATTTCTGTTTTAAAACTCTTCTCCTGTACATAACTTCACAGTAGCACTTTTCCTTCGTCTAAGGTAAGGTGACCAGGTTTCTGAAATGGAAACCGGGACATTTCTTATTTGAGTGGTCATAATATCACTGAAATCTCATTTGTTGAATTATATCAATATCTATGAATTAAAAACAAGGACAACACATTTTTGAATGTTTTAATTTTTTTAATTGTTGTGAGTATCCTATATTATTATTAACATTAATGATTATTGTGATGTAGTTTGATAGGATTTTTGGTCTGGTTTTAATACAATTCACCGCACTTCCCAAAAACAAACAAACAATGAAAACAATCAGTAGTGACCATTGTAAATCACAAGCGGTTCAAAAGCATATTATAACAAAATTAAAACTTTACAAAAACACATTACATAAATAAAACAACAAATATATAATAAATAAAACTATTTAACAAATATTTAAACATTTTTATAATTGTATTTAATATTTTAATTTTCACAAGTTTATACTGAATATTTTTTTTTTTTTTTTTTTTTTTTTACTTTAGATGTTTTGTTACGTTTGTGCTTAAATGACTCTTCCTTAATTTGGGCTTGATATTTAGCATTTTAGGCTTATTTTAAGCAGAAAGAATGTGTATTCAAAATGTATTTGGTGCAAGTGTAATTGTTTAGGTTTTTTTATAGTTAAAGTCTCAGTGAACCGAAAGTAGCAAGTGAGTTTTCTTCAGTGCTGTGACGTATTTCCAAGTGAAACAGAATATTGAATAGAGGGCAGGGTTTTACTTCAGCGCTCCTCCTCTCCATCTCTCGCTCATAGCAGACTAACGGTTGGAGGGGAGTGGTTACGCATTTTCAAACCTAAGCCATCAAACTGACATCATCTGAGAAGGAATGCCGTTTCCAGACCGGAAGTTACTTTTCAGATTTTGATTAAAGATTACCACGACTAACAATTTTTTTCTGTGTATTAACTTGCACGGATTAATTGTTCACCCTAAGACCTTTAATATGTGCTAACAAAGTAAATAGGGTCAATTTTGATTTCATGAGGACTTTAAGATGTGTGGAAATGACTTGTGACTGCGAAACATTTGGGGACATTTAAAATTGTGCAAAACAATCCCGCACCCTGTTGAGGCTCTGTTATAAAGCACATACAAACAGTCTTACTTTAATTTAACATGAATAGTTAGTATGTTATTTCCTTGAAAGCGATGAAGTTGTTTCTTTTGAAATTTGACGATAATGGCACTTTGCTCTCGGTTAAGTTCTTCATGAAGAACGGGCACTCAACCAAGTAGAGTCAGCGTAGCTCGTAGCGTCATCTGTTGGTGAAAATAATCACTACACGATTGCACCTATGCTGCATGTTGGTCTTTTTTTGTTTTTGTTTTTTGCAATGTATTTGTGGGTTGTTTTGAACGAGCTGTAAAATGGTGACATTTTCGGGGGACAGCTCCAGTCAGGGACAGAACACCAAAAACCGGGACTGTCACCTTAGTTTAAGGCACCATGATGAGTCATATATATATATTACCAGATGTGTTCTCAGGTACCGAAATTTGGTACAGATTGATTTAATGTGAATCGGTACTCCGTAGTACCGACGTAAAAGTACAGAGTTCGGTACCCTACCTGTATGAGAGCTCTGTTTACTCTCATGCATGGCTGAAATTCTGTTGCACATGTATGATCCTTTCTGATATGTTTTTGTGCAGTTATGGTCTGAATATTACTTATTTGTGTCCTCAATACCTGTAGAATTAATGGATTATTCTACATATTTATTTAAAAATTGTACCTGATGTTCTTGAATGCTGAAGGTTCATCACAATAAATGAACTAAAAGTGCAGATTCTACAAATCGGTCTCTAATAATATTCATCCATTCTCTTCAGATTGCAAAAATGTCTGCTTTATTATTTTTATTATTATACATCATATATAATATGCCTAATAATAATAATAATACAGTCATGATACATTGTAATTATTTTATTGATTGCTTATCAATGACAATAATAATATATTTACTAGGGCTGTCATGATTCCTCGTTTAAATTCGAGTACTCTATTTTAAAAAATCCTCAATTGCAATTTACCTGTTGAGTAATCGAAAATACCGGAAGTGTATTCCAAGGACGAGAATCCATGAACCGAACCGCATTAGTAAACCATTTACAAAACATAGCATAGCGCTATTGTGAATTTGCAAAGGCCACAATTCAATTAAATAAACACATGCCCCGTGTGTGCGTGTATGTAGGTTATGTGTGTCTCAGAGCGGCTCCATTCACTGTTAATGCTCCTCCACATGAACTCTTATCATTTACATGTGTGGATCGTGTCTCAAACTCCATCTCTGCATATGCTGTATGGATGTAATGGTTCTCGGTAAAAAATCTAACCATACCTTTCTCCATGCACGGTTTGGTACCTGCACCGTGATTCATCTCAAATCTCACGAAGAATACATCTATAATATGTTTTATTGAAAATAACAACGTGTAAATCAGACAGAATGTAGATACGCTTTTTTGGCTTCCCAATACGTTACAAAAGCCATAAAAAAAACGTGGTCAAAACAGTAATCCTTGCAAAAATATTAGGTTATGTCTTAAGTGAATGTAAACAGTTGAGAAAGTCAACCGAACCGTACCGAAACAATGACCCAAAAACCGAACCATGAGTAATTTGAACCGATACACCCCTAGCGATTTCAAAATAAAAGTTTAAACCCTCGCTTTGAATGTTTTGATGTCCACAAGGCACATCCGTGTGTCCACCAAAGCGTTTTTTTTCCCCCAGAGGCTAGTTCCCAATTGTTTTCAATGGGAGAGCCGCATTTTTAAAACGCCAGGAGCATAACGAATCACTGAGCATTTAAGCTGAAGCGCTGAACGCTCAGCGTTTTTACCGGTTGCAGAATGTTGAAGGAGAGTTGAAGAATGTTCAACTTTTGGTAAACCGCAGTACTCATCACTGTCACTTTTTACCCAGCCATCCAATCACAGTGGAGGAGGGGTGGGACAAATACAACATTTCTATCGTAAAGAAGTTGCCAAATATTAAAGATTAAGGGCATATTTGAATTAAATGTTGTTTGGCCAGTGATAAAGGAGTAGCTCTGCTGTAAAGTGTAACAACACCTGGCTATTGGCACCCTTTGCAGGCATTTGTTAAAATATGTTATACGTAAATTATTTTTTACATTACCGGTATGTATATTATATTATGTTTTTTTTTTTTTTTTTGATTACTTGCTTTGGATACTTTATATGAAGCAAAAAAATTTGCCTCATTATATATGTATTTGTGTCATTTAAAGGCTATTGTTTGCTTTTATACAAATAAATAAATTACTTGATTAATCGTCAAAAATAATTGACCGATTAATCAATTACCTAAATAATCGTTGGTGACAGCCCTGATATCTACCATGCATTTCATGCTTTTATTATTGTAGTTAAAAAGCAGAAATGATACAAAATTATCCCTGAATGTCGATTATTGAACATTTAAACATAAAATTAATCAAAAATTGATGTGAAAAAACGAACAAAAAACAATACTGGTCAATCTGTTCTTATTTACATTGGGAATTATCATCAGAAAAAAAAGTTTTTGCAATTGCTCTCAAGTAATTTCTCCTTCTTTGGTTGTATTTTATGAAAGTTTTCTCCATTCTATTGCTTCCAGTTGCTCTTATAGCAGTAAAATGCGGGCATCCACGTGCAGCTGCACGTTTTTTATGTTTTGGAATTGATGTTGGAGTCTCACTGAGATTGGTCATTTACAGTAGAGGAAGCGATTGGCTCTTGAGCAGCTGAAGCCAAATTCTGGCTTCTTCCAAATTTTTTGCAACCGTCTGGGGAAGACCTTCCTGTTTCAACAGGACAGTGTCTCCTGCAGCCTGTCCCAGTGCCTGATGGGAAACCCTCCTAGAGGAGTGGAGGCAGTTCTAGCAGCATAGGGGGAGGGGCAACTACAAAAAACAGCGCATTTGATGAGCAGATGCGCATGTAGTTTTGGCCATGCCTGGTACCTCTTTTGTTCTGAGCATAATGCATATGGTAAGTTTAAAATAAAGGTTTTTGTTTTTATGTATATGTGTCTATGATAACATTTTCACAAAAGTAGTGTAAACCTGACAGTGATTAGAGGTTTACTGAACACAAGCCCTGATACTTTTTGCAGATGAATACTTCCTTCGGTATTTCCACATTTTAAATTCCAGATTTTCAGATGTCAATGCTAGCAAACATTATTATGTTGATCAAAACATTTTAGCTAGTTGTCATGTTATGAGAAAATCTAGGGGTTGTTTGCAAAGTTATTATTGCTATTAAACTATAATGAAGGCAAGACGTGGCAGTAAAAAGATATACACTAACGTTCAAAGTTTTTTTTTTTACTCCATTTAAAAAGTCTCATGCAAAAATACAGTAAAAACAGTGATACTGTGAAATATAATTTTCGATTTTAATATAGTTTAATTTTTAAAATGCAATTTATTCCTGTGTTGCCAAAGCTGAATTTTCAGCAGCAATTATGCCAGTTTTTAATTTTACATGATCTGTCAGAAACCATTCTAATATGATTTGGTGTTCAAGAAAACATTATTATCAATGTTGAAAAGATTTGTTTTGCTTAATGTTTCTGTGGAAACATGCTACATTTGTTCAAGATTCTTTGATGAACAAAGTTAAAAAAACAGCATTTATTTGAAATAGAAATGATTTGTAATATTATAAAGGTCTTTACTGTCACTTTTGATCAATTCAATTCATTCTTGCTGAACAAATGTATTAATTTCTAAGAAACAATCTTAACCCATACTTTTGAACAGTAATGTACAAAATTTAACTAAAAAGAGCTAAGTTTTCAAAGATTTAAACAATAAAAAAACATTTATGAACAATTAAAAATAAATTTACAAATTAAAGATAAAAAGTAGTGACATTTTCAAAACTATAATAACCTTTGGTTTGTACTGTTTGTGGAGCCTTGCTTTCCTTATCTAAAGCTTTTTAGTAGCATAAGATTTGAATGAAATATTTTTAAGTGTTTTTATTATAATGCTGTTATTGTTTCCATATGTCAGAAAGGAAAGTGATGTTATTATTACATTGGTTGTGCATTCTGAAAATGATGATGCTGATGTCATCATGTCCTCTTTTTTTCCTCTTGCAGCAAAAGATGTAAAGGTGGATCAGTGAGGAGCGACACTGAGCGACCTGTGCATCCACGCGAGCTCCCTGCCCTTCTTCAGCATGAATGGGGATATGCCTCATGTTCCTATCACCACTCTCGCTGGGATCGCAAGCCTCACCGACCGTAAGTCGTGCAAAAGTTTTGTAACTGAACTTCTATAACCCATCCAAAGCTTGCTTAAATTAATTATACACATTGTGTCTATTAAAGATGCATTTAAAAATGTATAATAAAAATCATTTAATATTTATACCATACTTGAAAGTAGTACCAAGACATAGTGAATAGTATTTTGGTTGATCATGTGACTCGCAACCATAAGAGGATGACCCTTCTATAGAATAAAACATATTTTTGTTGTCCACTGATATGAGTCATCTCATTTTAAAGACATTTATTCAAAAGTAGGACTACACATTATATATTTTTTGCATCAATATCGTGGTGCGCCTCCTCAATAGTCACATCGCAGGATGTGCTATGTCAAGCAGGGCTCTAGACTCATTCTTCCTACTGGTCGCTCTGGTGCGACTAACATTCTCAGTTGGTCGCACCGACTTACAGTTTAGTCGCACCCTTGTTTTTATATTAATCATAATGACCTTGCATGATGATGAATCGTTCTCTTGATTTCTATATGCTGGTTTTGCATTAATGTAAAGATTGACAGGACTAAAATCTTGATATTTGCAAAATATTTTAATCTGGACAAGCATAAATTTAAAAGAAAACATTACTAAAATATTATCACACATAACATATATAACAAAAGTATTATTGCCATTGGTGTTATTTTATTAAAGTAATATTTCCATGACAACGTGTCATGTCCTTCATGTGACACACTGCAGCCACAACAGCGCAGATCTGCTTTTATTTAGTTTTTCCTTTTTTTATTCAAAATATTCACAAACTTGCTGGCTATATCATCAACTATCTGATATTCCGATTCTCAAATACATGGAAGTGAATTTGTTTTGTTGTTGAAAAATATAATGATCATGTTAGTTGACCTATAATGCGTGATGGGCGTTGCCATGTTAGTTTGCGCCGCAGTTCAGATAATCAGATCTGTCAGATTTACAACATGTCAATTTATCCACTTCTCCTGAAAAATAGAGTAAACTTTATAGTTACTTACACAATGTGTGCTTGGCCATGGACCCCATGGACATCCGGACTGAGGGAGACGGACTTGATAAAGCGCGTAATTTTCTCACCCAAACCTGCAAAGCCTGCTGCTTCTGCTACTGATTTCTTTTAGAGGGAAAAGCTGCCCATAACTGCTGGTCTAGGATCTGTTTTCTTTGTAATAATAGCATATTATTAGGGAAAAAGAGTTGGCAAAAGGTCCAGTGCGTATCAGTATTTGCGCTTGTCAAATGATTCAATTTCCACCGTGTTTTCTCTTCGGTGAGTAATGTAGCCAATCACAGACATGTTTGTTGATTTCATGAACGCAATGGCCAATCACAGGTGTTGAAGTTAGAATCCACTCACCGCTCAAGTTTTTGTTCAGTGATGAGTTCTGCACATGCAAATCCTCTCTAACAAAGTGTAGACATTATGTAAATATACATTGTGTAGTCAGCTTCACTGATTAATATAACAGAACTTCGTGAAATCGCGTTCATTGAATGAGTGACAGCTTTTAGTGACTTATAAAAGGAGCGCTCTTTGCCTTTGCACATTGGCTAGATGATATAAAAAAATAATTAATAGGCCTATAATATATTCAGAATTTGAATAAAACTTCTGTTTTCCATTGTTGACAAGCAGCCATATACATGCTTCATATACTGTAAATGCAGGATTCACTCTCGAAATTGTGATGACTGACAGTGATAAATATTTATGTATCGAAATCAGCTATTGTGGTCTCGAGTTATTTGTCAACTGAACTTTCTTGGAAAGATATTTTTGCTGGGTTTCTTCAGCAGAACAATACAAAAAACACACCTTGGGTTAGTTATAAAAAATTCTGTCAATAATTACTCACCCTCATGTCATTCCAAACCCGTAAGACCTTTGTTCATCTTCGGAACACAAATTAAGATATTTTTGATGAAGTTGACAAGCTCTCTGGCGCCTCCATAGATAGCAATTTAATTGCCACTTTCTAGACCCAGGAAGGTAGTAAAAACATTACAAAAACATTAGAACGTTAAAACAGTCCATGTGACTCAACCTTAATTTTATGAACCGACGAGAATAATTGTGCGCAAAATCCCCCCCAAAATAACGACTTTATTAAACAGTTTCTTCTCGTCTGTGTCAGTCTCTTATGCTTTTGATGTAGTAAATGCAGTGCAGCACTTTTAAGTTCATCATTGTAAGTATGTCATTGGTCGACGCTGTCGCAGTGTAATTTTTGCCAATATCTTACAGCCCTAATCGAAAGGACTACTGATTTCTTTTTGGGTATGAAAATTATTTGGTGTACCTTCAGAAGTCAGCATAAATATTCATCCAAACGGTATATACTGATGAATGCCCTCTTTTGATTGGCTTTTGAAGATGTTGATTAAATGTCTGTTCGTACCTTTCAAATCGATTGGACTTGATTTGTAAAGGCAATAATTTCTTTGTGCCTGAATCGAAATGAGAAGTCCCAAAGAATTGTCTGAAATATTTCATGCCTCCTGTTGTGATAAGGAATAACTCATGTTTTTGTGTTTATTTCTTAGTGTTAAATCAGCTGCCTCTCCCCTCCCCTCTTCCTGCCACCACCACTAAGAGCCTGCTGTATAATGGGAGGATCGCCGAGGAGGTCAGCTGTCTGCTGTCCCGGCGGGACGACACTCTCGTGTCCCAGCTGGCCCACAGCCTCAACCAGGTGTCCACCGAGCACATGTGGGTATCTTACCTCTGCCACACCAAATGTGGTTATCTTACATAATATGTGAAATATCTGTGTGTCATTCCATCTTTGTAATTCTGCATGCAGAGAGCTGAAGGACAACTTGGGCAGTGATGACCCGGAAGGAGATGTGCCTCTACTGCTACAGACGGTGCTGTCCAGGAACCCCAATGTCTTCAGGGAGAAAAGTACGCCCACCCGATACGGGGTTCAGGGCGGTAAGGAGATACTGCAGAAATAAAGCTGTTTAGTCTGGGCATGCTTTTACTCTGTGGCCTCTGTTTGAGCTCCCTGGATTCGAAATCCCATTTTCCTAGTTTCCAGACTTTAATTAGTGTTAATTACTGGTAACATTAATTAGAATTTGTTGAAACTGCAATTATGTAATCTTTTTACATTTGGCTCTATGCATGCACTACTGTTTAAAAGTTGTGTCAGTAAGACTTTTTAAAATGTTTTTAAAAGCTGTCTCTTATGGTCACCTAAGGCTGCATTTATTTAAAGTGTACATAACACACACAGTTTCTGCCAATCTCATGTTAATCTTGACTACTTATAGAGTAGTATTGCATCCTTCATATGTCCGAAGAGTCTTTAGTTTTACCCGAATTATGAATGACAGATACGCAGTACTGATTCTTTCCGAAAACAGCTGTGCTCGTAGAGGTGTGCAGAGCACGGAGCTAAAGAGTCATAAGTACACACACAATACATCATGGCATTATTCCTGATAAAGATAAAAAATCTTACTGACCGCAAACTTTTGAACTGTGGTGTATATTGTGTATATTTTATTAACATTTGGATCACAAAATGTAATTTTATTTTAATGCTGACCAAAGCTAATCTTACTTGTTCTAGTCAACAGTATGGCAAACATTAGCTTGAATTGCCATGCCATTTACCACATGAAGTCAACATTTTAAACCATGATTTGTTGACTCTTTATTTTATGTTTTAAAGGTTTAATGCAACAGCCAATGATACCACCGTACAAGATGCCTCCGAATTCCATGCATGGAAGTCCGGCGTCAAACTACCAGCAAACCACTATCACTCCGAGCCCTCCCAGGTACTGTTCCAGTTTCCTTTTTATTTGGGTTAGATAGGTAAACGTTACCATTTTAACTGCAATTAGTGTGAATAAAGAACTTAAAATATGCAGATCCATTTCCAGCCTGTATACTGACCATTTCAACTCTTACTTGACAGCCGATATGTTCAACCTCAGCCGGGTTCTGGTACCAGGTACATTCCCCAGCAGAACAGCCCAGTGCCCAGCCCGTATGCACCACAGAGCCCCGCAGGCTACATGCAGTACAGCCACCCACCCAGCTACCCTCAGCACCAACAGATCCAGCAAGGTGAGTCCATGATCTCCTCTCTGATGAAAACCTCAAGAGGATTGTCACCATTTTCAGTGTCTGTAGTCTTAAAACGCCTCAGGGCTCAAGAAAAAGCGGTTTTAATAAGATTTGCTACTAGTGAATCTTATTTTATCCAGCCTCTTGCTAAATTAAACTAAACCGTCCCTGGCTGTTAAAAAAAAAAAAAAAAAATTGAAATTTGTGTTTACTTTCTTAATGCATGTTCCTGGTCTTATTAATCAGTGGAGATTGAAATAGTGAATGAGTTGTTATTTTGTGAGTTGCAGTGTCTGTATCCAGTCCAATAGTTCCTGGTGCAATGAGAAACATTCATGACAACAAGGTCTCGGGTCAAGTGTCGGGCAACTCCAACCACAATGCAAGGCATTGCTCCAACGACGAGTACATCAGCATCGTCCAGAGACTCGGAAATGATGTGAGTGCTTGTTTTATAACCCTAAAAATATTTCTGTGTCCAAAATTAATTTTTCTTAATTCAATTGGGCCTGGATTGGCACATTTTTCAACCCACGTTGTCTGTGTTTTCACAGGAGAGTGACCCCGCAATGAGAACTGCCTCCTTTTCTGTACGCTCCGTCTGCTCTCCTGCTGGAAGTGAAGGGACTCCGAAAGGTGGATTATATCTCCATTTTTGTACATATACCATTTTTTAACTCTTAGGCTTCTCCTTCAACCCCATTGGTCTCTTTTCTCATTGTATTTTGGGTACATTTTGCGTCATCGTGTTTACTAGCGGCAGCTGTGTACCACAGTAAGTAGGTAACAACTCAGGGTGAGATATTGTAATAAATTATCCATTTTATTGTCATTTTGATTGTACACACTTTACATATACTCTTGTGCTTGTCTGTCGTGGATGTATAGCATAAGTATGCTTGCTGTTCTCCAAAGACAATATATTCAGAGACTAGAAGCTGTGAGAAATGATACCATCCGCTTAAGTGGTGATGTAAGGAATACTGTGTCTGGGTCCAAGCCTCTACTCGTTTCAGTTAAGAACAGCCGTTTATGAGCCCTATTTATTTATAGAACACATTTAAAGGATTAGTTCACTTTTAAATAAACTTTTGCTGATAATTTACTCACCCCCATGTCATCCAAGATGTCCATATCTTTCTTTCTTCAGTCGAAAATAAATTTAAGATTTTTGATGAAAACATTCCAGGATTTTTCTCCATATAATGGACTTCAATGGGCTTCAAACAGTTCAGGTCCAAATGACGAGATGAGTTCAGGTACGCAATTACATTGAAAAGGTCATGCTTGACATAGGCGGAAGTACCGAGTCGGTGTTTACAAATGTGCGACAGGAGGACCATATACACATATTCAAATGTCTTTGTGTCAGTTGATCGTTTAAAATGCCCGTTTCGTGTGCGTATCCTAGTTTTAATATTAGAAAGCCTAAAAGAAAATGTTCAAGTGTGACCTTTTCAACGTAATTGCGTATTACGTGACGTCACGAACGAACATCACAGAACAGAGCAAGGTGAGCATTTGTGCTTATAAAACTTTTTTTATGACCGATCGTTTCACTAGATAAGACCCTTATTCATCGTCTGGTATCATTTAAAGCCCTTTGAAGCTGCACTGAAACTGTCATTTGGACCTGAACTGTTTGGAGCCCATTGAAGTCCATTTATATGGAGAAAAATCCTGGAATGTTTTCATCAAAAACCTTAATTTCTTTTCGACTGAAGAAAGAAAGACATGGACATCTTGGATGACATCCTATTTGGAACACAAATAAAGATAATTTTAATAAAATCTAAGCGATTTCTCCATGGACCGCTACGCAACTACCACTTTGTTCTTTGTACAACTTTGTACCACACAGTTCATAAAGCTAATCCATATAAATTTAGCCGTTTAGTCCAAATTTTCTGACGAGACAGGATTGCTTTATACCATAAACGGATTGAATTTAGACTTTTTTTTTTCACATATAAACATTGATCAGTGAACATAAACAAGCTCAACCAAACCTGCTTGACATGCAAGAACAAATCTCTTTGGTTCTTGCGGAAGCTCAAACGTGTTGCCTAACACACAAGAACAAACCTAACCTAAACCTTCTTGCACATTAAACAAGCATGCTTGAGTGTCCATTTACCATAAATTATGTGAGTTGATGAATGTTTATATGTGAATAAAAGCTCAAATTAAATCTGTAGCGTATAAAGCAATTGTGTCTTCAGAAAATTTGGACTAAACCACTCAATTCATATGGATTAGTTTTACAATCTCTTTATGAACTTTTTGAAGCATCAAAGTGGTAGTTGCATAGCTATCATTTGAGGGGCAGAAATCACTCAGGATGTATTACAAATATCTTAATTTGTGTTCCGAAGATGAATGAAAGTCTTATGGATTAGGAACAACATGAGGGTGAGTAATTAATGACAGAATTTTTGGGTGAACTAACCTTTTAAAAATTCATGAAAGATGAATCACTGTTTGGCCAACTGAGAATTTGGTATGTAGATAAAGGGTTAGGATCATGTTTTTTTCGGTACACCATGAGTGTATTAGCTTTGTATGTTGTTTGCTTTTGGGATCTGATTGAGCGTGATTTGATGTGTGACTTAACAAGTGGATAGTGAGTGTGACCAAGGGTGTGCAAAGATGCAGAAGTTGCACCAGCCAAAAAACACTGAGAAAATGGTTTACACCAAAACATTTACATTGAAGTATTTTTGATGTTATTTAAATTTCAGTTGGATCTCGGCCACCCTTGATTCTTCAGTCTCCTCCACCCTACACCTCCCCAAGAGATGCTGCTCCTGACCTCCTGTTGGACTCGCCTGAACGGAAAAAAAAGCAAAAAAAGTTAATGAAAGAGGAGGGAGGTAAAGGTGCTATGTATGACATTGTCAGCTCGCCCACTAAAGACTCCACAAAGCTAACGATAAAGTTGTCTCGAGTAAAGTCGTCTGAGACGGAGCAGTCAGCTGAGCTGTTGTCGGCACTAGAGCATGGCTCAGATGCTGAGAACGAGCTATCGTGCAATAGCTTACCATACCATCGGAACCCTCAGGAGCGGCTCTCCGCTGGCCAGTGTCTTTCCGGGGAGCAGTCGACCTACCAGCAGGTTCCTGTATTACAGAACACTGGGGCACTTGCAGCCAAGCAACCTGGGGTCGTTAGTGGAACACCCTATGACGAGGCAGAGCTGGACGCTCTTGCTGAGATCGAAAGGATTGAGAGGGAATCTGCTATAGAACGAGAACGCTGCTCTAAGGAAGTTCAAGATAAAGGTTGTTTATTTTTCTTTTATCACTTGATGTGCATACTTTTAATTGATTAATCTAATTGCATTCATCTGTATGGAAGCTTTTTTTTAGTGGTGTTTGTAAAAGTGTGCGGCACTAGCAACAATCAGAAACACGACTGTTAATAGCAAGTAACACCTTAGGCCGTGTGTCCACCAAAGCATTTTTTAGCTAGCGTATTTTTTTTCAATTGCTCTCAATGGTCGTTTTTTATGGTCGCAGAGAGAATGTTAAACTTTGGGTAAAATGCAGCACTCATCACATTTTACTCCGCTGTCCAATCACAGTGGCAAATACCACAACGACCAACCATCACATCCTGCTTGTACAGCGGCAACAGACGACAACAACGGAGCAAAATCATTTAAAGCAAGAGCCAGAGCTGATATTTTACATTGTATTGACCATTTCAAATCAAAAATACAAAAATCAAATGCTCCTAACACTTCCGCAGATATTCCATATCATAGCAACCAAAGTGTCTCAAATGAAAAAAAAAATGCTGCACTGCCTCAGTGCTCTTAAGCTAAGCTTTGGTGGTCACATGGCCTTACATTAGCAACTGCCAAGCAGCACCCTAGCAACCACCCAGAACATTCCAGCAACCACACTGTAATATAGTAACCCCTTACTTTAGCATCTGCCAAGCAGTTGCCCTGGCAATCATCCAGAAGTTGTTAGCAACATACTAGTAACAGAACACATTAGCAACAATAAAGCAGCGCCCTGGCAATGACCCAGAACAACCTAGCAATTGCGTAGTAGCACCTTACTTCGCAACGGCAAAGCAGTGCCATGGCAAGCATCTTGAACATCCTAGCAAACACATAGTCACATGCTAGCAACCATTCAGAACACCTTAGGGACCACAAAGTAGGGCCCTGGTAACTACCCAGAACATCCTAATGACAGCATATTAACATGTTAATAACCAAACTGCTTAACCAGTGCTCTTGGAACTACATAGTAACACGCTAATAACCATTGAGAATAAATTAACATCTGTATAGCAGTGTCCTGGCAACCACAGAAACCCCTAGCATTGAGCCAGCGAGTTTTGCACTGGCAAACACCACTCAAAATGATTGATGAAAGTGTCAGTATACACTGTTTCTTACATGTGGGATTGTAACTCTACAGATAAACCTCTGAAGAAGAGAAAGCAGGATTCATACCCTCAGGAACCAGGAGCTGCTGGCACCGCTGGAGCTTCTGGAACACCTGGCGTGGGTGGTGGATGCAATGCTGGGAACAAATTGGTACCTCAAGAGGCTTGCGCTGCTAGCAATGGAGCCAGTCGGCCGGCCTTGATGGTCAGTATTGACCTGCAGCAAGCAGGCAGGGTGGAAGGTCCAGTGGACTCCTGTCCTGTCCCTGCAACAGAGGCCCAGCGCTGGCCGGAGGAAGGCTCTGAATCCACCGGGGTCTTGAGACTCAAATCAAAGACGGATGGAGAGGTGCAGAAGACCGTAGACGGTCGGCCAGAGGTCATCAAGCAACGAGTGGATCCCATGCCACAGAAAACCGCTTCAGATGGACGACCAGAGACTCCCAAACACAAGCATGAGAACCGCCGGGAAATCTCAAACAAAGTGAGTTCGGAAAAGAGATCGGATCTCTCCAAGCACAGACATGACGGTAAGGCTGACAAAGTGAGGCCTGAGGGAAAAGGTCACGAAACTTCACGAAAACACGAAGGACGATTGGAGTCAACTCGAGAGAGCAAAGAGGAAAGGCACAGAGATCGAGACAGTGAAGGCTCTAAAGTCCGTCGGGCAGACACATCTAAATCCAACCGGGTAGAGCACAACCGAGACAGGGATCTAGACCAGGAAAAAGATGGGGGCAAGGAGCGGGAGAAAGATCAAGATAAGGAACTGGAAAAAGATCGGAACAAGGAGCTGGAGAAAGATCGGGACAAGGAGCGAGAGAAAGTGCGGAACAAAGTGCGGGAGAAAGATCGGAGCAAGGACCTGGAGAAAGATCGGGGCAAGGACCCGGAGAAAGATCGGGGCAAGGACCCGGAGAAAGATCGGGGCAAGGACCCGGAGAAAGATCGGGCAAGGACCCGGAGAAAGATCGGGCAAGGACCCGAGAGAAAGATCGGGCAAGGACCCGGAGAAAGATCGGGGCAAGGACCCGGAGAAAGATCGGGGCAAGGACCCGGAGAAAGATCGGGGCAAGGACCCGGAGAAAGATCGCGGCAAGGACCCGGAGAAAGATCGGGGCAAGGACCCGGAGAAAGATCGGGCAAGGACCCGGAGAAAGATCGGGCAAGGACCCGGAGAAAGATCGGAGCAAGGACCCGGAGAAAGATCGGGGCAAGGACCCGGAGAAAGATCGGGGCAAGGACCCGGAGAAAGATCGGGGCAAGGACCCGGAGAAAGATCGGGACAAGGACCGGGAGAAAGATCGGGACAAGGACCGGGAGAAAGATCGGGGCAAGGTGCGGGAGAAAGATCGGGGCAAGGTGCGGGAGAAAGATCGGGGCAAGGTGCGGGTGAAAGATCGGGACAAGGTGCGGGAGAAAGATCGGGACAAGGTGCGGGAGAAAGATCGGGACAAGGAGCGGGTGAAAGATCGGGGCAGAGAACGAGAGAAAGATCAGGACAAGGAACTGGAGAAAGATCGGGACAAGGAACGGGAGAAAGATCGGGATAGGGTTCGGGACAGGGACCAAGAAAAGAAACGCCACACAGAATCAACAGAGCACCGGGACAAACGTTCCCCTGAGCAGCGCTCGCGCCCTGACAGTCCCCGAGTAAAGCAGGAACCCCGTAGTGGAGCAGAATCCAGAACAAAACCTGAGCGGTCAGTCCACAAAACTTCCAACAATAAAGATGAGAAACGGAACGGCGACAACAAGAACCGACTCGATGGACACAAGCCTCCATCCTCAGACAGTAAAACCGCAGAATTTCCCAACTACCTACTGGGGGGTAAATCGGGTGCATTAAAGAATTTTGTCATTCCCAAGTTAAAACGGGACAAAGATGGTAATGTCATGCAGGAAGTACGAAGAGAGCTGTTTTCCGAGCCATGTGTGAAATTAGAAAAATTGGACCTGGTGGAGGACCTCAATAAGGGTGCCAAACCTGTTGTGGTTCTGAAGAAACTTTCCATTGATGAGGTCCAGAAGTTGATCAGTAATTCACGCAGCTCTAAATCAAGCAAGAGCAAGTCGTCTCATGGCAAATCATTTGGAGGTATGTCCCTGTGACCATTGTTTTCTTGCTTTTTCATGACAGGAGAGTGTAGTTCATTAGTACACAGATTTGACAAACTGTCTGAATATGCATTTGAAGAGTTTGAGTTGCCCTCTCTATAGAGGGATTTGATGATTTAATGTTGATGGAACTTTGTCATGTCCTGCCAGAAATGGATTCCCGTATGCCACTGTGTGAGAGGGTGAAAATGAATAAACGCAGACGCAGCGCCACTAATGAGAAGCCCAAGTATGCCGAAGTCAGCTCAGATGATGACGACAGCAGCTCTGTAGAACGTAAGTAAATATGCTAAATTGAATGCCGTCTACACACACAGTTTTAGGCCGATTTATCCCTGATTTTCCCCTCCTGAGAAGCGGACAAAAAATCTTGTCGAGGACCTCGATCGGTTCCGATGTTCGGCACAGATTATCTGGTAATGTGAGGCATTCATATATTGAATCTTGTACCTCCCAATCTGATCTCACACAAATCGAGGCTGCCCCGATCACATCAAACATGTTTGATATTAGGATTTTAAATCGAGATGATTTCGTCAGTTCTTTCACAATAGTGAATGAGAGCACTTTTGAAATTGCAACCGCGAAACAAACTGCTGTGTGCGGGTCCGTTGAACAGTGGAGATGGTGGAACAGCGTGTGGAGTGTTGCAATAATGTTTATTTGTATAATGTGTCTTCGAAAACTTGACAACTGTACAGACAAAGGGTGAAATCTGAGGAGAAATCTGAGTCTAGTCTGAGCCCATCTTTAGAAGTCAGGGTTTTGACCCAAAAAAAACATGGAAAGCAATGTTTTGGTTTACTTTCGCATTGATTACAAACTGGTGTGGTTCACATGAACTCCTATTTCTAATGGCTTTTACATTAATCCAGAATCAAACTCTTGATAAGAATCTTGATGAATAAGCAACCTTTGTCTGCATCAAAATCCTTGACCGTTTGTCTGGCTGTCAGCAATTTTTAATTGTTTGAGTTGGAAAGTTTGTAGATATTATAGATCTATGTATTTCCATAATTTTTCTTCCTGGCTTTTAGTGGCCCCAAAGCGATCGAAAAAGGACAGAGACAGAACGTGGGAATTTGAAGAAAAGGAACGGAGGGGTTCTGGAGATCACCGGCGGAGTGGTGGTCACCACGACAGTCGGAGAAGTTCAGGCAGTAGATACAGAGAATGCAGCTCTGGGGACTCTGATGAAGATTCGCCCCCTCCCAGCCTGAGTGACCGTAAGTGACCGGTTAGATGCGTTAGCCATTTATGTTTGTATTGTTGGAAGTTTTGTTGCTCAAATGGGTTAAAGTTTGGAAATCGAATAACTGACATCTGACATCTTTCAAAACCAGTTGCCAGAAAGTTGAAGAAGGAAAAGCAGAAAAAGAGGAAAGCCTACGAGCCCAAACTGACTCAGGATGGTATGTTCGCAGTTTGTAATGAGCTATAAACGATCTGAGATGCTAAGATCTTTAGTAATCCTCCTTTTGCTTCTCAGAAATGATGGACTCCTCCACGTTTAAGAGATTTTCCACCAGTGTTGACAACATTCTTGAAAACCTTGAAGATGTGGACTTGACATCATTAGGTAAATGTGCAGATATGGAGAAATTATTACATTTGACATTGAAAATAATTTGAACTTTAGATTTTGTTGTACTGGAATGCTTCTGCAAGTTTGACAGTAATTGATTTAATGAACTTTTCTGTGGTGGCAGATGATGACGAGATTCCTCAGGAACTGCTTCTCGGAAAACACCAGCTCTCAGAGTTAAGCAGTGAATCAGCCAAAATAAAGGCCATGGGCATCATGCATAAGGTGGGTACAGGATTGCCTCTGTCAACAGGAGAGACTGAGACCAGTTTTAAGAGACAGGAGACATCATAAATACCAAAGCAGGGTTTTGTTAACCTCATCTTTTAATGCTAACTGCTTTTATCCTTAGATTCCATCTGATAAGATGGTGAAAGTCCAGAGTATTTTGGAAAAAAACATTCAGGATGGTGCAAAGCTTTCCACCCTTATGAATCATGTAAGTATCATTGTAGTTTCTACTGGCAGAATGGCTTTGCCGTCAAATCTCTCTGACAGCTTCCCTGTCCTTGTGATTTCAGGGCAACGACAGGGACGACGAAGAGCGTTTGTGGCGTGACCTCATCATGGAACGTGTCACAAAATCTGCTGATGCTTGTCTGACGGCTCTTAACATCATGACCTCAGCACGTATGCCGAAGGCCGTTTACATTGAGGATGTTATTGAGAGGGTCGTGCAGTACGCCAAGTTCCATCTACAGAACACGCTGTACCCACAGTATGACCCCGTCTACAGGGTGAACCCTCATGGCGGTCAGTGCTACACATCGACAGGGTCCTAACCTAAAATATCCTTTCTATTCCATCCTAACTTCAGTTTTTGTCCTTATTAGGCAGGGCCACAAATTATTGTGCAACAAGACGTCTTGTCTGTTGCTTTGTTTATATATTTTTTTATCCCGTCAAACTGTGTAGTAATATTAATTGGTAAAAATCCCTTTCCATTTAAATATGTTCTGATTGGCTGCAATTTTATCATATTGCTTTCATTGTAGACTGAAAAATTGCTTGATGCTGGAAACTTTACTGATTAGGACATAGATTTGTACTGCATATACCGGCATGGGATGTGACATTTGTTTTCCTGTATTTATGCAAATTTTCGTATTTTCCGGCCTGAACTATGACCTGCGTGAAGTGTGTTAATCTGAGGAATGCTACTTCAGACTTCAGTGTGCCTCAGTTTCAGCATTAAGTTCTCTTTCACGCTTGAACGGCAAAAATACATACAATTATCAAAATTCCTGTTTTGTCGAGTATCCTCGTAAGCATAGCCTTAAATGAATTAAAAAGTGACAGCAGCCTAATAAACCTGTTAAAAGCCTAATAAAAGCAGTGTTATTTACCTGTTAGACCTACCTGAAAATCTTAAAGCATTGTTTTCTAGGTTACATAACTTTTTTTTGTGCATTTTAGAAGGGCAGGTAAAAATTTGAACCAGCCTCACTTGGCCAGTAGAAAAAACCTTAGCGTTGAGCCCTGATATATTAAAGGCACAGCAAAATGTGACATTACAATGGCTTTATGTGAAGATTGTTTGCTTAAATTAAAAGTTGTTATATATTTTTTAAAGCCTATTAAATGTTAAAATTGATAGCTTTCAATTATACTGTAATGCTGAATGGCTATAATTAATGGCTAAAATTAAGGGGGGAAAATCCATTGCAGTATCACTACTGGTATCAGTGATACTGGCCTTCATACATAGTGCTTAGTAAAATGATGCCATTAAACAAATATTTAAAATGTACCGTCTTTGTTGTTTCTACATTTATTTTTGAGAATCAATGTCAAAGTTTTACAAAATAAAAATATATAACAAACATGAATTAATCTTGATTAATCGCACCTAACGTTACAGAAAAATTAGCTATTTAATTTTTTAAAGAGTGAGTTCACCCAAATTTTTTTAATTCTGTCATTAATTACTCACATGCTTTCCAAACCCGTAAGACACTCGTTCATGTTCCAAACACAAATTACGTTTAAAAAAAAAAAAATTAAATCTGAGAGCTTTCTGTCTCTCCATTGACATTCTACGCAACTACCACTTTCAAGCCCCTGAAAGATAGTAAAGACGTCATTAAAGTAATCCATGTGACTCAAGTGGTTTAACCTCAGTTTTATGAAGCGACGCGAGTGCTTTGTTTGCGCAAAAAACATAAAAACATAATTTACAACTTTATTTACAAAATATGAATCTCCAGTGCCTGTTCACGTCTACTCTCATGTCAACACAACATAACACGCAAGCGTTGTGGTGCCTTTGTGAACTTTTCTAAATCATACTTATTCATTTATACAATTCCATTCTTGCTCCATTTCAGGTGGAACACTAAGCTCAAAAGCCAAGCGAGCAAAGTGCTCAACGCACAAGCAGAGAGTTACTGTTATGCTCTACAACAAAGTTTGTGATGTTATCAGTAACCTGTCTGAACTCCTGGAGATTCAGTTGTTGACTGACACGACCATCCTTCAGGTGAGAGTCATGACTGCTGCTTCTTCTGGACAACATACTCTTGTTCTGTCCCATGATATTACGAAGACAAACATTTCATGCACCAATGAATTGAGTGGAATAAGACGAGATAGATGCATTTTGAATGTAATTGTAGTCAATTTCCATTTCACACTGACTCTAAAATTAACTTTTCCATTAGCAAAATTATGAAATATGCACTTGTATCTCTCTCCATACAGATCTCGTCTCTGGGTATCACTCCATTCTTTGTTGAGAATGTGAGTGAACTGCAGCTTTGTGCCATTAAACTAGTGACGGCTGTAAGTACCAGTGCAGGTCAGCTTTCTTTATACTATGCTTTCCTGTACTGTGTCTAACACTGTTATTCTGTGCGATTCCCAGGTGTTCTCTAGATACGAGAAGCACAGGCAGCTGATCCTAGAGGAGATCTTCACCTCTCTTGCCAGACTGCCAACCAGCAAGAGAAACTTAAGAAATTTCAGGTATCTGCTGCAGTACAGTCTACCAGTAAGGGCTCGTTTTGAGCATGTTTATTGACTATATTGTGTGTTCAGACTGAACAGCAGTGACGTGGATGGGGAGCCCATGTACATTCAAATGGTGACGGCGCTGGTTCTGCAGCTCATTCAGTGTGTGGTCCATCTGCCTTCTGATAAGGACTCGGATGATGATAATGACAGAAAGGTAACAGCTGATCTTAACATTTTGCTCTTAACTTTAGAACATGGCACTTTCTTTAATGGAGCCATAACATGGGATCAAAATTGGATTGCTGTTGTGACATACCCTGATGTTCACCAAAGCTTCTACATTCCATCCAAAACATTTTTGAAAACTATGCTGCAAAATTTATTAATTCAGAACATGTCACTGTTATGTTGTCCTATGGCTTGTTTCCACCGAGCGGTATGGTTCAGTATAGTACAGTACAATTCGGGACCCGTAAACCCTGGTCCGGCTTGCCTTGGTCCACCGGCAACAGTACACTCATTCATTCTTGCTCGAAGAAGAAAGTGACACCGTAAACCACAGTGGATGACTTACAGCAGATCTTGTTCTTGCTTCTCGCATGTGGCTGTTGTCACACAAAGAAGACACTTTGTTTGAGCCAAGGCTGCAAGGAAAAACACTAGGGAGTGATGATTCTCTATCAACCAATCAACATTTCTGCAGTGCTAGGTACTCCAACGGCAGGGTGCCAAAAAAAAGTGGTACAGTACAGAATTAGGGTACCATTCACAACTTTTGACAATGGAAACAGCAAAAATTACGTACTGTACTGAACCGTACTGCTCGGTTGAAACGAGCCATATATAAGAAGTCTCATATGTTAACCAATGCTGCGTTTGTTTAATCAAAAATACAAAATGTAATGTGAAATATTATTACGATTTAAAAAATTAAAAGTCTTCTATTTTAATATATTTTAAAATGTAATTTATTCCTGTGTTGTCAGCTGAATTTTCAGCATTATTACTCAGCAGTCACTTGATCCTTAAGAAATCATTCTAATATGTTGATTTGGTGCTCGAGAGTTGTGCTGCTTTTTTTTTTCTTTTTTTTTGTCAAAGATGTGATGCATATTTTTCAATATGTTCAAATGAGCAATTTCATGGTAATTTACATATTTAACAATGTCATTTTTTTATTGACTGAGGTATTAAAGTTACAGTAGCAAGAAAATATATATTATATACAAAATATATTTTTGGGGGCATATTTTAGTTTTTGGTTTGTAATCTTGGCTAAATGGCTACATGCTGAAATAACTGTCACAATATGATATGTGATTGTGAGTCTCTTTGGTAAGAAAGTGCTTTCCAAGAATGTTTGATATTTGTACCTTTTAGGCATATTTTATACACTTAGTGCATGTAATTTTTTTTTTTCAGGTTGATCAGGATGTACTGATCACAAACTCATATGAGACTGCAATGAGGACAGCCCAAAACTTCCTCTCCGTTTTCCTCAAAAAGTAAGAAAAGCCACCAACATTATTCCAGCAACACACCTCAAACCATTTATACTGGATAAAAAATGTACAAGTAATTTATATTTAAACAGTGTAGTTCTAGAATCAGTAAAGTATGTCTTTTTGTCTACATACCGTGGCTTTAAGTATGTACAGTCTTTCTGGAAACACCTGTTTTACTCTCATTTGATGCTTTTTAGGAGGGCTTGTCAGGACAACCGGCATCTCTAAATTATCAATGTTATAGTTTTACGTTGCAATATTTTTGTACTCTGTGATTTAATTGTTTTAAAATAATCTATTTTTATTTATTTTGCTTTATAGATTGTGTCTGACATGTATTTATTTATTTATTTTTAATTTTATTGTTTATTTTATGGACAATACTGAATAACATTACTGCACAGTTTCAAGCAGCAGATGCTCTATTAGCTACATGATTTTTTCATGAAGAAGTGTAAAGAAATGTTGAGAGTTTAATTTGTCTTTTTTTATTTAAGGTGTGGTAGTAAGCAAGGTGAAGACGACTACAGGCCACTCTTTGAGAACTTTGTTCAGGATCTACTGTCCACGGTGAATAAACCTGATTGGCCAGCTGCAGAGCTACTGCTCAGCCTTCTGGGAAGACTTCTGGTGGGTTTCAGATTGATATTTCAGAGGTAGAATGTAACAGCCTTTGGCGGTTGCAATTTGTCCAGTTATATCACTTGAAAACTCACATGAAGTCCTGGTTTCTCTTGGTAGGTTCACCAGTTCAGTAATAAGCAGACAGAAATGGCTCTGAGAGTGGCCTCTTTGGATTATCTGGGCACAGTGGCCGCACGTCTTCGCAAAGATGCTGTCACCAGCAAAATGGACCAGCGTTCCATCAACCGCATCCTCGGAGAGGTAAACAGCAGAGTCTGCCCATCTGTGCATCACATGGATGAATCCCTCCTGATCTGAATGAAACTGATCTTGTTTTTTGTTTTACAGAGCTCAGGCAGTGACGAGATTCAGCAGTTGCAGAAGGCTTTGCTGAATTATCTGAACGAGAATGTGGAGACTGACCCGTCTCTATTGGTGAGAAAATTTAGACATTATTGCAAGCTAAAAAGCCTTAACTAAAGCCCTATTCGGACTAGTATATTTTCCGAAACGATGTTTGAGTTACGATTGGGGGGAAATCTCATTATGAAATTATGTTTTTCTCTAGTTCACGTTGGCCATAATTATTGGCACCCAATTATTGCAACATATTTTTCCCAATATAACAGCTCAGTCTTCTATAATGCCTGATGAGTTTGGAGAACACCTGACAAGAGATCAGAAACCATGCCTCCATACAGAATCTCTCCATACAGAATTCTCTTCAGTTCAGTCCACTCACTTTCTATAGGGTTCAGGTCAGCGAACTGCGACGGCCATGGCAGAAGCATCATTTTGTGCTCAGTGACACATTTTTGTTTTGATTTTGATGGGATTTTTGGATCATTGTCCTGGCAGAAGATCCAACTACGGCCCATTATAAGATTTCTAGCAGAAGCGGTCAGGTTTTGATTTTGTTTAAATCTGTTGCTATTTGCTAGAATCCATGATACCATATATATGAACAAGATGTCGAGGACCTCCAGCAAAAAATAGGCTCACAACATTAAATATCCAGCAGTATATTTAACTGTGGGCATGGGGTACTTTTAAAAAGCTCTTTTTTTTGTTTCACCTGACCATAGAATCAGGTTCCAGTCATGTCTAACAACTGAATATGCTAGAGTTTGTTTTTGGAGGAGTGAGGAGGATTTTTCTTGAAACACTCCCAAACAACTTGTGGTGATGTAGGGATTGTTGTTCAAAATATCCTCCTCACTGTGCATTAGGACGATATAGACACACGTCCTCTTCCAGGCAGATTTATAACATCTTTAGTTGATTGGAACTTCTTAATTATTGCCCTGATGGTGGAAATAGGGATTTTCAATGCTTTAGCTATTTTCTTACAGCCACTTTCTATTTTGTGAAGCTCAACAATCTTTTGCTGCACATCAGCATATTCTTTGGTTCTACTCATTGTGATGAATGATTAAGGGAATTTGGCCTTTGTGTTTCCTCATTTTTATACTCCTGTGGAACAGGAAGTCATGGCTGGGCAATTTCATGTTCCTAGTCACTCTGGTATGCTAAAAATATAAATATGAATGGGAATATACTTGAGATATTTTACTCATAAGAATTTCTAGGGGTGCCAGTAATTGTGGCCAACATGCATTGGAGAAAAACATTTATTTCATAATGTGAGTTTCCCCCACCTTCAATTGTTTTACTTCAGTGAAAGTTTTTTTTTTTTTTTTATCTTTATTTTATTATTTATTTATTTTTATTTTACATTTTTTTAAACAATTTTTATGAAAGATCAAAAGAATAAACAATGCAGATTTATTTTCACAGCCGCTTTGCTCATATTTACCAAGTCAATATTAGTGGAGGGGCACTGTAAGTGAGCAGAGAAATCTAGGTAAGTATCTTACCTGATATTAAAATGGGTAGTCTAAGTCGTTTTTTTATTTTATTTTATTTTTTCGTCTGATAATGGTAGCTCATGTAGGTAAAAAAAACACACGAGGAGAAGCATTAGGATAATACAGCATCAGCAATCACAGACATTCACATTAGGATGGGATTAGATTTCTCAGAGGACCATTGAGTTAGCCAAAAAATGGTGGGTAATTTAATTTTGATGCCGACCAAATTTGCCATGTTTTCTTTCACACAACCTCAGTAAAAATCCAAAGTACGCCTGTAACACATGCTTTTCTCTGACATTCTCTGGGAAAACGAGTCCCTCTGGTGGTTTTAATATTGTGATGTTTTCATCTCCAACAGTTTGCAAGGAAGTTCTACATTGCGCAGTGGTTCAGGGATACCAGCACTGAGACGGAGAAAGCCATGAAATCACAGAGGGACGACGATTCGTCCGACGGGCCGCACCATGCCAAGGATGTCGAAAGCACTAGTGAGATCTTACAAAAAGCTGAAGCACGCAAGAAGTTCCTCCGGTCTGTTATCAAGACCACGGCATCGAAATTCAGCTCGCTGAGGTATAAACGGCAGTGTTTTTTGTTTTTTTTTTACACCATGACATCAACTTTCTTAAAGAGGACTTATTATGCTTTTTTAAATTTTCAACTTTTCTTTGGTGTGTAATGTTGCTGTTTGAGCATGAAAAAGGTCTGCAAAATTACAAAGCACAAATTCAACTCCAAAGGCAGTTTATTCTCTATCAGTCCGCACTGTTTCGGAACTGCCTCAAACACCTTGATTATAGCCTTGAGTCACAACACACTGATCCAACCAATCAGAGCACATTGCACTGTTTGGAAGGAGTGGCTTCATAGAGACAGGAACTAAACAGAGCATTACTGACAGACTGGGAACAGAGGTGCTGCAACAATGTAAATTTATTATTATTATTATTATTATTATTTTTAAATATTCAAACATGAAAACATAAATTTTCTAGACTTTGAGGCATAATATGGCCTCTTTAAATAGCCAGTTGTTAAACTTGTTTTGCCGTGTTTTGAAACCTGTTATGCGTTTTTCTAGAGTCAACTCGGATACTGTGGACTACGAGGACTCGTGTCTTATCGTGCGATATCTGGCCTCCATGAGGCCGTTTGCACAGAGCTTTGATATTTATCTTACACAGGTTAGAGGTCACCACATCTCTCAGTATTTCTCATTGTATTTGCATCTCAATAACACGTCTCCACATTTGTGTCTGTAGATTTTGAGAGTTCTTGGTGAAAGTGCCATAGCAGTGAGAACTAAAGCGATGAAGTGTCTTTCTGAAGTGGTTGCGGTGGATCCGAGCATTCTGGCACGGGTAGGTGCACTTTTTTAAATTAATTTTATTTATTTATTTATTTATTTTTTACTTTTACCTTTTGGAAAAATCAAAAGCTTTTAAATGTTCTCATGTGCATTTTTTTTAATGCTCTTGTTTGCAGTCGGACATGCAGCGGGGAGTTCATGGCCGACTGATGGATAATTCCACCAGTGTGAGAGAGGCTGCGGTGGAGCTGCTGGGGCGCTTTGTACTGAGTCGACCCCAGCTAACTGAACAGTATTACGACATGCTGATCGAGCGCATCCTGGTTTGTGCTTTTTCTTTTCACATATACACTTCAGTATTGTAGCATTTTACAGACAAATATTTTGTTTAATGACTGCAAAAATATTTTTTTGACTTTTGACCCTAACAGATTTCTTTAATAGCTAGTTTAAAAACTCTAGTAGCAGTTTGCAGTCTCTTTCATCTCATATAAAATCTCATTTTTTATAATATAATATAATATAATATAATATAATATAATATAATATAATATAATATAATTTAGATCATAAATACACATTTTTCAGTTAAACTAGATCTCTTTTTTTTTCTCTAGGAATTCTAATACAGTAAAACAAAAACAATTAATATGGTTACAATATTGTTATCAGATACTTCAATACAGATACTTCAAAGACATCAATCCAGGAAACAATTTTTTTTTTTTTTTTTTTCAAATGTTTTGGAACATTTGGAAAATATATATAAATCAATATATAAATCAATATTTCACATCTATTTATTTATTTATTTGTTTGTTTATTTGGCAATAGTCATGAAATAAACCACTTCAGGATGATACAAGACCCTCCACTTCACATCCATCACTCTGTCTGGGTTTATATAGCGATAATTACTATTTTGTACGTTTAATGCATAATGTTATTTTTAGTTAGAAATGTAGGCTGATTTGTGCTGGTAAATGTGTTTTCTTTAGGACACGGGCATCAGCGTGAGGAAGAGGGTTATTAAAATCCTGCGAGACATCTGTCTGGAGCAGCCCACCTTCAACAAGATCACAGAAATGTGTGTAAAGATGATCAGGAGGGTCAATGACGAAGAAGGCATCAAGGTTTGTGATTGTTTTTCTCCTTTAAAAAAATTACTTCGTTTTATTTTGTGTGTGTATATATATGAAAAATGTAGGGGCCTAAATACACATAAATATATATACACTATATTGCCAAAAGAATTGGGACACCCCTCCAAATCACTGAATTCAGGTGTTCCAATCACTTCCATGGCCACAGGTGTATAAAATCAAGCACCTAGGCATGCAGACGCTACAAACATTTGTGAAAGAATGGGTCGCTCTCAGGAGCTCAGTGAATTCAAGCGTGGTACCGTGATAGTTTGCTACCTGTGCAATAAGTACATTTATGAAATTGCCTCATTACTAAATATTAGGGATGAGTCGCGATTTTCGAATATTCGATTAGTTGATTTTAATTATAGAATATCGAATAGGTTGTGCGATTATCGTCTTAAAAAAATCCACATGATTTTGGTGCTGATGGGGTGGTGACGAGTTCATTTTAGGCTTCTCCTTTTTATATTTTAGATTAATTAATTAATTAATTAATTAATTAATTAATTAATTAATTAATTAATTAATTAAAAGAAACTATGAGATGTGCTGCTGGTGGAAACAACATGAGACCACGCAACTGTCAAGACTGGCTTGCACAGTGTTCAGAGTCCATGCCACAGCAGTAGTGAGCGTTCCTTCAGCGCAGCTGCAAGAGTTATGGCCTTTTTACACCTTCATTCATTTTCTCTGATCAGATGTCTATCCTATTGTGAAAAGATCAGGCGTAAATGCCTTTCGAAATTCTTTTGAGACGGATTTGAATCCGATCACTCAAACAAATCAATTCTATTGTCCGATTAGTTTGATCTTGAGCTGATGATAGCTGAATAAAATGCAGATGAGTTGCTTTCGTTGATGTGATTTCGTTGAATGTGCATATAGCGCGGGAATTGAAGGGGTTTTATATTCATTTTACGGAGAGGTGCAAGTTAAGACAAACTGCATGTCTTTTATTTTTGTTTAGTTTATAGATTGTTGGCCTATAGCCCGTTTCGTTTGCGAGCGCTGTTGCGAGCAGCATCAACCTGCCTCAACATATCAAAAACGCCTTTTTACTGTGGTGGTGATAGTAAACATAAACTAACATTGTGATATGCTTGAAGTGTTTTATATCTATGGATTTTATTATAGGCAAGACAAGTCAAGTGTTGTCACTGTCGTCCATTGGCCGCTTGCTCATCACTTTAAAAAACAAAAACTTTAATTTAACAAACAAAAAATGCTCCAAACATTTTTCTAAATTAACTTAATAAAGAAACGAAACAAATAAGTACTTTGACATTAAAAACAAAACTGAACTATTTTAATGGCTGCTACAGTCAGTGTGTAATCGGACGGGAGGATAAAAAAAGCGCAAATACACTGCAGGCTCTCTCTCTGTCATATCTAAGGTAAATCCTCAACACTGTCATCCCTTACGTTATTGAACTAATGACATTTGTAATCGGCTAAAACCCATGCGCTGGTTACTTTTCTTTCTGAATATGTGCGTACCCGAGTGTTGCTCACACACACACTGTAGACTTGTGTGGCATATAACGGTTGCGGTAACTTGGGGCGATGTTAAATAACAGTCATATGTTTCAGCATGTTACAATTATATGGCTTGAGTTAATATATCCTATTCCCTAATGAATGAAATACTTTATCATACAGACTGAGAGTGTGAATGGTCTCTCTCTCTCTCTGTTTATGTGTGCATGTGGGGGAGAAGTTGCGATTTTTGAATAACAATCGAATAATTCCAGCAGTCATCGAATATTATTTTTGCTTAATTCCCATCCCTACTAAATATTCCAGTCAACTGTTAGTGGTATTGTAACAAACTGGAAGCAATTGGGACAATAGCAACTCAGCTACGTAGTGGTAGGCCATGTAAAATCACAGAGTGGGGTCAGTGCATGCCGAGGTGCACAGTGCGCAGAAGTCGCCAACTTTCTGCTGAGTCAATAGCTACAGACCTCCAAACTTCGTGTGGTCTTCAGATTAGCTCAAGAACGGTGCGTAGAGAGCTTCATGGAATGGGTTTCCATGGCTGAGCAGCTGCAGCCAAGCCTTACACGTGCAAAACATCGGATGCAGTGGTGTAAAGCTTGCCGCCACTAGACTCAGTGGAGACGTGTTCTCTGGAGTGACGAATCACGTTTCTCTGTCTGGCAATCCAATGGACGAGTCTGGGTTTGGCGGTTGCCAGGAGAACGTTACTTGCCTGACTGCATTGTCTGAGCAATTTCTTGCTCCCAACTTTATGGGAACAGTTTGGGGATAGCCCCTTCCTGTTCTAACATGACTGCGCACCAGTGCACAAAGCAAGGTCCATAAAGACATAGATGAGCAAGTTTGGTGTGAAGGAACTTGACTGGCCTGCACAGAGTCCTGACCTCAGACTGATAGAACACCTTTGGGATGAATTAGAGCGGAGACTGAGAGCCAGGCCTTCTCGTCCAACATCACTGCCTGGCCTCACAAATGTACTTCTAGAAGAATGGTTAAAAAAAATCCCATAAACACACTCTTAAACCTTGTGTAAGGCCTTTCCAGAGAGTTGAAGTTCTTATAGCTGCAAAGGGTGGGCCAACTCCATATTAAACCCTGCAGATTAAGAATGGGATGCCATTAAAATTCATGTGCATGTAAAGGCAGGCTTCCCAAAACTTTTAGAAAAAGTGTATTTGTCTATTTAGACCCCTACATTTTATATTGTGTTTAATTTAATTTTTACATTTCATTTATTTATAATTGTATTATTGTGCAGCCCTATTGTAACCAAAAAAAGTGTGTATATACAAAATATGTATTTATAAAATGTATATCTCATTTTATTTATTATATATATATTATTATTATTATTTGTATTTGTTTTTTTTTTTTTTTTTTTTGTCTTCAGAAATTGGTGAATGAGACGTTTCAGAAGCTCTGGTTCACGCCTACACCTAATCATGATAAGGAGGCCATGACTCGCAAGATTCTCAACATCACAGACGTGGTAAGGATCTGCAGAGCAGGCTCAAATCTGACCCCAAGATGTGTGCATTAATACATGAAGTTTAAGGTCACATTATCCCTCTGACATGAATCATTGTCTCTCAGGTTGCTGCCTGCAGGGATTCTGGTTACGACTGGTTCGAACAGCTGCTTCAGAATGTAAGTTGCCCATCAATGGTTTAAGGACAATTTTGGTTTTGTTCAAATCTTGACAGTTTTACTTTAATTGGGTAATTTAGAGGTTCTCAGAGATCTGGCGGTGCGTTCACGCCATGTTGCAATTACGTAACGATTCCGAACTGTAAAAATCCTTCACATGCTTGTAGAACTTGTAATTACTACATGTAATTTTGTGAGAGCTACGACTTGTACCACATGACTGCTGTACCATCTGACCACTGCAGATTTAAGGTGTGTTCAACTTGAAGCAGCTCTTGAAGCAGTGATCGGTGTATGAAATCAAAGTACCACGAGAGTAATTTGAAAGCAATCAGAGCTTTATTTATGGTAATTTAGACAACTGGCGTGAACGCAGCATGGGATTGTAACTGGAATGGTTGTAGGTTTGAATCTCAAAAGGGGTGATACATAAGCAAAATATATTAAATCCATTCTGTTCTTCCACTTTTCGAAGTAGGAAGTTGTCACTTTTGACTCTGACTTGAATTAAATGCAGCATTAAGCTTTCGGTCCCATAAGCAAATTTTAGGTGAAATTTCACAAACAAAAGATATCTATTGTCAATAGCATAGTGACGTATAAAGCACAGCTCACACCGAAGTCACTTTTAAACCAAGCAGCTTTCTGTTGGTCAGTGCAGAAAATATAAAAGATTAGTTCACTTTAAAATGAACCCCTTGATTTTCCACCCTCAAGCCATCCTTGGTGTATATGACTTTCTTCTTTCTGATGAACACAATCGGAGTTAAATATCCTTACACTTCCAAGCTTTATAATGGCAGTAAACGGGTCTCACGAGTTTGAAGCTAAAATTAGTGCATTAATCCATCATAAACGTACTCTTCACGGCTCTGAAGGCCTTCTGAATCGAATCGATGGGTTTTTGTAAGAAAAATATCCATATTTAAAACTTTATAAAATAAAATATCTAGCTTCCGCCAGGTCCGCCTTCCGTATTCAACTTATGAAGAAAGTGTAATGCCTCTTGCAGTTCAAAATGTTTACACTATGTCCTAGTCATATGTCACGTCAGTTTTTTTCCTCTTTTTAAATTTTTTTTTTAATTATGGATGGATGCACTTTTTTGAGCCTCGTGAGCCCCGTTCACTGCCATTATAAAGCTTGGAAGAGTCAGGATATTTATTAATATAACTCAGATTGTGTTCAACAGAAAGAAGAATGTCATATACAACTAGCTTGAAGGTGAGTAAATCATGGGCTAATTTTCATTTTTAAGTGAACAAATCCTTTAAACATCAACTAAATTTGCCCTTGGAACTTTCTTCCTCACACAAAACTTCCGTTGCATGAATTGCTGTACTATTGAAATGACTGGATTGTCTATAAATGCGACTGCAGCTTTAGTCACAGGTTACTCCAGAGCACATTTTTACTGTAATCAATGTGCTTTATTTTTGGATAAATTATATCCTAACCCTTGTTGTAATCTATGTTGTCACAGTTGCTGAAATCAGAAGAGGATGCCTCGTACAAACCGGCCAGGAAGGCTTGTGTTCAGCTGGTGGACAGTCTCGTGGAGCATATTGTGAAATATGAGGAGTCACTTGCTGGTAAGTCCTGTATTCAATTATGAAGCTAAGAATTTACCTTAGTTGAACTTTTGGTGAAGGGTTGTTCTTGTTTTGCAGACTGTGAGAATAAGGGGTTGAATTCCAGTTGCCTAGTGGCTTGTATTACCACACTGTACCTGTTTAGCAAGATCCGACCCCAGCTGATGGTAAAACACGCTATGACTATGCAGCCATACCTGACCACAAAGTGTAATGTGAGTATGCTGTGGAGAAACTTAGGATGTTTGCAATAAGTGGTGTCATGCTGCCATCTAGAGGCTAGAGAGTGATGGTGCTTATTGTGTCGCTACAGACTCAGAGTGATTTTATGGTGATCTGTAATGTGGCTAAAATCCTGGAGCTTGTTGTTCCTTTGATGGATCATCCGAGTGAAAGCTTTCTCACCACCATGGAAGAAGACTTAATGAAACTCATCATCAAATACGGCATGACGGTCAGTTGAAGCAGTTGATCAGCAGCTCTGACGTCCAGCATTTTATATGCCAGCAGCTTCACAATGCCATCTCATTTGTTTTCCGCAGGTTGTGCAGCACTGTGTGAGCTGTCTCGGGGCGGTCGTAAATAAGGTCACCCATAACTTCAAGTTTGTGTGGTCTTGTTTCAACCGATACTATGGTGAGTACATTTCAAAACCTGTCAGGATCCTTTTGCTCTTCTATGATCCTGGAGTGTTAATCACTTCAAAATTATTCTTCTTCCATGTGAAGGAGCACTAAATAAGCTGAAGTTGCAACATCAGGAAGACCCAAACAGCACCGTACTGGCCTCTAATAAACCTGCACTGCTGCGTTCGCTCTTCACTGTGGGGGCCCTGTGTCGACACTTTGACTTCGACCAAGAGGAGTTCAAAGGCAGTAATAAGGTTAGATCGTCAGTCACAGGACATGATTTCTGAATTATAAAAGTCTTGATTCCCAGGAAATATTTTAATGCTGGGCAATCGATTAATCGCATATATATGCAATTTTTTTCTTAAATTATATACATGTGTGTGTATTTATATATACATGATAATTATACACAGTACATACACATATATTATGTAAACACACACTTTTATTTTGGATGCGATTAATCGATTGCCCAACACTAGTTTATTTGTTTTTAGATCAAGGAATGCTTTTGTATTTCAGTTAATCTCATAAAACTTGTCAAGAGTTTTTTCATTCCAAAATGTATTTAAAATGAAAAACAGGTCTTATGAATTCGGAAATCAAAATAAATACATTTATATTGTATTAATTTAAATATATATTATAATTACAGTGTTAATAATTTTCTTTTTGTATTTAGGAAATGTTTTATGCATTAATAAAAGTAGACAGCTGTATGTAATACATCATTGAAACCAAGTAGTCATATTTATGCATTCATTTATTTAAATGATTTCAATCATATTTCATTTACGTAATTTATAAGTAATTTAAATCAAATAAATACATTTAAGTAATTTTATTATATTCAAGGATGGGTTTTATTTATCCCAAAATCTCAATTTTTTTGTGTGTGTAAATCAATTATCAGTTTATTTTTAAAGATTCTCAGAAAGTCTCTTATTGCTGTGAAAAAGATGAAAAATGTATGTTTATGTACATAATTTCTTCCTCTAATGCTGATTTAAATCATTTAAAACTATAACAAGTACTGTATAACAGAAATGAGAATCACAATTGACAGTAATGAGAATAATTTGTAAAAAAATCATATAAAAAGAAACATCCAGACACGTTCATGGTAATGAGAATTTTAGCTAAAATGTGCTTAAATTGACATCTAAATGGTCCTAAAGTATGTTTTATTTTCTATCAAATGTAACCTGGACATATTTTCATGAGATTCACTCTTTGACCTGGTCTTCCTCTTTTTTTTTTTTTTAGGTGGTCATAAAGGACAAAGTGCTGGAGCTGCTGCTGTATTTCACTAAGAACGAGGATGAGGAGGTGCAGACCAAAGCCATCATTGGTTTAGGTAAATATTTGCGCTCCATAATCACTGAATTTCTTGTTTTTACCTTTTGACTGAATTCACAGTGAACTTATCTAATCTGTTGGTTCTCCAGGGTTCCTGTTCATCCAGCACCCAGACCTAATGTTTGTTTTGGATGTGAAAAACCTCTATAACCTCCTCCTGGCTGACAGGAAAACGTCTGTGAATCTGAAGATCCAGGTGCTAAAGAACCTGCAGACCTACTTGCAGGAGGAGGACTCACGCATGCAGGAAGCCGACAGGGAGTGTGAGTGTCGTTTATAAAGCACATTCTTGTCTGTGTTCAATTCAGCTTGGTAGTAGCTATCCAATTAGCCATTTCTGCTCTCATTCTATTTCTTTGGACTTTGCAGGGAAGAAGATGTCCAAGCAGGAGGACCTGAAGGAGATGGGTGACATCTCTTCTGGCATGAGCAGTTCTATCATGCAGCTCTACCTCAAGCAGGTGCTAGAGAGCTTTTTCCACACGCAATCCAGCGTGCGGCACTTTGCCCTCAATGTAATCGCCCTGACGCTCAACCAAGGCCTCATTCATCCCGTACAGGTATGTAGCCACTGCACAAACTCTCCCAAAACCAGTCTGAAAGTTTATTTGGTTTAATTTCCTTGTTTCCTCATCTATCAGTGTGTTCCGTATCTTATCGCCATGGGAACGGACTCGGAACCCACAATGCGGAATAAATCCGATCAACAACTGGTGGAAATTGATAAGAAATACACGGGATTCATTCACGTAAGTGGTTTTGAGCAACTAACGTGCATTTGTCGTGTGATGATATTTTAATGCACGACGTGGAGCCAAAGAACCGCCTGACGCAAAGCGGAGATACGTTCAAATCGTGGATCCTTTGAATGAATTGGAGAGCGAGAGATAAGTTTACCTGTGTTTGTGCAGCATCTCTCTCGCTTCAGTGAAAACAGTGCTTTAATATACTGTAGAACTGTGATTAAACTGACTTGAAACTACCTGTGCATTCAACTTTTTCAAAACCTTCCAGCCGATTAGAATTGAGTATTCAAACAGACTATGGTATAGTAGATAATGCATTATGTGTGTGCAGGGTTACTTATCATAGTTAACTAAAACCATAAAAAAAGTTTTGTTAATTTAAATAAAATAAAATTCAAAAGGCTGGTTTTCAAAGCAACGTTCCTTTTTTTTCCTTTTTTTTCATTTGTTTTATTTAATGTACTTAAATAAACACAAAACCACTGGTGCTCCTCATTTAAAGGGTTAGTTTACCCAAAAATGAAAATTGTCATTAATTACTCACCCTCATGTCATTCCAAAATCGTAAGACCTTCGTTCATCTTCAGAACACAAATGAAGATATTTCTGATGAAATCTGAGAGCTCTCTGTCCCCTCCATAGACAGCTATTTAATTTTAATTTCAAAGCCCAGAAAGGTAGTGAAAACATTGTTAAAATAGTCCATGTGACTCCAGTGGTTCAAGTCAAGTCATCTTTATTTATATAACACTTTTTACAAGTCCAAAGCAGTTTTACAGTGTTAACAGGAAAATAATGCCACAGAATTTGATTCGGCTGTACAGCCGCTCTGTTGAAAATGGTGATCCAGCTAATTTCAATTATCATATAGTGTCAATGCAGGCAGATCGGTAATATAGATGAAATTTAGGTGTCCCAAACTGAGCAAGCCAAAAGCCAAAGGCTTTTATGAAGCGACTAGAATAATTTACTTTTTGTGCGCAAAACCAAACAAAAATAATTCATTTTTGAACAATCATACTCCTCTCAGTAAAAAACTAGATTACAAAAAAAAAGAATTCAGTAAAATCAATGTAATATATTTTTGTTTCATTTTTTACAATACAATTAATCAATCCACATATTTAATAATCAATATGTTTTTCCTATTTGTATTTGTATTTTTTTTTCAGTTAACCCCTTCATTGCTGTATTTTTTTATGCATTGTGGCTGATTTGTAGATGCCCCCCGAAAAATCTTTTTTTTTAAAATTGTTTAATTTCTATGCTGGTCATTTTTCGCTGCAAAGTAGTACAAGTTTGGAGGATCATTTAATCTTTTCAACTCATGTTCACGTTTCTTTCTTTTTTTGTGTTACATACCAAGTACCACAAAAAGTCACAAAGTGTCATACCATTTCCATAAAGTAAAAAACAATTGACTAAAGAGCACAAAAAAAAATAAAAAATAAACAAAATTACTAAAAATTTAACCAAGGTTAAAATAAAAATTAATTAAAAAAATTATTAACTTTAATGGCATCTCAATGATACTAAAATATAGGGCTAGGTATTGACACATTTCATGATTTGATTCCGTTTCTATTCACAAGCTTGCGATTCGATTTAATTTGGATATATATCAGGTTCAGTAAATGGCAAATTTTCACAAGGAAAAACTATCTCAACTAATGCTGTAAACTGTACAGGGATTCAGTTGGCACTACATTACTATTGAAGGTTCATAATAACTCATTTGTATACAAACACCTATATTACTCACGGGAATTTTTAAATACAGTTATAATAATAACTTTACAATTGCATAGTTATATTTCTACTCCAATTCTTTTTTGAAATATAAACATTTAAATGTCATAACTTAATGGATTTATTTAAACATGCATTAAATATTGAAGAACAGTAAAAAACAAAAACGAATTATAAATATGAAATATGGTGCATAAATGTAGCAAAATGCTCATATATTTAGCAATATCAGTTTTTGATTTAGCATCAGTTATTTTTTCTGTTTGACTTACAAATGTATGGACATTAAATGCTTTTCTGAGGTAAATGTGATGTGACATTGGCTGTTTCCACGGTTGAAACACTGATCGGCGATTACATGAGACATGATCACGGATTTCCGTTAGTTGTACTGTCTTTCAACAACTTATGTTCATTAATCTTTATTTCAAGCTGTAACTAGTAGTAAAGCGGAAAAGTTGATCAGTTCACGTGTCGCTTGAACTGAGTGATCTGTCATGTCATTTTAAACAGTGCCAAAATCACATTTATTCTTTGAATTTCATAATAAAATGGTCCGCATTTAAAATCTGAGACTTTGTTTCATATCAAAAGTAACAAAGCACAAAGCTTATTGTGATTTATTGGATGGGAGGCGCACTATGAATGATGAATGTTCTGTTCATTCATCAACTGAAAACAGCATTGACTAAAAGATTGATTCTTTGGATTTAAGAATCGATATCAGTTCATAAAACTGAGAAAGGATTAAAATCGAGAAATACAATTTTTTTTTTTTTTTACCCAGTCCTACTAAAATAACACTGGCCGTATGTGCTACTCAAACAGATGAAGGCTGTGGCAGGGATGAAGATGTCCTATCAGGTGCAGCAAGCCATCGTGGGTTCAAAGGACACAGTAATCAGAGGTTTCCGACAGGATGAGATCAACACGGCTCTTTGCTCCCACCTCTACACCATGGTGCGTGGAAACAGGCAACACCGCAGGGCTTTCCTCATCTCGCTGCTCAACCTGTTTGACGACAATGCGGTTAGTGACCCTTTTTTTGTTTTGCATCGTGTTACTCTGTTGTGTTTTCTTTTGTAATATCATCGGTAACTACAGTTACCCTATAGCGGTTAGCCTTTTTGAGTGATGTGTGTTTTGGAGGCCTTTAATAATGCTATTTTCTTCTCATGCAGAAGTCGGACGTGAACATGCTGTTGTTTATCGCAGACAATCTCGCCTGCTTCCCCTATCAGAGTCAGGAAGAGCCGCTGTTCATTATGCACCACGTAGACATCACTCTGTCTGTGTCCGGCAGCAACCTGCTGCAGTCTTTCAAAGAGGTGCGTGGTTCTGAACCACTCTGTTGAATTTCTATCCTTTTACCGTAACTCTCATATTAGATGGATTGAAAGTTATTGTGGCATGAAAAGTAGGGTTGGTTTAGGGTTGCTCCGTCCTGTTGCATTATTTTGTATGTGTATTCAGGTGCTGGTCATATAATTAGAATATCATCAAAAAGTTGATTTATTTCACTAATTCCATTCAAAAAGTGAAACTTGTATATTATATTCATTCATTACACACAGACTGATATATTTCAAATGTTTATTTCTTTTAATTTTGATGATTATAACTGACAACTAAGGAAAATCCCAAATTCAGTATCTCAGAAAATTAGAATATTGTGAAAAGGTTGAATATTGAAGACACCTGGTGCCACACTCTAATCAGCTAATTAACTCAAAACACCTCCAAAGGCCTTTAAATGGTCTCTCAGTCTAGTTCTGTAGGCTACACAATCATGGGGAAGACCGCTGACCTGACAGTTGTCCAAAAGATGACCATTGACACCTTGCACAAGGAGGGCAAGACACAAAAGGTCATTGCAAAAGAGGCTGGCTGTTCATAGAGCTCTATGTCCAAGCACATTAATAGAGAGACGAAGGGAAGGAAAAGATGTAGTAGAAAAAAAGTGTACAAGCAATAGGGTTAACCGCACCCTGGAGAGGATTGTGAAACAAAACCCATTCAAAAATGTGGGGGAGATTCACAAAGAGTGGACTGCAGCTGGAGTCAGTGCTTCAAGAACCACTACGCACAGACGTATGCAAGACATGAGTTTCAGCTGTCGCATTCCTTGAGTCAAGCCACTCTTGAACAACAGACCGCGTCAGAAGCATCTCGCCTGGGCTAAAGACAAAAAGGACTGGACTGCTGCTGAGTGGGCCAAAGTTATGTTCTCTGATGAAAGTAAATCAGGGTCCCGGAGTCTGGAGGAAGAGAGGAGAGGCACACAATCCACGTGAGGTCCAGTGTAAAGGTTCCACAGTCAGTGATGGTTTGGAGTGCCATGTCATCTGCTGGTGTTGGTCCACTGTGTTTTCTGAGGTCCAAGGTCAACGCAGCCGTATACCAGAAAGTTTTAGAGCACTTCATGCTTCCTGCTGCTGACCAACTTTATGGAGATGCAGATTTCATTTTCCAACAGGACTTGGGACCTGCACACAGTGCCAAAGCAACCAGTACCTGGTTTAAGGACCATGGTATCCCTGTTCTTAATTGGCCAGCAAACTCGCCTGACCTTAACCCCATAGAAAATCTATGGGGTATTGTGAAGAGGAAGATGCGATATGCCAGAGCCAACAATGCAGAAGAGCGTAAGGCCACTATCACTATATCGCCGCATTGCTGCAGTAATTCAGGCAAAAGGAGCACCAACTAAGTATTGAGTGCTGTACATGCTCATACTTTTCATGTTCATACTTTTCAGTTGGCCAAGATTTCTAAAAATCCTTTCTTTGTATTGGTCTTAAGTAATTATTCTAATTTTCTGAGATACTGAATTTGGGATTTTCCTTAGTTGTCAGTTATAATCATCAAAATTAAAAGAAATAAACATTTGAAATATATCAGTCTGTGTGTAAAAAATGAATATTTCACAAGTTTCACTTTTTGAATGGAATTAGAGAAATAAATCAACTTTTTGATGATATTCTAATTATATGACCAGCACCTACGTGTGTGTGTGTATGTATGTATGTATGTATATGATGTATGTATGTATGTATGTATGTATGTATATATATATATATATATATATATATATATATATATATATATATATATATATATATATATATATATATATATATATATATATATATATATATATATATATATATATATATATATATATATATATATATATACTTTTTTCCTTTTCATGGTTAATGCTAGAAAATTATTTATAAAAAGCTTAGCTTATTATTTATCTATTTTACTTTTATTTTGCTATCCTCACTTACATAAATGAACTATAGTGTCCTGCACCCACTAGTAAAAAAATATATCTGGTATCTGAATAATTTTTGGTTTGACTATGTATGTGTAATCATTTTTTTTTTTTTTTTTTTCATGGTTAATGCTAGAAAATTATTACAGTATTTTTTTATTTGAATTGTCTTTTATATTTAACATTTTATTTGAGTGATTTTTAGCTTTTTTATTTCAGTGTTAAATAATTTTAGTACTTTTTATGTTTTTCTATTTTTTTATTTTTTTATTTCAATTAACATGATTAAATGATTTTCAATAGATTTAAAAACTCACTTAAGGACTTTAGTAAGAATTTACTAGAAAAGGTTTTAGAATTTGTATCATGTTAATGTTAAAAATCTTTTATGAAATATATTGCTGTATTGTTTTTATGTAACTCCAATATTTTTGTAATTCAGTTTTTGCCATGAAGATAGCCACAGATGCTGACATGGCATTAAATAAAACTATACTGATACTTAATAGTTTTAGTTTTTGTTAACAATAACAGAGATTTTAAATTGTATTTAGATTTTTGTAATAGTGTTGCTGCATCTTTCTCTCTGACTTATGATTTTCTTACCTAATTTTTGGTACACTTTTTTTTTGTGAGAGCTGACGTTTTTCTAACAAACTTTTCTTGTATTGTAGTCTTTGCTGAAAGAGCCAAGACCACGGGAAAAGAAGAAAAAGAGAGGGAAAAAATATGGCTCTGAGGAAGAGGATGAGAGTAGCAGGGAAAGCAGCAGTAATAGCGATAGCAGTGATGACGAAGTCATTCGTCGGCCCAAGAAAACAAAGCGAGCTGCTGCAGTGAACTCGGACTCTGATTCAGACCTCGACTTAGAGGATGTGGACAAGGTAATGCTGCGTCTTCCTGACAATCCCAATCCCTTATTGGACTTTGCCAATGCCTCTCAGGGCATCCTGCTGCTCCTGATGCTCAAGCAGCACCTTAAGAACCTCTACGGCTTCTCTGACAGGTGAGCTTTAACAGCTAGACCAAATGCTTTCTGGTCTGGAAACAACTAATATGTTAATGATGGCTTCATAACGAATGCCTTTTTTCCTCTTCCTGCAGTAAAATTCTGAAGTACTCGCCTACAGAATCTGCAAAAGTTTATGACAAGGCTGTAAACAGGAAGGCCAATGTGCATTTCAATCCACGGCAGACATTGGATTACCTGACGAACAGCCTGTCCAATGCAGATCTTTCTTACGATGTCAAGAGGAGAGTCGTCAGACAGTATTTAGATGTAAACATTCTGATTTGCCTTTTGATTTGTATTTTGCCTCATAAATAAGTGCTTGTTTAGGTGCAGCTAAATGATTGTCACAATGTTGTTTTATTTTTTGTGGTATTTTTAAAGGGGTCATGAACTGGCTTTTTTTTTTTATACTGTTGTCTGAGGTCAACTTATGACGTTTGCATGGTTTTTACATTCAAAAACATCATAATGAATAAGTAATAGGCTATTTTCTACCCTGGTTTTGAGCCTAGCTCCTGGAATACTCGGTTTTTATGGGCGTGCCGCACTGAAGACTTGGAAGTAAACGTCCACTGCTATGACTGGATAACAGTTTTGCATATTATAATGAGCTTCGGCTCCCCCGTCATTAGGAGAGGAATTGTTTTGAAAATTTCCAATGTGGAGAAACGGCAACTGGGAAAGATTCAGCCACAGGGCTCGCAAAAATGTCTTTATCAAACAAACACAATGATTTATCTCTCATCCACCCACGATTGATTGGAATGTTATTTTTTTATTACTTGGCCAGCCCAATCGGTGGATATAACCACGAATTGTGCATATAACACACACACACACACACACACGTGCGCGCTCCCACAAGCCAGTACGTGCATCAGCAAAACTTCACCTCAGAATCAAAAATCAAATCACCTTTATTTATATAGCGCTTTTAACAAGTCCAATTGTTTCAAAGCAGCTTCACATTGTTAACAGGAAAATAATGCAACAGAATTTGTACAGCCGTTCTGGTGAAACGGTGATGTTATCCAGCTAATTTCAAGTATCATATAGTGTCAATGCGGGCAGATCGGTAATATAGATGAAATTTAGGTGTCCCCAACTGAGCAAGCCAAAAGCCAGAGGCAACGGTGGCAAGGAACCAGACCTCAGACAAATCAGCTTGTTCAAAACTTCTGCGATTTTGTATTTTTTCATTCATATTACCAGTCAGAGTGAACAATGCACATCAAGAAAGGAATGTTATTTCACTATTTAAGATTTAAAAAAAGTGTCCGATCGATGCATGGCCCATACATGTCGGCGTCTGATCACTAATCGCAGCAAAATTAACCAACAACACCTCAAATACAAAGGATACTCCAGCCTGTGACAGCATGGAAGTTATGTTTAGTTAGACACGTGCATAATCAGTAGATAACAAACGTAACAATGCAATACTATCACATATAAAAAACTGCACTCACCGCACTCTGATGTCACAGGGAGGCACATTCCCAGATCAATCGTTTGCTGGGCCAGCTATCAATAAAAGCTTTTCTCTGACTAACAAAGACGTTTTCAGCTCCGAAACTTACAGGATATTCTTATATTACCATGACCTTTTATATATCAAAAGCTCAAGGGAAAGCTGTTTTCTCAATTCATGACCCCTTTAAAAATGTAGTTTATTATTGCCAATATTTTTTCAGTCTTTTGACCATCTCAATTTATTTATTTAGTTTTAAAGTGGCTTAAAAATGAAATGTTTTCATTTAAAAGACAAGGAATAATAATTTAATATATGCACATCAAAATATGACTTAATATGTATTTTTACAATTTGTCAACATTTAAAACCAGTGAAAAAAAGAAAATAAGGTTAAGTTGAAGTGCTAGTATTACTAAAACTAAAATAAAAAACTAATAAAAAATGACAAGCGCATAACAAAACGGCTAAAAATATATATAAAAATAAAAGCTAATATAAATAAATGCTATAATACTAGCATAACATTTTAATACAGTCATTACTAAAAATCTTGTTGAATTGTTTTATTAACTTACCATCTCTAATTGATTTCCCCTCCAGTTTAAAGTACTGATGGAACACTTGGACCCAGATGAGGAAGATGAGGAGGGGGAGGCCAGTGCTCACGCAAGAAATAAAGCCATCACTGCTCTACTAGGAGGCTCCAGCCCCAAGAATAACACTGCTGACTCGTACGATGACGACAGTGATGCAGACGAAAAGACTCCTGGGGTAAGAAAGCTTTTTATTTGACTGTCAATGTCTAGCATCTCGGTGTTGCCATCACTTTAAAACGCCATTTGTTTGTTCTCTTATAGTCATCACGGAAATCCAGGAGAGGTGGAGATTCCGCAGAGGCATCAGGTCACATGAACGCAACCGTAGAAGCCAGGGACGTCATCGCTATCTGTTGCCCCAAGTATAAGGACCGGCCGCAGATAGCACGTGTTATTCAGAAGACAAGCACAGGCTACAGCGTTCGCTGGATGGCCGGATCGTACTCTGGTACTTGGGCGGAGGCCAAGAAACGTGACGGACGTAAACTGGTGCCTTGGGTGGACACTATAAAGGAGTCTGACATTATTTACAAGAAAATTGCCTTGACGAGCGCGCACAAACTGACCAACAAAGTAGTGCAGACTTTACGTTCACTGTACGCAGCCAAGGAAGGAACTTCCAGCTAATTAAATCTGTAATAACTCTGGAACTGTTGCACCCAACAAACTCTCAGCAGCCAAACTTCATCAGGATTTAACGTTTTGTAAACTTAAGTTGGAGAGAAAAGTACTACAGACTCACAGGTTTTAAGATCCAGTGCAGAACTGGTGGATTTAAGGAACGACGGAGGGATTTTAAAAGTGTGGTCTGTTTGGAAAATGTAGATGTGAATCCTGTACATCTTTAAGTTAAACGGAAAAGAACGAAATGGAGCTCCTTCGCTGTTCTGCAGCAACTTGGTTGTTTGAATTTTTTTTCCCCCTCCACTGTATCATAGTTTAACACAAAACAGAAACAAAAAATGTTTATATCTCTGACAAAAAAAATCTGTTTAAAGAAATAAACCTAAAGTGAATGTTGGAAATTAGTCTGTTGATGTTCTTAATAAAGTGACCTTGGAGTTTAACCTAGCACCGGATGGATTTCTTTAGCTTAGCTCAGTTTCCAGGGAAATAAACTTTTAAACATCTCCTCTGCTTTATGTTTTACTTCTTTTGTGCTGTAAAATGGAGTCTCCTGGACATAATTTATTCAGTTAAAGCAGAGCATGCAGTATCTGTTGCCGACATGGAAGGGAGGTTTTTTTTTGTAAATGTAGATTTTTGATGTATTGGGTCAGGGTTTGGGTCTCTACACCCCACAGCGGGACAAGGGAACCCCAGCATGTGTGGAGGAGCAAATACTGCAATAAATTTTTACTTCTCTTTGTTACTTGTCTTGTTTGCATTTGACTTTTAATTTTTACATCTTCAGAATAATTTTTAAAGATACAGTAACCTTTTTTTTTTTTAATGATAAAAAAACAAGGTTTGTAAAGGTGCTTTTGGCTTGGCTGTGCATTTTTATGACTTCATGTTAAGATTTATCATAGATATCTACATACGTATACACTACTGTTCGTTAGTGTTGGTACTTTTTTTATTTTGGTTTTTAAAGAAGTCATATGCTCACAAGGGCTGCATTTATTTGATAAAAAAATGCAGTAAAAACTAATTGTGAAAAATTAAAATTTTAAATGACTCTTTTCTATTTTAATATAATTTAAAATGTAATTTATTCATGTGATGCAAAGATGAATTTTCAGCATCATTACTCAGTGTCACAGGATCCTTCAGAAATCATTCTAATATTCAGATTTGATACTCAAGACTTTTATTATTATTATTAATGATGAAAACGGTTTGTGCTTTTGTATCATTATAAATGTCTTTAATGTCACGTTTGATCAGTTCAATGCATATTTGCTGAATAAATGTTTTTCTTTTTTAAGTGTACTGACCCCAAACTTTGAATGGTAGTGTACCTAGTTATTGATCATTAAAAAAAAAAAAAAAGAAATGTGTAGGTTAAAATACATTAACCATTTTACAACTTGGTTTAGATGCCTTGAGCTGACCAACTGGAATTGCATTTTTTTTTTTTTTTTTAGAAAAACTATATTCAGGTTAAATATAAAAATATAAAACAAAACATTGTTACAGTTAAAAGGACTTGAAATTCAAAACCTGCACTACCATTGTCTGCTTTGAGTAAATGGGAAAAAATATGGGGATTTTTGTATGGCAATGTAAAACTGATACTGTAACTAAATTGAAATTATCAAACAACTGTATACTTTGTGGAGGATGTATAGGCTGTTTATAAGTTAATGTTCCAGCCTGGCCAAACTGCGGTGTGTTAAGCTGTGTATTCCTCTCTAAAAACTTCCACAGATCAGCCTGGTAGTCTACAGAGCATTCTAGACTGGTTTAAACTGTTATTTCCTGCTGGGGAATGTGGGATGACAAACTTTTTCTTTTTATCCACTTAAGGGTAAACTGAACTATGACTAATATGAAAGATATTCTAAATCACAAAATGTTCCATGATTTAAAACTTTTTTTTTTCTGTTTAAGAGGAATGGGTCAGTTACCCCCGCTATATCAGTATGACGTGATGCGATAAAACTCTCACGTCACGATGTTAACTGCTCCGTACTGAATGACTCAAGTGTTTTTAATGCCCCCACAAAGATTGATAAAGCAGCTAACTTTACACGCCCAACACAACCAAAGCGAAGGGCGGCTCATGAGCTGGACGACTGACCACTCGGGTCTCCTAAAGTTAAAGAGTTAAAGTAAAAAAAGAATTAACATGCGGAAAAACACTGTTTCGCGTTTTGTTATGGACGTTATAGAACTAGAGTCGTTTTTAAACAGCCCTCCTCATGGATTCACTGCCGAGCGTCGCGCGGGCTGCACAGTCGTGAAGTGGGATCAGGAGAACAGCTGCGTGTTCATCGATGAAATCCAGTCTAGCCAGAGGAAAGTCATTTTCTGTAATTCTCCAGGAAGGTAAGTGGATTCAAATAACGTCATATGATAATATACATGTTTAGATAGCTTGCTTTTTTGTAAGTCTTCATGGCCATTTTAGGAAAATCACAGTACGTACTTTGGGAGAGTACACAGATTTGAGACGACAACTAACCTCAAAGACAATATACATACTGGTGTCTGCATGCACCAACACGACGGTGGAAGAAAAGAGGAACAGAGATGTTCCAGGTATGATTTATTATTATTAATAATAATATTAATATTATTTCACAGTGGAAGTCTTTGACTGCGTCTGTGAATTAACTCAGAAATGAAAGGTTGGGTAGGCAATTTCGGAGCGGCTAGCAATAGCAAATTAGTTTTGAAAGCATAGATGCTTTTTCTCCCTAGAGCGTCTCCAAAGCCACTCCTCATTCAAAACACATGAACGCACACAGTAGTTTGAAAAGCAGACCGAATGCCATGATGGACAAAGATTTTTTTGGTCCCGAGACTTCCACAGAAGTCTACATGGTACTTATTTTAATTGATTGCTATCAGGATGTGAATCGAGTTTCAACCAGAATAACAAAAAGTGTTTATAAAACCAATTGCCTACCCTACCTTTAACTTAAAAAAAAAAAACACATCATCAGTGGTTTATATTTTAATGTGTACTTTAAACAGTGATATTTATGGTGTCATTGATATTAACAATTAGTAAACAGGAAATGCAATATAGCTATACACCGTTCAGGCATAACATTATCATTGATTATCTCTTCATTATGGCACCTGTTAGTGGGTGGGATATATTAGGCAGCAAGTGATCATTTTGTCCTCAAAGCTGATTCGTTGGAAGCAGGAAAAATGGGCAAGTGTAAAGATTTGAGCGAGTTTGACAAAGGCCTAATTGTGATGGCTAGACGACTGTGTCAGAGCATCTCCAAAACTGCAGCTCTTGTGGGGTGTTCCCGGTCTGCAGTGGTCAGTATCTATCAAAGGTGCTCCAAGGAAGGAACAGTGGTGAACCGGTGACAGGGTCATGGTCAAGAAGTTAATGCTGGTTCAGATAGAAAGGTGTGAGAATACACACTGCAACACAGTTTTTGTTGCATATGGGGCTGCATAGCCACAGACCAGTCAGGGTGCCCATGCTGATCCCGGTCCACCCCTGAAAGTGCCAACAGTGGGCACGTGAGCATCAGAACTGAACCAGGGAGCAATGAAAGAAGGTGGCCTGGTCTGATGAATCACTCTTTCCTTTTATATCATGTGGGTGCATGTGCGTCGCTTACCTGAGGAACACCTGGCACCAGGATGCACTATGGAAAGAAGGCAAGCAGACGGAGGCAGTGTGATGCTTTAGGCAATGTTCTGCTGGGAAACCTTGGGTCCTGCCATCCATGTGGATGTTACTTTGA